>BLSH010323803.1:509327-524415 GCA_018402905.1 Glandirana rugosa | reverse complement strand
TGATATACATATGAATGCCACCTTTGTTTACATATCAGTGCAGCTGGCTGCCACTATTTACATATGATTGCTGCCGCTATTTACATATCAATGCCGGTTATTTACATGTAAACATAGGGTATGCAGGTCATCTGTATACAACAATATGGCAGAGTTGGGCAGCTTTAGTAGCAGCACTTAGATATCGGGACACAGCACCAGTCTAAAACTTCAAGGGACAAAATAATTTAAACCAGGATAGTTGGCAAGTATGAGGCAGCTGCTTTGGGCCCCACAACAATGACAGGGCCCAGGGCAGCTGCCCCTTTTGCCCTGCCTTAAAGATGGCCCTGGGTTTCAGGATTGGATCGGATGTGAACGGACATGTGTTCCATTGACATCCGCTGCTCCATAGGGGAGAGTGCAAGGTCCGACCAGGACCAGGTGGACCTGACCAAACAGTCCGTATATTTCTAAGTTACTGACCCCAGCCAAGGATTTCTGCTTTAGCTCTGACTTTCCTGATCTGTATACTTTCTCTGGATCATTATTTACTAAAGTACTGAAGGCAGAAAATCAGAATAACAGCCAGGCAACTAGTATTTTTAGGAGGCTAGCAATTTGCGCTTTGAGCACTAACTACATATTACTCACTTTTTGCCAATACAAAAACACAGTTTTGGTTTGGTCTTTTTTTTGTTATACGCAGTACAGACAATGTTTTCTGGCAATGCTGATTCTGCAGATTATCCGTCCGGTGAAAGGCGATCAAATGTTCCCGATATCTGATTCCACACAGCTCCGGCCTTCCAGTGCAGCAGGCATACACATCAGTGGGAGGGAGGGGGAATTTGCCGCCAATTACTACCAGATGATATCACTTTGTGGTTAAGTTTATTTTTCTGTAATCAGGAATAAGTAGGTTTCACTTAAAGGCACGGTTTGTGGCGGTGCCAGAAGACTGGATGAATAGTGGGGGATTGTTTAATAAGTCAGCCTCTTGTCAGCTTTAATAGCTGTGATTGATATCTCCTCTAATGCTCCATACTTTTACAGTGACATTAAAAATCAACAGAGGTATATGAACGCCAACCTGGAAGGGTTAGTCACACCAAGAGCTGACATTTCAGTTCCTTTTAGGTATGAACTGGCTGAATCACTTTTTTTTTATATCTTTGGCTGATGAGTCTTCTGTAGCCGGATTCCTAGATCCACCACAACTGTGACTCAGCCACTGCTTGGATTTTTAGATTATTTTACTTAAAGTGTTATTACTAAACCTTGGTTCACGCTGAGTGTGGGAATGAAATGGTGCGAGTTCAGTTGAACTCGCAACATTTCATTCCTGCGTGTCAGTCCTGATTTCAGTGTTATATGCAGTAAAGCATGCTTGTAATACTCACTGTGGAACCTAAGGGGTTAATGATCCACATTGTGTAAAAAGGCTGTTTGATCCTGTCTAATATGAGCTATGATCTTCCCCTTCTTCCACTGTCCCTAAACCACATCCCCTGATAGAACAGGGCCTTTGGAGAACTCTGCACATGCTCAGTTTGGTGTGTATTGTTAGAGGGTTTTTTCTGTTTTGTTTTTTGGGAGAGTGCATGTGATCAGCACAGGGCCAATCAGCGGGTCAGGGGTCCTGCAGCCTCATAGGACAATCAGGGGAGAATGAAAACTCCTCCTACAAGCTTTAACCAGACACCGATAGAAGTCAAAAGACTGCTATATACTGCTGATATTTAGCAGTTTATATTTACTTAAACTTGCATTTTCATGACCTGTGTACTGTGGGAGACCAGATCTAGTGAATGCAGGGTCCTGGGTTTAGTAACATTTTAACTGAAAATGCAGGAAGAGGAGTGAGACTTTACAGCAGCAGCATAGCACAGGCTGTCATCAGAGAGCTGTTGCTGAGTCCAATTGAATTTGTGAAAGGTTGTATGGAGCCATGATTGTACATAAGCATGGTACTGGAAGATGATATGTGATGAACTGTCATTAAGGGCCGGTTCATACACGCATTGCTGAGCAGATCACATGCGATGTCTGTGCGATGCAAATTTAGCCATACAAACTGTATGGCTGAATTTGCATCACATTTGGACCAAACTCATGAAGGACCCTTTTTTTTTTTTTGTCTGCACCAGAATCGGATTGCATGGGTGTTCACACCTATGTGATCCAATTCTGAAAATCTCGCTGCCTTTTGCAAACTGATTGCGGGGTGTCGTTAACTTAAAATACACTCCTCAATCAGTCCGCATGAACAGGTTTGCGATTTAGCTGCAGTGTGGATTTGCACCACATCTAGTGTGAACTGGGCCTAAAGCTCAATTGTCATGTGTACCTGAAAATTGGCCAGCACAGGATTTCCTTCCCCTCTCTAAGCTGGCCATATACTATACAATCTAATTGTACAATTCTCAACTATGTAATTCAGTTTGCCTCCATATCACATAGTTATGGTAAAACTAAGGCCTCTTTTCCATTCATATTCATGCAGTTTGGATGACAAGTAAATTCAAACAGTGGTGGCTGCTCACTTTACTTCTTCCGATAGGTGTCAAGATGGTTTCTGATTGACCTATTGTGAAGCTCTTCCTTTTTCCAGGTAAACTATTTAAAAGCGTGGCATTGAGCATGTGGGTGTACCCCTCACTTTTGACAAAACGATCGTCGGGACTACGCTGTCACGCATGCGCAACTCTGATTTGTAAATATTATGAAGGATTGCATTTGTTTGGATGGCAAGATTTGAAACCACTCCACGCCAACAGCCGTATATAAATGGCGGCAGCTTTAAGTGGATGTACAGGCGGTCCCCTAGTTACAAACATCCGACTTACAAACTACTCCTACTTACAAACAGAGGGAGACAACAGGAAGTGGGAGGAAATCTACCCCTAGGAAGGGAAATTCACTCCTGTAAGAGTTATTATTGGAAAAAGGTGTCTCCACTGATGCTTTATCACCAATCCTTGTTTCCACAACAACCCAAAATGTTCAAAATCCAATTATCATTGGGACAGGAAATGAGGTGAAATCTTCTGAACAGAAACCTAGACAGCAAAACAAACATTACAGGGGTGTTACCCCTTCCCTATGCTATCCAAAAAGCTTAAAAATAGTTTTTTGGCTGAAGCTACACTTAAAAAATGTACCTGTTCCCACTTACAAACAAATTCAACTTAAGAACAAACCTACAGTCCCTATCTTGTTTGTAACTCGGGGACTGCCTGTATAGGGGTATAGCCTGCAGCTACAAGCTATACCCCGGTACCTTTTTTTAGAGCGGGCGGTCGGCTATCTGGTGAGAACGGCCGATCTGGCTCTGGAGCAGCTCGGCCATTATCCCAGGCAGTGAGAGGGGACACCCCCCCACCCGCATCCATTCATCTTGATAGAAGCCGCAATTGGCTCTGATCGGGTCTTTTCCCTGTATTTCCGGAAGCAACGTCACTTCCGGTTTACTCAGTGGCCAATGTCGCTGATTTAAAAAAAATAATAATTTTTTGACGATCTGAATACTTTGAAGTGCAAAGGAGGGATTGGGGATCTTTTAGATCTGAGATCCCATCAAGCGCCATATGACCTCCATGAATAATCTAATTTGGTGAAGGTTGTCACTGTGGTGGATGCATGATCACTGCGCCTCCTGGTTTACCCATGAAAAGGAACCAGCACATTTGGACTTTTTGCACAACAGCACTTTATTAACTTGTGTTCACTGATTTTATGAACTAATATGTTGTTTGTTTATACCCTGAGGGCTGGTTCACACCTATGCGATTGGACTTCAGAGGCGACTTTGTTAGGCGATTTGAACGCGACTTCAAGGTGACTTCAGCGCAACTTTGGGCGACTTACAACGCGACCTGAAGCGACCTCCATGCCAGGCGACTTTGCCTGAGGCCAATCAGAGAAGATAGGGAGGGGGGTTGCCTTAAAAAATGAATCTGTAAATTAATTTCTGTAAAGTCTCTCCAAAGTCACTTGAATATAGATGGGGGATCCGACTTGGAGGCGACTTCCATTGAATGCCATGGGCACACGTCGGATAGAAGTCACGTTGAAGTAGTACAGGACCCTTTTCTGAAATCGCCTTGAAGTCGGAGCGACTTGAGTAGAGCATATTAAGACGGCTCCCATTCATTTCAATGGGATTTCTCATGTCAAGCGCCTGGACAAGTCGCCTAGGTGTGAACTGGCCCTGAAGGGTTGCACAGGATTTGTTTGGTATAGTGATATATTGCTCATTGTATCATAATTTGAGTGCTACACTTTTTGTTAGGTATTTTGTTTTAACCTGGTGTCTGGGTTTGGTGTTCAGCTGCTAATTTGATATACATTTATATTACACCCACTAGCAGGGATTTTGTAAGCATTACCTAGTGGTGGCTGGTCAGGCTGTACAAAGTAATGACAGGCCAAGAGGAACGGTCACTGTTCACATGATCTGCACAGCTTGAGGTTACCTGTGGTTAGAGATGGACGTCCGGGTCTGGACACATCTGTCTGCACCCGGGATCGCTCATCTGTCCTTAACACTACATGAAGACACTGACAGCTTCTCTCAGCCTGTCATTATTACGAATAGGCGGAGCGTCTGCTGCGGTCGCATACACCGGTCATCCCAGTTGCAAGAATCCACTGGTTCCCGCTAGTGTGGACTTTAGTTCTGCTTTAAAGCCTCGTGCACATGGGTGTATCCATCAGTACAGTTTAAATACAAGCATAATTCGACCTGTGGGAGGCACAGGCAGTGTGTACAGCTTGCTGGCAGCAGCATGTCAAAATCAATAACAGGTTGAATTATACTTCAAAAACAGAAAAGGAGGGTACCTGGCGCATTAGCAGAAAACAGTCCAAAGTTAGTATATAGGCTATCAGTACATGGATGGGGGTCTGTGAAAATCCAAATATGCCCAGGTGCTCAACTCAGTGGCTGCCGCTGGTTGAAGAGCTAGAAGGAATTCTGTACATATACCTGTGGATAAATGAGAAGAGAAGCAGCGCCTTCTAAGGCTCCATTCACGCTTGTGCGACTTGTCATGCAACTTTGGACATCAAATTCGTATGACAAGCCGTTCCCCATATTTTCCAACGATAACCATTCATATATGTACAACTTAGGCCCCTTTCACACTTGTGCGACACAATTTTGCAGCGATTTTGGATCAGTACAACTTTGGTCTGACTTTGTTGCAACTTTGGTACAATGAAAACGTATTACAAAGTCGTACAGAAATAGCATCTATATTATTCAGGTGCGATTTGCAGGGTTTAACATTGAAATCTATGGACCTCAAGTTGCATCAAAGTTGGGCCAAAGTAATGTAGGGACTACTTTGAAGTCTGCACGACTTGAAGTTGTACAGATATGAATGGTACTCATTGGAAATAATGGGGAATGACTTGTCATGCGACTTTGCAGTGTGAAAGGGGCCTTAAATTCGCAGTGACTTCAAAAGTAGTTCATGCACTACTTTGGTCCGACTTTCATGACACTTGAAGACCATAGACTTTAATGTTAACCCTCAAAAGTTGCATGAAAGTTGTACCTGAATGTTCTACAATGCAACAGTTGTGCAACAGTTTTCCATTATCACTGATCAAAGCCAAAGTCATATCCAAGTTGCGTCAAAGTTGCACTGCAGAGTCGTGTATTTTTGGAGTTGTAATAAACAAACCAAGTGGGAAAAACATATGAATGGAAGTAAATCGACGTATCCTCAATTAAAATTTGGTGCAAATAATCATATAATAGTCGATATACTGTAAAGTGCAAAAACAACATTGATGTGTGCTCAATAGGTGAAGAGAGAGTCCATGGGTGAGTCCCAATGAGCAAATAAGGAAGTCTGTATAGCTTTGAGGGATGTAAAAGGAATCCTTCCACCAGGTGTTGAGAAGGAGGAAAGGAGAGGAGAGGGGGCCGTGAGGACACCCACATCACACTATAATCGAGGGTCCTTACCGGAACACAATGACCACCTATCTCTAGGTATGGTCACTAGCGCAGGCAGATAGCCTCTGCGGGCATAATCCCCAATTGGGTCTTTAATCACCGTTCCTCGATCGGTCCGCGCTAGTCACTCAGTGGAATTCATACCGTGCATGAAAGAAAAAGGATCCACATAGTGTAATACTGATTTACTTATATATAAAACAAGATGCCAAATGGCTACTTACACCAATGTAGAAAAAACGAGCCTCGCAACATGTCTCCGCTGACATCCGTCGCTCCATAGAGTTGCATTGAGGCTCCGTTCTGGTCCGCCTGAAAAAAACTGACAGACGGACCTGAACAGAACGTCGAGTGAAAGGGACCTAAGGGTCCAGTGTGCATGATTAAATTATGGTTGCCCATTGTGGGGTGTACTTACATTGGATTCAATTTTTGAATCTTGAAATCATCTACCTGGGACCCGGACCTAATAGTAAAGCCGAGGACTGTGCTTCGGATCCACCCCTGCGGGACCAGACAGGCTCACCACAGTGGTGTTACCTTGTGTTTAGGGCACAGGGCCCTGTACAAGTACCACTCAAATGTGCGTACAATCGAAGCATTCTTTTTGATAGGCTGCTGGGAGTGGGCTGTGCGCATCATCTATTCCTTACGGGGGCTGAAACATGCCCGGTTTACACATGGGAGAGTGCACCCATGTACATAAGGCCTAAGGGCCCTTTCACTAGAAACTGCATGTTTACTGCATGTTTTTTCATGTGTAGTGACATGCAGGTTTTTGAGTGCACTTGCATGCACTTGTGGCCCATTTTTCCTAAGCTTGCATTTCCTTTGAGGTCAATTTCACTTTGTGTCTTCTTTGGGCTGTTATGTACACTGCAGTGCATTTACATGCCCTTGCGCCCATTTCTGTGCACTTACAGTGCAGAAAATGCATCTTCCTGTACTTTTTTTTTCACTGCATTGCACCACAATAGTGTCAACTATGCCCATAGGATAACCTGGATTTTAGATGGTCTATGAAGTGGAGTGCAGTCAAAAATGCATCCGAATGTATCTGGTGTGAATGGGTCCTAAGGGTACTTTCAAACTTATTCTTTTTTTAACACATGTGCACAGTTTTCTCATTGTATTGATGGTACACAAGCTTACCATTGTGTTTACTTGTGTAATGCCTAGTTCATATGGGCCTGAGATAACAGGCCGGTTCAATAAAAATCAGCCGATATTCGGCCAATGTGTATGTCAGCCTTTGGCCAACTTCTGTCAGACCAGCATGCTGGAAAACCAGCAGCCGACCGGCTCCTAATCAGCGCTCTCAGCCAATGGCTGAAAGTGCCGGCCGGAGCGTTCTGGCGGGGGGGGTTTGATTGTCAGAACAAAACAGCTCAGCGGGGGAGATCGCTATACTAACGTCGGACTGCTAGTACAACGGCTCCGACCGGAGTGGTCAGTTTTTTTTTCGTTCAATGAAAAAAAACTATTAGTGTGTACCAGGCTTTAGTTTACATCTGTGGTGTGATGTGTCGACAAGCATTGACCGATAAAGTTCATGTCCATGTTTTTGATACATCCTAAAGGGTACCTTGATGGGATTGGCAGTGCACTTCAACAAACCTACTTAATGCAATTAAAAAAAAAAAAAATAAGACACACACACACACAGGATAACGCAAATGCATACGGGAAAAGTCAGCCTGAAAGTAGAGAGCCACAGGAAGGACGCTGGGCCCGGTTAGGAGAGGTACACACACTTTGATGCACTAAATCATCAAAAACCATACGGAACTATTTCTGTCTATGAAAATACTAAAGGAAGCAGAACAGCAATGACCTACAAAATAAAGCTGAGCTTTGCGAGATAGTGGAAGGCTGGAAGCGAGGATAAAACGTCTCTTCCATTCTAAATCCTTCTTCTCCGCGTTGTGTGCAGATAAAACATGACAGCCGCACAGAGAGTGGAGTACTCATTTCTGTTACACTTCAGCTAATCTCTAATGCTTATAGTGGTAACGGCGCGTATTGTGCTAGACATCGAGAGCAATGTTGGTTTAAAGTCCACCCTTGCTTCGCCAATAGCGGTTTTCTTTAACCCCCAGCGTTATATATTTACCTTTCCTTTAGCTCTCTATCCAAAGCCAGATGGTAACGTATTGAATTGATCCTTCCAGGTATGGAAGATAATGGGATGCACTGCATGTGACAAGGCCCTATGTGAGCCATCACTCAGCTACTTGTAGTGGCACAGCCTTTACATTAAAGCGGTAGTGAAGCCCGCTTTGTTATTTTTACCTACAGGTAAGCCTATAATAAGGCCTATCTGTAGGTATAATTAATATCTCCTAAAACGTGCAGCTGGGCACTGGGCTTATGCACTTTGAAGGTCTGGCATACCGTGGCAGACCTTCAGAGCTTATTGCGGGAACCAAGGCAAGTGATGTCATTGCAGACCCGGAAGAAAGGCCGGGGAAGATGTCAACCCTCTCAGCAGCGACCGGGCGCCACTGGAAGGGCTTCGCTCTAAGGTAAGCATTTCATAATATGCTAATATGCAATGCATACTAGCACAATATGGCATTGTCCAACAGGTGTTTTTTTGTTTTTTTTCTGCAGTTTACTACCGCTTTAACTCCTGGCAGATAAACAAGGTAGCAGGGAAGCTTCCATGGAGGTATGAATTAAAGTGAACCCACTTCATTGCCCTGAATGAATAAAGCAAAGATTTACATAAAGTGGTAGTAAACTCTGTATTTTTATTTTTACCTGCAGGTAAGCTTATAATAAAGCTTACCTGTAGATTAAAGTGGTTGTCAAGTCCTCTTTTTAAAAAAAAAGAAAAAAGAAAAAACACCTACAAGAGAAAGGCATAATGAGCTAGTATGCATCGCATACTAGCTCATTATGAAATACTGACCTTAGAGCGACGCTGTAGCAGCGGTCCCCGAGCACCACTGTGACCGGCGACATGCTGTGTCCGTCGTCTTCCAAGATCCCGGGCGCCGACCAATCACAGCGCGGACTCCAGCGCTATGATTGGCAGGAGCCGCGCTGACGTCAGTCTCGCGCATGTGCACGGGAGCCGTCATTTACAGCCCAGTCGGGCAGTTTCTTCACTGCGCACGTGTCGATGACGGTGCAAGTTTAGGAGATATTCCCGGGACCTACAGGTAAGCCTGAATATAGGCTTAACTGTAATTTAAAGTGGTTGTCATGACTTGACAACCACTTTAAATTAATATTTCCTAAGGTACACAGGACGTTTGAAAACCTCTTCTGAATGCTGGGACAGCTAGTAAGCGGCGCTTAAAAAGGTACGTTTTGCCAGTTTGACATGCTGTGTTCATGAGCGTTTTCATTTTAGAAGCATTTTTCCCAGATAACAGATTGTACTGATCAGTATTCCCTTCCCAAATGCCTACAATGCAGGAAAAATAAAAGTAGACCCAGAACATGATGACACTTGATATACTAACATTATTCCACCAGAGCAGAGTCAAAAAGCGTTCCACAGGCAGATCGTCTCTCTTTGTAGACTAAACTGGAGATTTCCTCTAATGCACAAGAATGAAGCGGCCCACAATTCCAGGGCGTAACGTCAATCGTACATTCCGCTTGATTCTGTTGCTTTGTGCTCCATACTCTCAGCCAGAGAGAAGTAGGCTGCTGCTTTCACAGGCCCCAAATGTGGAATTATTAAAAAAAGATTTATTGCTGGACTATTCATCGTGCCGTGCAAGCAGAGTTTATTTGAAGAGATCAGTCCCATCATCTCATCCCAAAAAGGAAATACAGCAAGAAGCTTGCCGCTGAAAGCAACAAGCTGACAAAATTAAGGAGGAGACAGAGAAAAGTGTAACAAGCATGTAGTGCGCTGGGTCTAGCTGACCACCATGGGCTCAGGGCTTTGTGTGCTGTGGTGCGATGCATTAGGCAGGCCATTCAAACTGATGGGTATGAATAAGCAGGTCATGCTGTTTTTTTTGCAGGGCTGCAAACAGCAAGGTGCATCAAGTGTTGTAATGCAGCTGCAGTCTGGATGTGCCATTCAAGACGTATGGAACCTTAATGCACTGACGATTGCACAGTGTACTACCATATGTTGCGGTATTAAGAATGATCCCTAAAGCTGGCTATAGACATGAGAACTTTAGGCCCCTTTAACACTTATGTGACTTGCCCTGCGAATTGGGACTGCAAAGTCGCATGACAAGTCGTTCCCCATTATTTCCAATGAGTACCATTCATATCTGTACGACTTCAAGTCGGACCGACGTCAAAGTAGACCCTGCATTACTTTGGCCCAACTTTGATGCAATTTGAGGTCCATAGACTTCAATGTTAAACCCTTAACCACTTGACGACCAAGGGCGTGTATATACGTCCTTGGCTTTCAGTGGTGATATCTGAATGGTGCCTGCTGTAGGCACCATTCAGATATTGTTTTTTTTCAGCCGGCGATTCTGAAGAGGATAAAAGTGGTCTTAGCGGCGGATTCGCCGCAAGATCACTTTTATCAGCGGCGGGAGAAGCGCCCCCCTGCCGCTTTCCGGTCATCTCCGCCGCTTACCGGACCCGCCGACATCGGCGGAGATGATCCGATCTTCAGATGCTCACTCGGCTACATAGTACGACAGGGCGGAAATGACGTCAGAAGTCACGTCCGCCCAAAGGTCTTAAAGGGACCGTTTCTTTTTTTGTTCCGCCATTTTTTTCAAATTTTTTTTTTTTTTTGCATTTTAGTGTAAATATGAGATTTGAGAACTTTTTGACCCCGGATCTCATATTTAAGAGGATCTGTCGTGCTTTCTTCTATTACAAGGAATGTTTACATTTCTTGTAATAGGCATAAAAGTGATCAATTTTTTTTAAAAAAAAGAACAGTGTAAAAATAAAAAGCAAAATAAATAATTAAAAAAAAATTTAAAGCGCCCCGTCCCCGTGAGCCCGCGCGCAGAAGCGAACGCGTACGTAAGTCCCACATATCAAAACTGTGTTCCAACCACACATGTGAGGTATCACCGCGATCGTTAGAGCGAGAGCAATAATTCTAGTACTAGACCTCCTCTGTAACGCAAAACTGCTAACCTGTAGAATTTTTTAAAAACGTTGCCAATGGAGATTCCGCGAGCGGACGCAATTTTGAAGCATGACATGTTGGGTATCATTTTACTCAGCGTAACATTATCTTTCTCAATATGGAAAAAAAATGGCCTAACTTTACTGTTTTCTTATTTTTTAACTAGAAAAACTGAATTTATTTAAAAAAAGCACGTTTGGAAGACCGCTGCGCAAATACGGTGTGACATAAAATTTTGCAATGACCGCCATTTTATTCTTTAGGGTGTTAGAAAAAAAAACAATATATAATATTTGGGGGTTCTAAGTAATTTTACAGCAAAAAAACATGTTTTTAACTCATAACCACCGAACCCAAAAAACAGGCTTGGCTGGTAAGTGGTTAAAGTTGCATGCAAATTGCACCTGAATAATATAGATGTGATTTCTGTACGACTTTGTAATATGTTTTCATTGTGCCAAAGTTGCCACAAAGTCAGACCAAAGTCGTACTGGTCCGTAATCAATGCAAAACCGCAGCAAAAAAATTGCTAAAATCGCATCGCACAAGTGTGAAAGGGGCCTTACAGGAATTTCAGAGATGGAATCAAAATCCAGAGTGACTCAATGCAGATATTAGTGGCTTCAGTTGATCCCAAGGAGATATTATATTGCCTTTATCAAACCCAACTTCAGTAGCATTAAAGTGGAGCTAAACCCCTCTATCCTTTACAGTCAAGGAAGCTGCCATCTAAGATTGGCCATACATTATACAATTTTCCTTTAGATTTACCGAAATAATATGAGGTCACACCTAAACACTTTCAATTTGTAAGCAAACAGGCAGGTTCCTGCACTACATAGTTGAAGGCAAATCTTAGACCCCTTTCACACTTACGCGACTTCACATGACAAGTCATTCCCCATTATTTCCAATGAGTACCATTCATATCTGTACAACTTAAAGTCGCGCCAACTTCAAAGTAGTCCCTGCATTACTTTGGCCCTAAAGGAAATTGAATGAGAAAATTGTATAATGTATGGCCAGCTTTAGCCTCTGTTTGATCTGCAGTTGCCATGGTGCTGCACATGTGAACAGCTATGACACCAGGCATTTGATAGCTTGACAGTCACTATGCAGATCTGTAGCAGATGCTGTGTGCTCGAGTTTTAGTAATTCCCCCCTGTATGTCTCCTTTGCAGTCAGGCCCTTTTCACGCGGTGCGGTGTGGTTTGCAGCGCAGTGTACATGTGGGTTTGCTGTGCCTTCCCATGGACTTCTATTATCTCCTGTGGTTTTAGTGCACTTTCAGAAAGCACACCAAAACCTGGCATCCAGGGAGAAGGCAGCGGTGGCTGGCGAGGTGTATTACCGCCACATCGCTGGAAGGTAGAGGTGAGTAAAACTTTTGGGGGGTTTAATTCTATTTTAAAGGATACGTTCAAATTTTCTGAAAAAATAATAAATGCACATTTTTTTTGTAGGTAAAAAAAAATGTGCATTTATTATTTTTTGTTGCAGGAGCCTGTAAAGCATTGCACTGGTGATCAGCAGATTGCTGATACCAAGCAGGTCTCCTGCAGATCTGTCAGCGTATAGGCTTGCTTGTACCTCGTACCAGGAAGCCGATACATGCAGACAGGAAGACTGAATGAACTACCACAGCGCTCAAATTGCCATGGTAGATCACTGACAATTACAAGCGGACAAACCTTGTAGTTTTCCAGTAGGGTGCGGTGCATTCATAACATGTTACACCCTGAATATGAGTGTAACATGTTATGGAAGGTGAACTTATCCCTTTAGGTTAGGTTCACACTAGTGCGATCGCAGGTGCCGATCACATGCGATGTCTGAGCAATGTGAGTTCAGTGATACAGTTGTATGGCTGAACTTGCATTGGATTCGCACAGAAAAAGGTGCAGGGACTGTTTTTTCCCCACGGTGGAATCTGATCGCATGGGTGTTCTCACCCATGCAATCCGATTCCTGTCTGAATCCACAGTTTGCACTGTGATCTGTGAACCGATCTGGGGGTGTCATTAACATTGTATTGACACCCGCAGCACTCCACAGAAGGCAGTGTGAACTGCCTGCGGAAGAGATTCAGTGCAGGAATCACGCCAGTTCCCGCATCGCACAAGTGTGAACCTAGGCTCAAGGCTGATTAGCACACACAGAAGATTCCTGCAGCTAAATGACAGGGAAGAGCAAAGAGCTGCAACCGCTCAGCCCATACAGTTCAATGACAGGCTGACAGTGGTTGCTGCTTCACATGACCGTTTGCACAGCCAGCAATTACCTGTGGTTAGGGACGGATGATCCTGGCTGGATGCACTCTGTGTGCATCCAGCCACAATCACTGTAAGCCGCGCAAACATTCACAGATAGCTGCAACCACTGTCTGCCTGTCACTGAACTGTATGGACTGAGCGATCGCAGCTCTTAAGCTGGATACAAAATATACAATTCTCTTTAGATTTTTTCCTTTAGATTTACCCAAACCATTTAATATGAGGTCCCACCTAAACACTTTCAATTTGTATGTGATCAAGCAGGTCCTAGCACGACATAGTTGAAGGTAAACGTAAACGAATTTGAACAACAAAAGTTGTAAAGTGTGTATCCAGCTTTAGTGCACATTGTCATTTTAGCTGCAGAAATCGGTAAATTCTTGCGGCTTGATTTCACGTGGTGTGTTTATCGCCTGTGTGAATAAAGCCTTGTGCGATGCTCACACTTCCCCTTCCCCTGCTGTTCTCCACCAAAAAAACAAAAACAAAAACACAACATGAAAAGTTGTTGGACTTCAAACAACTTTGAGCCCAGGTTCACATTTATGAGATGCAGGAACCAGAGCGATTCCAGTGCCGGTACCCGCATCGCATCTCTCCCGCAAGCAGCTCACACTGCCTTCTGTGGAGCGCTGCGGGTGTCAATACAATGTTAATGACACCCTCAGATCGGTTCACAGATCGCAGCGCAAACTGTGGATTCGGACAGAAATCGGATCGCATGGGTGTTCTCAGCCATGCGATCTGATTCCAGTGTGGGTAAAAATAAGTCCCTGCACCTTTTTCTGTGCGAATCCAATGCGAGTTCAGCCATACAACTGTATCACTGAACTCGCATTGCTCAGACATCGCATGTGACCGGCACCTGCGGTGCGGGTGCGAATCACATGCGAATCAAGATGACACCTTGTCAATTGATTTTCTCATTTCTTTTTCCCATAGCCGGTTAAAAAGATTAAGAAATATGTGCAGAAGAGGGAATAAAAATGATAGCATGTTTTAATGGTCAGGTGCTAAACATTTACTTTATTTGCATCTGCATTTCCCTGGTAGATATTTATAATACAAATTAACATCTTCATTGAAATTCAGCTTTATTTTCCTCACTGTATAAATGCATATATAAAATCGCTGTATCCTGACACTACTAGGAGACATTAAACTGATAGATTTCTGGATGAAATAAAGACATCTTCCTTGTCGCTTATAAATAAATAAAATCCTTGGCCTACCTTTTTTTGCCCAGTTCTCCCATTTGTTTAATGTCCAAAATGCCATTTTTACAGGAAGATGGACACAAGTGCACCAAATTGCCTGGACTATAGAGAAAAGTACCTAAAAGTCAGGAATCCTGGCTGTACACAGGGGAATCAATCAGAATTGCTGCATAAAATGAGCTCACCTGCAGCCAAGTCAGGATACACTTCCTGCCACACCATAGAGCAGTGGTTCTCAACTCCGGTCCTCGGGGCCCACTAACAGGCCAGGTTTGCAGGATAACTGAAATACATCACAGGTGATATCATTTGCTGCTCAGTGATTGCAGTATTCTAGTCTGCATCTCCCAAGGTAATACTTAAAATCTGGCCTGTTGGTGGGTCCCGAGGACAGGAGTTGAGAACCACTGACAAAGGTTCTTTTATAACGGCTCCTTGTCCAGCTGAACTGGCTTCACTTTACTTCTGCAACCCCCCGGGACACTTCTATGTTGGCTATACACTACACTAGACTAGGCAACTGCACAAAGCTTTCAAATCTCTAAAAAAAAAAAAAAAAAAAAAAAAAAAT
>BLSH010323803.1:474849-493964 GCA_018402905.1 Glandirana rugosa | reverse complement strand
AAAAAAATACAGATCCCCTTTAAATTACCTAAAAATGTCATTGGCG
The DNA here is from genome assembly GCA_018402905.1 of Glandirana rugosa. Taxonomy (NCBI): domain Eukaryota; kingdom Metazoa; phylum Chordata; class Amphibia; order Anura; family Ranidae; genus Glandirana; species Glandirana rugosa. The sequence continues at coordinate 493,918 of BLSH010323803.1, read as the reverse complement.
ATGTCACCGATTTCAAACAGACATGAATCAATCTGTGTGATTCTTCTTGCTTTTAAAAGACACAGACACTTCTTCTCTCGGGCGCTGTCGGAAGACTTGTGGCACAAGGTTTTGTCTTTGTAGCAGTGTTGCCTGAAGTTAACAGGTCATAGATGTGATGATATGAAAGGTGTGACTGTGTAATGAATATTGTTGAAGTGTCAGTGTCAAAGTATAGCCCCGTAATTGTTGATATTACTCGTTCTGATATACATGCACCACTATAAGCAAAATGGAATTGTTGGTATTCACCCGTCAAACATGGTAATTTCAGGGACTCAGGTGTTAAAAGGGGGACAAAGTCTGCACGGATTCACTCATATGAACATACATAGAAGCACTTCTGGACACCCTTTCTGGGCACTTATGTGTTCTGCTCTATACAAACTTGATGAACTTTTATTTGTTTGCTTCATTTCATTTGCATAGCTTTAGGACTATTATGCATTTTCAGCATTATGTAAAAGCACCTCTATGTAACCCAAGTGGCCATGCACTTATTCTTGGGTTATCAATGGAGTTCCCAAGGAAAGAAAAAAAAACACCAAAGGCGCATACAGAAGATAAGCTGAAGAGCAGAAAAAACGTTCAATGCACCTAAACGCGTGCAGAGGCACCTAAATGCTAGACGAGCATAGCGTTTGAGCATGAATGCATTGCTATGGCCAGAGTAATTAATATTCTGGCCAGTGGAATCCATTAATGCTTGCTGAAATGCACCAAACGTGTGTACCACACGCAGGTTTTGCTGCACTTTTTAAGCAGCTTTTCTCCAGCCAGGAGTTCTGGCATTAAGAGGGGCTAAACAGACGCCCTGTGTGTATGAGGCCTAAAGGGAACCTGGAATCATAGATTTGTGCATGCAGCACTGGACCTACATGAATTCTACACCATTTTCTTGAGGCAGACAGAGCTTTGTTTTGGTGGTATGTAATGTAAACCCCTTCCAGCCCAGCCCTGGCATCCATGCCTACAGATTTCTGGAGCCAACGCTACTTGGCAGAGCAATCTGTATGAAAGGGTGGCACTTTAATCTCTGGTTTGGTGCGGGGAGGCGGGTTATTCTTACCAATGGCCACCAATGTATGGGGCATTTTTAAGACGGACCCCAAAATGAATTGTTTTTATCTGAAGTTCTGAGACCTAAAAATTATTTTAAGGGGTTCTCTAGGGTTAAGGGTTGTGAAAGGATGCTATAGAGCAGGGGTCTCCAAAAGTATTACAGAAAGGGCCAGTTTACTGTACTTCGAGTTTAGGGGGGGGGCAGTTTGTGCCCAGAGGGGTAAACAATGCCGATCTTTGGTTTTAGGGGGAGAAATAGTTGGTGTCAGTGGGAGGAATAGTGCCCCATTGTTGGTGTCAGTGGCAGGAGTTATGCCTTATTGTTGGTGTCAGTGGCAGGAATAATGCCTCAAGGGCCAAATAAAGGCAAGCAAAGCACTGCATTGGGCCCCGGGGCCACAGTTTGGAGGCCACTGCTATAGAGTGTCACCTGAGCAGCTCTTATAGTGCTGGGGCTGTTGACAACATTTCCAAAATGGTGGCAGTCTCAGGGATTTTGGATGTCTCCACAACAGAGGCTTTCATGGGTTAAAACATTAATAGAACACATTAAAAAGAACATATAATCCCTACTCCATGCAGCTAGGAGTACAAAAGGCCTTGGGACAACTATCAACACTTCAGTGAAAATAATCAGCTTGTTCCCCTTTGCATTTGTCTCTCCTAAAGCATTTGCAAAAAAAAGGCCTTGAGTTTGAAATGTCGAGCCAGGAACTGATTTGTAGCTGTCAAGACTTTGCTGGCAAGGACGCTGTGTTACTGTTCTGCGTTCTGCCACTGAAGAATTTTCTATTAGGATGCACTGAACGTCATCATAACATTGCTCAAACCTCGCTGCTGCTGGAGCCTTCATCGTCCTCATCTGTAATTATTTATAATTGGAAGGAGCAGCCTGCAGGACTGGCCAGTGAAATCTGTAGGGGTAGCCCTCGCATGTGTAGCAGGTATGAGTTCCTGTACCAAAGGGCACAACAGGCCTACTTCATCAAAGTGTCTGAAAGAAGCTCTGCCAGCGTGCCCACAGCAGCCAGATAATTGCTTTACTTCCAGTTCTACACAAGAAAAATGACAGTAGGAGCCTGACCAGCCGCTATGACCAACAAAGGCCGAACAACTTTAAAGCTGACCCATCAACCATGTTAAGCATTTGAAAGTAAAAGTCATGCCTAAGAGCAGACTCCATTAAAGGCACAGTCCTTTTACAAAAATGTAACAGATGCACTCACATTAAGAAAAGAAAAACAATGTGCATTGATTATATTTTTGCACTGAAGCCTGCAGAGCATTGCAACCGCATGGGTGCAGCGCACCGTCTCCGGCATTGCTTATATCCCAGCACCAGCTTTGTACAGAGGTATGACCTTCTGTTATGGGGCTGAAATATTACAAGTGCAGCAACATCACCGCAATTCTGCCAGCGTGGCTTGTGAGTTGCTCTGCCATGATGGAAGAAAAAAAAAATGCCTTAATGCCGCCTAAAAAATGTGCAAGATCTCTAAATATGAGTGTAACATGAGACATGATCCCAAAAGGTGAACTACACCATTAAATACCTGCTGTTCTCCTAAATATCCAGAATTTCTCTCCCCTCGCACGTGTGTCTGGATTGCATGGGTCAAGGTTGAATCCTCCACCAAATCTTCATTGTGGACCAGGATCCTTGCAAAATCCCCCTTCGCCTCACAATTCATGGAAAAGCAGTGATAGGACACACTTGAACATTGTGACAAAAGTTGGCTTTGTTATTGTGTCTTTTATGAGCTGTCTATTATGATCTTATACTTTTTAGCTAGAGTTCTGCTTAAGGCCAGGGTCACAATGGTACGACCAGAGGCGTAACTAGAACCTTCAGGGCCCCGGTGCAAGAAATTATGAAGGGCCCCCTGACCCCTGGCCAGGGCCCTTCCCTCTTCCCACTGATCCCGGGGCCCTTTACGCTTATCGTGGGTCCCTTTATTAGGGAACTGCAGTGGAGCCCTTTCACAAGTTCTGCAGCAGGCCCCAGGGGGACCAGGGAAGCACACAGGGGCCCTGGGAACAGCAGAAGACAAGTAAACTGGATAGAGGAAAATGGAGGAGATTGGGTCCTCTAAATGCCACCCCCGCCATCCCTCCTATTCAGGTGTACAAGGGAGGCACATGGGCCCCCTGGACCATAGGGCCCGGTTGCAATTGCAACCCCTGCAACCCCTATCGTTACGCCCCTGGGTACGACATACACTCTGACTTTGGAAGCACAAGCCGCATGATGTGTGTAAATCAATGTTCCCCTATGAGAGCCGTCTTAACACAAGTTGGTCCGACTTTGAAAAAAGGTTCCTGCACTACTTTGGTCCTACCTCAGCCCATTGAATATCACTGAAGTCGGATCAAAGTTGGATCCTTGTCCTAGCCATTATTATTATTATACAGGATTTATATAGCGCCAACAGTTTGCGCAGCGCTTTACAATATTAGGGCAGACAGTACAATTACAATACAATTCAATACAGGAGGAATCAACCATGTGACATCTGACATGGTGATCTCCGTTTGGGCGCCTTTTCAGAGGACTGTTGGTTTCGATGCAGGTCTAAACTTAGCCCAACACAGATTTCCTGTAAGCGACAGACTTCAGTTGACTACTTACTGTCAGGGTGATTCCATGATCATTGACACAGCTGACATTAATATACAACACAAAACACAGCTGATGAAACTCTGAGAGCACATCAGATGATATTCATTAAAATCTTTAAAACATTGGAATAAATAGATAAAAGGAAAGTCTTCCCATTCCTTCCTGAGCTGCTTCTCCTCAGAGTGGACAATGTAAACAAAGCATAAAGAACTCCGAGAAGATGTCACGATGTGATACAATCAGTTGACTAAAATATGTCTCCTCATAACTTAATGAGAATGTTTGTGAGCGGGGAAGTATGCTGCAGGGCAGGGCCCCTCATGAGCTCACCGTGCCCTAAGATGCCATTTCTATGCTCATTAGGCGACTTTCCCATCAGTCTCCACTTCCCTGGGCTGCTGGCTCACACCAGACGGATTCCCTCTACTTCTTAAAGCTGAAGTCAGGATAGTAAGGCTGGAGAGAAAAGGGTTAAATGAAGCTTGATGTCCTCTAGCCAGGAAAAGAGGCAAACTCTTATTTGCTGAGGCTTCCATTGTGAGGAGCTCACAGTGTGCAGTGAAAGCAGTGTAAGCTATTTCAGGCAGCCGCATCGGATCAGATGGCAGTCGGGTGTAAAACGGACAGACGGTCTGTTTCCATCCAACGCCCCAAGGAGAACAGTGGGCTGTGTCCATGTCCACTCTGCACCAGCGGAGCGGACACAGACCTGTCATCTGCCTGCTCAGCGGGATCAGTGAACAGACCCCCTGCTGAGCAGGCGGATCAGATTCATGGAGGCCACCCCATGTGAAAGGGGTCTTAAAAATATATTCTAATTAGATTAATTTATTACAGGTACTTATATAGCGCCGCAAATTTACATATATATATATATTGTGCATTCACATCAGTTCCTGCCCTCAAAGAGCTTACAATCTAAGGTCGCTAACTCAATGCAAATTAACCTACCTACTGCCTGCCAAAGTCTCTTCCTGAGATAAAAACTTAATTCAGAAATGACAGAATTACAACATCAATCAAGCAATCTGCCATTTTCCATTAGAATGTTGTCACCGGGGACGGCACTCGTCCAGGTTAACCTCCCAGCAGCTGCTGCGCAAATCAATAAAATAAACTCGGCATACCAATGAGAGCTCGTGTGAAAAATTGTTTATATGTGCCGGTTCCCAACATCATTTCTTCATCTTTTATACAAAATGTTCAAGAAGAAATTCTACAGAATGTAAAAAAATTGTCATTAAAGAAAATCAATCAATACCAATTTGTATTAAAAATGTATTTATACCCAGAACTTTCTTCTCTAGTTTTGAAAAGAATGGGGAAAGGTTAGAACCCCTGTACAGATTTCTCTCTTCTTCTGTTCTGTTTTACAAGACAGGAAATGAGGGAAAAGCTGCAACAGGGAAAAGCTGACAGAGGCTCTAGCATCCCCTACTTACATTTCACCTTCCCTGGTTCCCCCTTTCACCCTCATGATTACATTTTTATAGAATACTTTTGTGGTTCCATTACATCTCTTACTGTAGACCCATCAACAGTGGCAGAACGTGATATCCACAATCTTAGAATAATCGGTTAGCCAACTATACAGATATTACCGATATTGGTCTCCATGGGCATCTTTTTGGGGCCCAGAAGCCTGGAAGGTTTGCGGTGCACTGCAGGCCCAGTGTACAGGGGCGTGCGGCACACGCACATGACGCCCCCCTGCACTGGGCCTAAATGTTCTGAGTCTGACAGTCCTGGCCTCGACACGGCGGTGCATGCTACGAGAGGAGTCGGACGGACACATCAGCCAGCCAGCAGCCACCCACAGCAGGGTGCCAGGCAACAAACAACCCACAGCAGGATGCCAGCCAGCAAGCCACCCACCCACAGCAGGGTGCCAGCCAGCAAGCCACCCACAGCAGGATGCCAGCCAGCAAGCAAGCCACCCACAGCAGGGTGGCAGCCAGCAAGCCACCCACAGCAGGGTGGCAGCCAGCAAGCCACCCACAGCAGGGTGCCAACCAGCAAGCCACCCACAGCAGGGTGCCAACCAGCAAGCCACCCACAACCAGAATGCCAACCAGCAAGCCACCCACAGCAGGGTGCCAGCCAGCCTGTTCCTAGGAAGGCTGCTTTTGTATGAAGACCGCCCTAGGTAATGCCCATATTTGATTCTGAGCCCCCATGATTGAAAGAACTGAAATCCAATGAGTGAAAGAGGTGGGCCAGGGACAGTCAGTCTAGGGAGGAAACAACTAGAAGATGCTGTATGTCCTCCAGACATAAAATGGCTCTTTTGGACCTACTGCAGCTTCTAATGCACACTGTGAGGAGATCACAGTTTGCAGGTAAATCATCAGAGTGATCAATTTCAGTACAAGAGAGGAGCCTGCACAGCTGTGCAAGACTGAAGGGAAGGCTGAGATCGATTAACTGAGTTAAAAAAAATGTGGGTATAGACACACTTCAGTTCCAGGATTCATGTACCTGAAACATTCTGCAATACTTCAGCAAGGACACAGACCATGTGAAGAACCCCCTGGGCATTATGTGAACCTGGGCCGACCATATTACGTAGCTGAACTGTAATTCTTGAAAGACAACAATCCTTTGTGTGACACCTTTACCCTTTATGAGGTCACCCCTCCTCCAACAATCCAGCATGTGCAAAAAAATTCTAAAAGCACTGCACTGCATGTGGCGTAAAAAGGCCGTCAAATCCCCTCACCTATAGGCCTCTAACACAGTGTTGCCAAACTACCAGATTGAAATTTACTGGCACAACAGACAAAATTTACTGGCACAGCCAAGTTTTTACTGACACTTTACAAAATTACAGTTTTCAGTGCAAATTTCAGCATCTATTCTACAAGCAAGGACACTGTGCAAATAGCAATGTGATTTAAGGTAGATAGCAAGGTAAAAACAACATATTTCTGTTATTTTCAGTATAATAAGGGCAGATTATTTTGTCCATCAGTTTTGCCACCTATGTCAAAGTGTAGAGATTTCCCCTTAATTTCTGTTCCATAACCACCACAGAACGTGAGGTGAAATTCCTGGTAGCCACTAGGATCACCAGAATTCATGTCCCCACTTCTAAAGACTTCCTGTCTCCATCACCTACTGTTTTTATCCCTCCAGTCTCTATCCCTCCATCACCCCTCATCTCCATCACACCACCCCCCCATCTCCATCCCTCCATCACACCAGCCCCCTGTCTCCATCCCTCCATCACCTCTTGTCTCCATCACACTATCCTCCCATCACTTCCTGTCACCATCCCTCCATCTCCATCACACCATCCCCATCACCTCCTGTTTCCATTACACCACCCTTCCATTACCTCCTGCCACTTATCCCGTGCACACTGCCCTCATACAGTGCACACTCACTGAGAGAGAGAGACTCCTGCAGCCTGGCTCGCGGCTGTCTGTCAGAGTGAGCAGAGACAGTGTGTGTTAAACAGTCCCACACTCACTGTCCCGAGTCTTTTTGGCCGGCTTGAAGAGGAAGCGCACTGCACTCACCACTGTCACCAGGAGGTCTGCAGGGTCAAGCAGAGCAGGGAGGCAGGCAGGAATCAGGAGGATCCATCCATCCGAAGCGTCTGCTCCGGTCGGGTGCTGGCTGGCGGTGGTGTGGTGGGAAAATGCAGTAACCTCATTTGAGGGCGGATGGGCTGGGCAGAGGCACTAGTTGGCAGCAGGAGGAGTGGTCGTCCAACTCGTCTCAGGGTCAAGATCGGATCTTCTCACTCGCCGCTCGGGGATTTCCGTAATTGCACATGCGCAGCTCTGACCGGCGCCAATGGCCGCCGTTTTTACTGGCACATTTCTGCTACTACGGACTTTTACGGACACCCCAAAAACTGCCCTGTTTTTACTGGCTGTCCGTAAATTTACGGACGGTTGGCAACACTGCTCTAACATCCATATTATAGAAACAACTGCACTATCGAAAATCTCCTCAACTCGCTGGTAGCCACATTGACTTAATGCTCCGCCCTCAACTCTATTTACTTCCTGCTTTGGGTCCTTCTTTCAGGTGTCAACTTCACTGCCTGCCTGCCTGACATGGACACTTCCTATTGGATAGGCTATGACAGGGTCCTCTCAGGATGGAGAAAAGGGTGAAGAGGGGACCGACAGTCTCAGGATTGTAGGTGGTCCCCCCCACCTGTTGCTTTCTGATCAGGTCCGCCTGTCAGTTTTTCAGACAGACCTAAGTGGATGCTCCATTCACCTCTATGGTGACATGTCAGCTGACACCCGCTGCTATCTGATCCTGTCCATGAAATCCAGACGGATGGAGACCATATTGGCAGAGCGTATTGGATGAAAAAGGACAGGCTGTCCAATTTCATCCGATCTCCCCATAGAGGAGAGTGGGGCTCTGACATGTCGGTCTCAGCACAGTGAGCAGAGATGGAACTGTCATCCGCCTGCACAGCGGTAATCAGTGGATCGATCCCCCGCTGAGCAAAGCAAAGTCCATCAGGCGGACCGCTCATGTGAAAGAGCCCTAATAAAATGAGTTAGAGGTGAGTGGGTGGGAGTGATCTTAAAAAAATATTGTTTGCCCACTTTAAGGCTCAGTTTACACTAGCAGCAACCCTTCATACCTCTCTAAAAAGCAATCTGCAGTGGGTCACTTTTCAGAGGCATTTGACGGCCAATGAGGAAGTTATACGTCTCCTTCCCACCACCTGTTTTAACCCTGTAATGTTGCCCCACCTTGAAGCAACTGCATGCATTCCACAATGTTGTGGTGTGGCCCCATTCGCTTGAATAGGTCATATTCACAGAGGTGCTACCCCCCAAATGTAACAGGGGGCATGGGTACACCCCTTTTTGGCTGCATTTGCAGCTTAAAGAGAAACTTTAGTCATGCTCTGTCATTTTTTTTTTTTTTTTTTTTATCCCCAACTTCTCCTCAATTTAAATATTCACATAAATACTAAAATGTGATAAAAAAATAGATAGTAAAATGCGGGCCAACTGCATATTTTACCCCCCACCCAAACATGAACAAGCCCCCAAGTGTCTTAAAATGTTAGGCCTGACATTGGACTTTCAAAGCAACTCTAAAAAAGGTAAAAAAAAAAAATAAAAAAAAAAAAGACACTGTTAAAAGCGGTATAATACCTGCCCAGCTGCAACTTGCACCTCTAATCTTATCTCTCTTGCAAAGCTTCACTAGCTGAAGAATAATTCGTATTCAACATTTCCTGGAGTGTCGAATGCTGCAAGCACCCCTCCATTATCCTCCATACTGTGTGCAGGGGCACAGCAGTGATGTAGCAGAACCAGCAGGGGTGGACTCCTGGAGGTGTCTCAGATGTTGGTGTATCTAAGATTTCCAGGCAAGTGTGGCTGGACAGGTATTCTACCTCCTACAATGCAATGATTTTTTTTTATCCTTTCATGTCAGTCTCTATGAATCCGGACTCTGAGTTAATACAATGAAAACGTCAATATTCTGGGCAGCCCACCATCGGTCATTTGTCTGCTCATTTCTCCACATCTCCTAAAGAAAAGGTGAAGGTAGCATCCCCCATCATTATACACACCAGACAGCCAATAGATAGGGAGCTCTGCAGACAAGGTTTCTTAGCAACTCAGCCCTCCCCAATTATAGGGGAGAGGGGCACAAGAGGACAGAGATTGCATTAAGCAGATATGTACTGGGAAAACAGTCTAATGACTTTATGGTCCTGCTAAGATAGATATCTCATTGCTCTTCCAGGCAGTTCACATATAATGCCTGCTATTGTAGTAACCTTACAATTCCCCTGGAAGCCATTCCACACTATACTGGTGACAAGCAATAATGAGATTTTCCTGGAGTCAACAAAACCATATTGTGGAGGCTAATTAAGCCAAAAGAGCTTTTTTATAGGAGATAAATTAAACACAAATGTGCAATACGATACAATTTTTTATTACCATTTCTATTTCCGCCTCCATTAGTACTCTTTGTACTGAAGCCGATAATCCCTTATAAAATGAATTACATATATTGCTTGATGGACATGGACTTTAGTTCAGCAGTAAGGGCTCCTTCAGATGGGTGGCTGAGCCTCACAGTTGCCCACCTGAGCTGTAACATAACAGCTAGATGGGGCCGTACACATGCCGGGCCACAGCATTTTTAGCTCATGGTGACGTTTAACAGGCAGTACCGGTCAAATTCCCTCACTAAGTTTAATGGGGCCACGCTGCAACCGGGAGCAGAACACAGCGTGCAGTTGTGGCACGGTCCCGCAATGCAACGTTTGGTCATTAAAAAAAAAACACCAGAAGTCCAGAAGACGGCAGTACCACCTCCTGAACACCCGTCACCCACTGTTCTACTGCTGCCTGAAAGATGGAGGTTTTTGTAGGGGGTGGTAAGCAGTACTGCAGGTCTGAAAGAAACCGAACATGTAGAAACACAACTGGGCATTTGGAAATGGAGAGTCAGGACAGAACTTTGGGGAATGCCATTGCTCGCTTAATTTTTAGCTCTCATTCACACTTGAGCATGAGCGTTTTTGTGCGTTTGTACACAAAACTTTTAGGCTTCACCCTAAAGAGGATGTTTCATGTTCTGTCCCCCCTTCTATTTTGGCATTTTTTTGAGGGGATCACCTGGTTTTGACAGGTACCTGCTCACACTTCTGGTCAGACCCCTGCAGCAGTGGGCAGCCATCTGTGAAGCAGCAAGGAATCACAACCGACTGCCCGCAGTAAACTCACCGGCGATGGGGACCCGAAGACTGGTGAAGAACCGGTTCGGGTGAGGACAGCGCCGGACCACTGGACAGGTGTCTTTATTAAAAGTCAGCAGCTACAGTATTTTGTTTTGTTTTATCCAATGGAAAGCTAGTTACTAGGAGGCAGACAGGCTAGAAATCATGCAAAACCACTTGATATGAGCATTTTTCAGGAGCTGCAATTGAAGTCTGTAAGGGTCAAAAATGTACAAGTCTGCCCAAAAGATCGACTGCAGCCGCTGATTGACAAAAGTTATCCAGCTTGACCTTTCAACAAAAATCAATCGACTTCAGTCATGAGGGGGTGGCCATACAGTGACCAAAATTTGGCCGGTCCCTGCTGAACTTCAATCAGTGTGTGGTCAGCTCTACACTGGGAATTTTTCTGACGGTTTGGGAAAGGCTGCATATGGCCTACAGGTATGGCATTTGTAGAAAGCTCGTTTTAAAACGGAGAAGTGGCTTTTATTCTACTGGGGATGCTTGCATGTAGTGGAACTTTTATTGGAGAAGTGAACTAAAGCCTGCCATAGATCGAATCTTGGCTAGTACCTGCTGAACCAACCGAGATTTGATCCATCTATGGGCAGGCTGGTTGTTCCCAAGTCGATCCATTAAATGACTTGGGTTCAACAATCCTGTCGGAATTTTACATGTGGTTGCAGCCGGCAGCTATAGCCACTAGCAATAATCATTGTGCTCTGCCAGCACAGAAGCTTCCTTGCCAGGCAGAACACAACAGCGATGCAGGAGGCATTCCCCCACCCACACTGACTGTGCTGATGGGGGAATATAGCAATTGTTTTTTTTTTCTTCCATCCCTGGTTGAAGGAAAGAAAATGAAATCATCTATGGCTTGTCTAACCATTTAAAGAACTTCAAATGCTGTCTTGATACCAGTCTGTTTTTTTCAGACTTCTAGTCTTTCAAGGGTTAAAGAGGAATTGTTCAGGTTGCCCCTTACTGCCTGTATCTCAGCTCTCCTTATTTGCAGCAGACCATTTTCCTGAATTGGCGATTCCTCTGGAAAGTTTCACATTCAGTAGGCACAGTAATAATTTCTGGCACTGCATTTAGTTAGTGTGAGTTAGTCGGCGTTTCATTACAGCTGACGGACACAATTTGTTTATACTCTGTTAGCGGATCCTTGCAGTATTGATAGAGTAATCTGTAACAAAAGCAGACTTTCTGGCCTTAGCCTAGTTTCACACGGGATTTTTTTGAGGCTTGTTCAGAGTTTCTGTACAAAGTCCAGGCTGTGAACACTGATATGGAATGCCCTTTTCACCTGTTGAGGGGTGTGTTTCATTCAATGCCGCATTCCAGCTGCACAGCTCAACCTTGCGTTCACATGGGCCTGAGTGATCAGACCACTTCAAAGAGTTTCCACCCGGCCACCCTCCTGAATTGGCAAAATATAGCCAAATGGGGCTGTGCCTATGATGCATTGCTTTGCAGCCGCAACATTTTCAGAGTGGGGTGCAGGGTTTGTCAGGGGGTACTTGTGGTAGTGCAGCATTTCAGACTAAACCCACATCATAAAAAAAACTATCAATCAATGGTGTATTTATTACATGCTGTTCATACTCCCTCAATCACTATGAGATTCCTTTTCTGTATTCTGCAAAAATCCTGGTTGATCCTGCTGCTCTCAATCCCCATCTTCTGTTCATGTCCCCAGTTCAGCTAGGGATTTTGCAGCTGTGGTGGCAACTCTGCACATGCTCAGTTTTGATTGAGTTTCTACGCTGAGCAATTCCTCCCTATCACATCTGAGCAGCCCATCTGACTATAGAGTCACACATGTGGGCATATACACAGTGTTAAATGACAGCCCACTGCCTCCCTCCTCCATATCCACTAACCAGCTAAACACAATGGGGGCGGGATATTACATGTAGCTTGATGGAGGCTTCACCTCCTTGTCTAAAACACAGGCTGGAGGGGCGTGACACATGCGACTAGCAGAAATCCGCCCACACCATGTTATTGCCAAAAAATAATAAATTTGATTTCAAATATATATATATGTATGACTATTTAAGGGCTCTTTCACATGATATGTCCTTTTGATGGACTCAGCTTGCTCAGCAGTGATCGATCCGTTGATCCCCGCTGAGCCGGCGGATGACAGGTCCATCTCTGCTCACTATGCAGAGACGGACCTGTCAGAGCCCCCGCTCTCCTCTATGGGGATCGGATGAAAACAGATCCGCCTGTCCGTTTTCAACCGATCCGATTCCATCCGGTTTCCATCTGTCTGGATTTAGCGGATCGGATGTCAGCGGACATGTCACCGTTGACATCAGTCGCTCCCGCTCCATAGAGTTACATGGAGTGTCCGTTCAGGTCTGCCTGTAAAACTGACAGACAGACCTGAACGGTCCCTACGTGTGAAAGGGGCCTTAAACAGCTTAGGCTCCATGCACACTGAAGCTGATAAAAAAACGACTACAAATGGTAATTTAACAGCCCAAAAACGTCCCTTTATGTTATCCTATGTGTCCATGCACATATGGACGTTTATTGTCGTATAACAGCAGTGGCATTTTTGGGCTGTTTTCTGAACACCCTGAATTGGCGTCCAGGAGTCATTTTTCTGACCACAAAAAACGCTGGACGCGGATAAACGCCGCTAAACTGCCTTTTATTAGCGTCCAGCGTTTTTTGTAGTCAATGGAAGCATATGTAGTTAAAAAAAACGCAGAGGCCGGTAAACGCAGATAAACGCTGCTTACAAAACGCTGCTTAAACAACGTTTTTCCAGAGAGCCCAGAGAGCGTCCAGTGTGCATGGAGCCTTATTGATATTAATTATTTATTTTTACTTTGTATTCCAAAGGCTGTTTTTTTGTTTTTTGAACATGTGACCAGCAGTAGGGGAATAGAGGCTCCTCCTGATTAGGTTTCCCTGCAGACAGGCTGGGAAAGAGCTGGGTCATGCAACAGCTGTCAAACAATTAGGGGGAAAAAAGGTACTTACATTTTTTTTTTAATTAAAATAATTACAGTGCCACCATCCACATACAGAAATAGAAGGGACAATGTAAATTAAACAGTGTGTGTTTAGTATAATTTTAAATCAGGCAGTGAGGAGGTGCCAGATTGCGTCCTCACCACCTGACAAATACCCTCTGAAAGCGATCTGAAAGCGAATCACTCTTCAAAGGGCACCACAGTCCAACACAAGTCCGCCTGTCCATAGGGATGAACGGACTTTCCGATCAGGTCAGCCTGAAAAACTCACAGACTGATCTGATCGGAATGCCCGTCTTAAAGGGGCCTAATATTACAAACCAAGGGAACGGTTCAAACCCTTTGACATGTAGAAGCTACCAGCCTAGGAATCCATAAACCCAGCTCAAACACCACCACATCTCTATCCAAAATGATATGCATAGGATATATTTAGGGCTCCAGTGCTACTTTACCCTTTCTTCAAGAGGCAGGCGCTGGAGCAGGGTGTTATCCAAGACATAAAAAAGCCAGGTGCTGATTCAGCCAGGCTCCAGCTGAAACTGAAATTTAATATGAGATAATCCCTTCACCTTTTTTTTTTTTTGAAGATGGTTGAACAGCAACATCATTTTTTTAAAGTCAATGAGATATCTAGTTTCAAACCGTTTAACAACACTGCGTCCTTGTCTTATGTGACGCGTTTTCAGTGAGTAGACGTTCTGAGATTCTCACCCAGCCCACGGGCATCCCTAATGCTATAGCGGGGGTTTCCTACAATTTTTGCCTCAAAGCTCTGTGCAAATCTCTGGGAAAAGCAATGAACCACGTTGCTTGAGCAGGGTGATGAGATTTCTGGGAAGTCCCTTCTGCAAGTAGTGTACATTTCATGGTAGAAAGCAAGAGCAAGTGTGGGATATTTTTGGCTAAAGCTGCCCATAGATGGGTAGCATTTTGTAGGAAAATTCATAGGAAAAGAAGGTTCTAAGAAAGTTTATTCATTTCCTGATTATTGTTGGGTCAAATCCATGTTCATTTTCAACTTCAGTGATAAGAAAATTTGAAGGAACAGGGTGGAAATTTTTTCTCAAACAAATTTTTAGCAGTGTATGTGGTTTTCATTCAGTAAAGTCCATTCTAAAATCAAACATGAAGTCTACGTTTCCACTATTGCGACCCCAAAGTCGCGCAATTTAGAGTGTGGCTTTGAGTGAAGCTTTGATCCAGCTTTACACTCTCTGGATCAAAGTCGCATCAAAGTAGTGTAGGCCCCTTTTCAATGTCATTGATTTTCAATGTCATTGATTGGAACAGGTGCCATTGAAATCAATGGGCTGTGACTTGTCATGCAACTTTATGTGTCCAAAGTCGCAAGACAAGTCACACTAGTGGAAACGAAGCCTCAAAGCAAACAAAATCTTCCAAATGACATTCAACTGTTCTGGAGGATATTCATACAACATATCCTAAGGTTTTCATTCGAAATTCTATCCATCTATGGCCAGGTTTAGAAAACTGTGGCTGGCTATTAATTGAAATAAGAAGGCATTTTTTTTCCAGCATTATAAGAGTCGGTTCACACAGTGGCGATCCGACTTCAGGCACAACTTTGTAGGCGTTTTGAACGCAACTTCAGCGTGACTTTGGGCGACTTACAATGCAACTTAAAGCGACCTCCATGCCAGGCGACTTTGCCTGTAGGCAATCAGAGAATATAGCTTTTCTGATATCATTCCTTTTACTTGTGTAAATTCTCTTCTTTTTCCTGTAAAGTCGCTTCAATATAGATGGGGATCCGACTTGGAGACGACTTCCATTGAATTTTATGGGCACAAGTCGAATAGAAGTTGCCTTGAAGTAGTACAGGAACCTTTTCTGAAGTCGGAGCAACTTAAGTAGCGTACATTAAGACAGCTGCCATTCATTTCAATGTGGGATTTCTTATGTCAAGCGACTTAGGGCGACACAAGTCAGATCCCAAGTCGCTGTAGTGTGAACCGGCTCTTACACAAAATGACATGGAACAATTATATATCAACTTTTTAAACCGGCTGCAAATACACTGGGCGTTTAGCTTGTGTGCATCAGGTCCCAGTGCCCTTGTACCCTCAGGGGAAAGAGGTCTAGTTTCCAGCCCCGTTGCCTACAGCCTATCAAAGTCTAGAAGGGGTCAGGCTGAAATATGTTACAGCTGGATGCTGTACGGACAGACCATGTATTTATATGTGGTACTCACATTTAGGGTCATATGCGCTCAGGGCCGTATCTTTGGAATGCAGGTATTCTTTATTCTGGGCACATGCAGAACGCGAGTACCAGGCATACATATCAACATGCATTTTGTTGTGTTGGTAACAGATATTACCAAGCCTTGGCCAGCGACTGTTTACCCTCCCTATCCACTCAAATCCTACATTCAAAATTCAAATTTAAAAAAAGTGCTTTAAAATGAATGCCCATGCACAAAGAAAATGCACATGGACATGTTAATACTTCTGCCTAACACAACAAAAAATGCAGCTCTAAGCAGAGACAGTTCAATCTAAATGGGTCCTAAATCTTAGGCTGGGTTCACACTATTGCGAATTGGATGAGGGTTCTCCGCATCCAATTCGCAATAGCAGGAGATTATGACTGGCTCTCTATGGAGCTGGTTCACATATCTCTGCTGCGGCTCCGGTATGAATTTGTTCAGGAGCCCTGTGCGTCTTTTGGTCCTTTCAGATCCGAATTCAGCCAAAAATTCGGGCTGAAATCGGGCTTGAAACAGTGAACCAGGACGCACCGGACCCCTGCTGGGAGCCGCATGTGGCGATAGTGTGAACCCAGCCTTAAACTGAATTATTAAAGCGTATTTCTACCAAAGAACGAAACAGTAATATATTGGAGATTAACAGCCCATGAACGTGGTGGCTGTATTCGTTTTCTTTTTTAAAGCGGTAGTAAACAGCACTTGCTCACTTTTACCTACAGGTACCTACAGAGAAGCTTATAATAAAGCTTACCTGTAGGTACAAGGAGTATCTCTACTTCTGCAGCCGGACATCATTGGCACTGCACTCTGAAGGAACGGCATACCATTCATTCAGAGATTCGTGCCGCAGCCGTGGCTCCCATGCGCATGCGTGGGACTGACGTTATTGCGACATGGCCATTCAAACGGCTGGAGCCCGCAAACCCAGAATAAAGTCTGGGTAAAAATGGGAGACCTGTCAACAGTGATAGCACGCTGCTGGAGGGCTTCGTTTAAAAGGTAAGTCTTTCATAATGTGCTGGTATGCGATGCATACCAGCACATTAGGACATTATCTTTTAGGGGAAAGTTTTTCCTTTTTTTCTTTACCGCTTTAAGATTTTATTTTAGCCTGGTTATCCTACCAATAACACACTTCCTGTACCAGGCTCTGACAACACTCACTCATTGTACTGTATCTATGGAAGAGCAGCAACGGCAACCTAGGACAGGAAGTGTGTTAGGACTACAGAACACCTCCCCCTCTCCCCACTGATACACCAAGGAAGAACAGTGTTTTGTAGTCCTCAGAAAAACGTAACATGCATAAATGTATCAGCTCACTATATTTCTGGCAGGATCAACAGGTCTTTTTTTTCACTTCGTGGAGAGATGGATCACCACACTTTCAATGGTTTAGGCAGCAGCGCGGGTGGGTCTTTATGCCCAGGCACACAACAAATATGCATTGCTGCTGTGTTCTGGAGTGCGCGTCACTGGTGCCCCCATAACTGAGATCAAGCCATCACTGACAGTTCATTGTTAACTACAGACAATCAGCAGCTGGTAGGCGCAGTTCACGATGACATCAACACTGTGCAGCCAATCACGGGCCCCAGGCATCACAGCCTATTTAAAACCACACCATTGGTGACCCCAGAACCATGACTGAGCTGTCACCAACATTTTATGATCAACTACTGACAATCAGCAGATGGTAGGCGCAGCTCATGATGGCACTGTGCAGCCAATCATAGACTTTGGGTGTCACAGCCCATTTGAAGTGCTGGCTCCGGCCCAGGGTGGATTTGATTTTAAATCATAATTTTTAAAGAGCAACTGTCCTCTCTGTCCCGCAGATGCTCCTCCTCTGACGACTCAGACAGTCCTATTCACGTTAATGGGACGGCTGGTGATGTGGCAGTGACACAACAAGGTGGATGCCCGCTAACAGGCGCTGCCATGATGGATCTGAAATGAAAGGTGCTCTTTAAATGGAAGGACTTATTCTTGCTGGTAGCTAGAATCTTTCATATTTGCAAACAAAAAAAAGGGTTTCCTATTTAGAATAATAAGCTGTCAGGTTAGTAAAACAGCAATATCAGAACCAATTCATTTGTAGTTTGTAGTGTACATAGATTTGCAAAACAATGGGATAAAGGAATATTCCTGAACTTTGTTTTCTCTCATGGTTACTCTGAAATTGTGTGAATGCATTAATGCAGTGCATGTTATCTCAGCTTGCAGAGCTTGGATTCATTGAATGAGTTTACAAAAATGTAAATATTGCAGAATATACAGCCTCACGCTACAAAAGCTCCATTTCATGCTGAGTAAACTAAATTATTAATGAATCTTAAATAGAGAATTATCTTTAGATAGATTTTACTCCAAAGCATTTTATTAAAATAAATTTGATAAAAATCAAAAAAAAAAAAAAAACAGATCAAAAAAATGTTTTTTTTAAAAAAATCATTGATTTTTATCCACCCTGCTCAGGTCAGTGCAAAGGGGTTAACAGACTAAAAAGAACCTAATAAGAGAAGTTCATTGTTAGGGGTCACATACACTTTAATATATCAACGATCAGCATGACATAGAATTACGAATGAGGATTTGATCACTGAAGTAACCTAAGTGACCCATTGTGATTGGAGGATAAACTTGCTGCATTTTTTTGTCCCGCGTTCCAGAATGATAGAGCGCAGACATAAAAAGTGCAAAAGAATGTTATCCAGACTTCCACGGATATTGAATCACTTTGCCAAGAACACAATTATCCTTCAGTCTCAGTGGGGACTGTGTTTCCTTCGCAGTCAGTTACACCAATATATTGCTTTTAGAAAAGCAGTTTCATGAAGTGGCTGAGGACGGGACAGAGCAGCCATTGTTAGCAATCCAGTCCCAAGAGAAGCCGGCCAAGAATCGGGAGAAGCCAATTCGTTTTGAACTCTCCCAAATGCTCTTGCGACCACATCAAAAGACAACCGGCTACAGACGGAGGCTGTTAAACCGCAGAAACAGCTTCAAAAAACACAACGGTCTATCTGCAGAGGATTTCTATCACAAGAGGCGGCGGAGTCACAGCTGATACAGATCTTGCTTACATCAGGCCGATATTTATTAAAGGATGAATTGCATAATCTCTCCTTCTGTTCCTCCCAGCCAAACTCTGATTCAGGGATCCCAGGAATGAGCAGAATCACAAGACATTCCTGCTGCCCTATTCTTCTAAAGCAGAAATGTTAAAGCCCCACTCCAGACAGAAAAAATCATGTGGGGCCTCCCACACTGCAAGGGTTACATGCTCATTAAAGCAGAGCTTCACCCAAAAGGGGAAGCTTCACTTCATTGCACCCTCCACTGCCACATTTGGCACTTTTTTTGAGGGGGGGGGGGGGTATCTGGTGTTG
>BLSH010323803.1:443680-457897 GCA_018402905.1 Glandirana rugosa | reverse complement strand
CATCGGTCCCCCTCCCCCGCCTCTACTGATCAGAACAAGTGTCACCCGCAACTTTTCCCCCCGACTGACAGATCATCGTCATCATCCGGGAACTTTACCACCCCTCCCCCCCAGTCCTCCCCGGGAGGACTCCGCACCGACACATCCAACAACTTCCCGGCTCCGGATCTCCTCTCCTCAGCGGCTCCTTTAAACCGATACAAAGGTCCCCTCCATCCCGTCCCGGCACCGAGCCCCGCACTCAGCGCTCCGAGCTCCACCGAGCATGCGCACTGCCGGCACACCTTCTCCTCCCCGCCCCCCTCTCCTTCCCTTCCCTTCAACCACACCGACCGCTGCCAGCTCCTGGATCACAGCCCGGGGCCCCTGACACCGCACAGCCCGGGGCCCCTGACACCGCACAGCCCCTGACACCGGACTGATCTCTGCTATCCATCTGCATGACCTCCCCGGGACAGGGACCCCATCATAGCCCTACTACTATCTTATCTTATATCTATATATACTGTGCTCTACTAGGAGATCATTATACCGGCCGGGACAACATATAATAATAATAATAATAATAGGAATGATATTCTATGCTTTACTGGGACAAAGACAAGATATACAAATAAATAATAATAACAATATTAATAGCAGGGGAGTAATGATAAGGATTGCAGGCAGGGGAGGGCTGGCCCAGGGGGTAGGGTGGCAATTGCCCCCCAGGCCACCCTAACTTACATTTAAAATGGCTGATGGCTGCTGCCCCCTCACACTTTTTTTTCTTGTGGAGGAAGGAAATAGGGCCCAGGGGTGCAGCCACCAACTAACTGCAGGCAAAGGGGGGGCGCCCAGGGTCGGCCCTACCATGGATCCTGCTAGGCCCATTGGGTGGGCATGGATGGTGAGCTGATTTGGTGGTTCAATGGGCCACTTGACTGGACTTGCCCCCCCAGGCCTACGGCTGGCAGCCCTCCCCTGATTGCAGGGGTTGCAATTGCAATGGTCCAGGGGGCCCGTGTGCCTCCCTTGTACAACTGAATAGGAGGGATGGCGGGGGTGGCATTTAGAGGAACCAATCTCCTCCATTTTCCTCTATGCAGTTTACTTGTCTTCTGCTGTTCCCGGGGTCCCTGTGTGCTTCCCTGGTCCCCCCCACAGAGCTGCTGTCTTCCCCCTCCTCTCTCCTGCCAGCTGCTGTAGAAGATGTGTCATGATGGAGAGATGGGAACGGGTCGGTAAATTTGTAATTTACTGGCTCCTTCCTTTTCTGAATGAACAGAGTCAGTGATTGGTACCAATTGGTTCATTCATAACTGAAGCATAGTGAACTGTTTTCACTATACTTCAGTTTCTGAATGAATGGGAGGCTTGGTGCACAGCTATTCCTGTCCATTCATTCTGTGCAGCTGGGGCTATACAGATAGAGATTAAGGGCTGAGGTTTATTTAGACCCCTGATATTTCATCAAAGCCCCCCAACAGAACTCCTAAAAAAAATGTAATAAAATTGTAAAAGAAATAAAATGAAATGGTAAAAAAGTAATAAAATTAATATAAAAATTAAAAAATACTGACACCAGTGAGGGAACTATCAGGATTGCAAAGGATGCAATTGTGACGGGGCCCTGGCATTTCACCACCATGGGAAATCCCGAAGATGGAAGAAAGGGGGCCCACTGCAGAACTTGTGAAAGGGCCCCGCTGCGGTACCGTAATAAAGGGACCCGCAATAGGAGTAAAGGGCCCCAGGATCAGTGGGAAGAGGGAGGGCCCTAGCCAGGGGTCGGGGGGGGGGCTTCATAATTTCTTGCACCAGGGCCCTGAAGGTTCTAGTTACGCCTCTGATTAATAGGCATAATATACTCTGCTTTACTGGGATAGGGACACTATATAAAAATAATAGAAATTATATTCTACAGTGAGGGAGAAAAAGTATTTGACCCCCTGCTGATTTTGTACATTTGCCCGCTGACAAAGAAATGATCGGTCTATAACTTTAATGGTTGGTTTATTTTAACAGCGAGAGACAGAATAACAACAAAAATATCCAGAAAAACGCATTTTTAAAAAAGTTATAAATTGATTTGCATTTTAATGAGTGAAATAAGTATTTGATCCCTTCTCATACCAATGATCTGACAGCGGTAGTAAACCCGCCTGAAAAAAAAAATCCTGCAAGACAATGGCATAATGTGTTAATACGCATCACATGCTAACATATTATGAAATACTTACCTTAGAACGAGGCCCCTGATGCCCAAGTCGGTCAGCGCTGAGGACGCTGACATGTTGGTCCTCTTCTTTCTTCCGGGTACGCGGCTCCGGTGCTGTGAGTGGCCGGAGCCACGTGACGTCACTGCGCGGGAGCTCATCGTTCCGGCAGCCAGCTCTGATTTTCCAGCCACCTCTGCCGGATCATCAGCATGCATGCGCCACTAATGTCAGCGGCTGCATGCAGGGCGCATATCTCCTAAACCATGTAGGTTTAGGAGATATTAATTTTACCTACAGGTAAGCCTTATTATAGGCTTACCTGTAGGTAAAAACAGTAGTGGGGGGGTTTACTACCGCTTTAATACTTGGTGGCAAAACCCTTGGCAATCACAGAGGTCAGACATTTCTTGTAGTTGGCCACCAGGTTGGCACACATCTCAGGAGGGATTTTGTCCCACTCCTCTTTCCCGACCGACTCACATACATTAAGACCCCTTTCACACCAAGGCGTTAGGACCCCAATACACCCCAGTGTGAGAGCCTGAGTGCTTTCACACTGGGGCGGTGCGCTTGCAGGACGGGAAAAAAAGTCCTGCAAGTCGCATCTTTACAGCGGTGTGGGAGCAGGGCCGGCTCTACCACTAGGCAGAGTAGGCGGCCGCCTAGGGTGCCACTGCCGCCCAGGGCGCTCCGGCCACTGTTGATCTGTCACTAGTCTGCATTGATCACTCCTGTCACTGGAGAGCCATGGCTGGCAGCACACCAGGCTGCTAAAATGAGGTGGGTCCAGGGGCAAAGGTGCAGGCCTGTGGACCACGGCTAAAGAAATGGGTAGAGAGGTGCTGCAAAAATCCCCACCTCCATTGTATACATGGACAGGGCAAAATGAGGTTTCGCCTAGGGTGTCAAAAATCCTTGCATCAGCCCTGTGTGGGAGCAGTGTAATCACCGCTCCTATACCACCCCTGCCCATTGAAAACAATGGGGCAGCGCTCCTGAAGTGCTGAACACCGCTTCAGGAGCGCCACAAACCGGCACTTTTAACCCCTTGTGGGAGGGTTAAAAGCGCACCGCCGCCACTATAACAAGCGGTAAAGCACCGCAAATTAGCAGTGTTTTACCTCTAACACTCGGGCGGCCCCCGGTGTGAAAGGAACCTTACTGATGCAGTGTGGCTCTGAATCGCCATCTATAAACGGCGGCGCGCTCTCGTGCCCGCCGCACTCTGCAGAGTTGTGGCTGCGGCTCAGGCGGACTCGATTGGCCTGACAGAGAAGAAAAACGGAACCGTCGATGTAAACACGGCGATCCCCCACTCTGTCAAGCAGCATATCAGAGATCTACTGATTCCTGTCACTGGGATCAGTTAGATCTCTGGTGCCCCTGGCAGCCCAGCCCCCTCACAGTTAGAACATGCCTAGGGAACACAGTTAACCCCCTAGATAGCCCCCCCCCCCCAGGTTAACCCCTTCACTGTCAATGACATTTATACAGTAATCAGTGAATATTTCAATTTCTGATCGCTGTATAAATGTCATTGGTCCCAAAAAAGTGTCAAAATGTCTGACATGTCCGCCCCAATATCACAGTCCTGATAAAAATCGCAGATCGCCGCCATTACTGGTGAAAAAAAAAAATTGTAAAAACGCCAGAATTGAATTCTGATGGTTTGCAAACGCGGCAACTTTTGCGTAAACCAATCAATAAACGCTGTTTGCGATTTTTTTTTTTTACCAAAAATATGAGGAAGAATATAAATCGGCTAAAACCGATGAATACATTTGTTTTTTTTTATATATATTTTTTTGGATATGTATTTTAGCAAAAAGTAAGACATTTTGGGGGGTTTTTTTGCAAAATTGTCGCTCTTATTTTGTTTATAGCGGTGATCAGAAATGACACAGAGGTGATCAAATACCACCAAAAGAAACTCTATTTGTGGGAAAAAAAGGATGCAAATTTCGTTTGGGTACAACGTCGCACGACCGCGCAATTGTCAGTTAAAACGACGCAGTGCCGAATCGCAAAAAGTGCTCTGGTCCTAACATGGGAAATCCTTCTGGGGCTGAAGTGGTTAAAGGGGTTGTAAACCCTCGAGGTGCATTCTATGCATCAGGCCTCATACACACGGACATTTCTCAAAAAATAAACAACACGTCGGGCCCAACGTCAGGGAAAAAAAATCGTCGTTAGTGAGCGCCGGCGTCAATAGGCGTTTTTTGAAAAAAAAATCAGCCCTCTGCTATTTTTCAACCTAAAAACGTTGGCGTCAAAAAAACGCCGGTTAACACCGGTACGGCGTTAGTGGGCGTTAGTGTTTTTCGGGGTCAAAAAACGCCAAAACGTTGCAGCCTCAGAACGCGCTGGCCATGGGTTCTAGTTTCAGCTCACTAACGCTAACGCTCTCTACAGCTCAAAAACGTCAGCGTTTTTATGGGGCTATTGACTAACATGGAGAGCTGCAAAAAACGCCGGCGTCAAAAAACGTCCGTGTGTATGAGGCCTTAAGGTGAAAAACCTTCTGTGCTGCAGCAGCCCCTCGGAACCCCACTTTTACTTACCTGAATCCAATGTTTCCAGCGACGGGGACAGCACAGCAGCTCCAGAGGCAGAATCTCCCTAAAGGGGGCACAGACAGCAATAAAAACTGACAGGGGTTCTAATCTCCCTCTCCTCTATCCAAAGCTAAAAAAAAATATGTTGGCTTTAGTTATACTTTAATTGTCTCCTTTCCATTCCAAATTGGCCCTGGTAAAGCCCCACACACATGGGCCGAATATCAGGGGAAATCGGCTGGTTCAATAAAAACTGTCCGACATTCGGCCCGTGTGTATGCCGGTCTGTCTGACAGAAGCCAGCTGTTTTTCCAGCTTCTGACGGTTGAGCATGCTGGAAACCAACAGCCAACTGATTCCCGATCAGCACTCTCAGCCAATGGCAGAGAGTGCTGATCGGAATGTTCTTTTTTTTTTAAATAAACAAGTTATACTTACCTGCTCTGTGCAGTGACTTTGCAAGCCCCGATCCACCTCTTCCCCCGTCGGCTGTCCTGGCCCCTCCCCCCTGCCCCCATAGCAAGCAGTCTACTATGGGGGCACCCAAGCAGGCTCGCACCTGAGGCGCTGCTCTGTCTGTCCATTCAGACACAGAGTGCAGCTCAGCCCCATCCCCTCCTCATTGGCTCACTGGCTGTGATTGACAGTAGTGGGAGCCAATGGCTTAGCTAATGAGGAGGCATAGACTCTGGAAAGATGCTGCTCTTGTGCACATCGCTGGATCGAGATGGAGCTCAGGAAAGCAAAAGCACTCTGCTTCTCCTCCTCGTCCAATCAGGGAATGTTTTGCAGTCCTAACATAGGAAGTCACTCGCTCGGCATGGGAGCCATTCAGGAAACACTTAGCATTTTTTCAATAAATGAAAAGTGTTCTCTGACCGGATGAGGTGGGGTGGTGATGTCACGATCTCCACCTTGCCCTATCAGACAGCACTTTGCATTCATTGAGAAACTGCAAAGCATTCTTTGAATGGTGCCTGTGCATGGGATCCAGCAGATAGTGGTGATCACTGTAGTAGTGGTGCCTACTACATTCATTTTCAGATCCCACAGGTATAGTATATACATAGTTACATTGATCCAAGCTGGACATTTGTATTTATGTAGAAATATCCATACCTAAACTTTAGCTGTAAGGATCTACTAGACCCCTGATCTCGCCCTAAAGGGCACTCTATAGCAGCCTAGTGTACCTTTTTGTTTAAACGATGAAATCCATAACTGCATTTAGAGGCTTCTTCAAATCCTCTGCAGTCAGCAATGGTTTTATCCCAAGTTATTGTAGAGGTGGAGAAGCTGTTAGGACCAGCGCCCCCTAGTGCCATGAATGGGAATACTGTCCTGTTCTTTTGGGCTGCACATTTGCTGTGTATTCTCTCCTGTCGCAAGGAGCTCAGTGGCTTCTAAATGTGGCTGTGGACTTTACTTAAAGCTGATCTCCATGTTTTAATGAAGTCTAGTTAGCTTGGACCAAGCTGATCCAAACAAACTATTTACTTCACTAATACATGCAGCAGCTGTTCCCATTGTATAAACTATATGTATTTTCCGTTTCATACACTATGGAGCGTTGTATTCTGGGAGTGGGACAGGAACCTCAGGCAGAGTGCTGCTCAGCCATTCACAGCAAGCCTTGTATTCTTTGAATGAATACAAAGCTTCCTCTCATTGGCTGAGGCAGGCAGATGACATTACGATCTTCAGATCAGCCAATCAGAGGAAACTTTGTATTCATTGAGAATACAAGCCATAGATCAGCTGCCAAAAATTATCGTCTAAAAATAAGGTTATCAGCATTTTGCCGATAGAAAAAAAGGTGCCTATAATGGCCACTGAAAATAGAAAAGCTAATGCTATTGGGTTGGCCCTGCCTCTCCAGCAATATTAGCGGTCAGGCCTGCCCTCATTGCACATGGTTAGCAGCCAACAACCCACTGATTGGACTTTCTAGGCAGCCCGAGCCCTGCTGTCTTGGCCATCCTACCATCTGATTGGCCGTGGCCGTTCAAGCCACCGTCAACCAGGTCTATTTAGTCCTCTTAGTTATTTTCAGGCTTGTCAGGCTGGGGATGCTGTGAAGTCTCCATAGTGTCATAGTGCTCACTTGAGGCAGCCTGCAGGCTCTTACCGGGCCTAGGGATCAGACCTGCTGTGGTGTGAGGAGGAGAAGGGGGGCCAAGGGCAGAGGAGGAGGTCCCCCTGTGCCGAGAATGAGTGTGCCATTCAGCTAACTGGTGAGAGAGAGAGGTGGGAGGGGAGCGGAGCAGAACCCCCATCCGAGGTATGTATGCTGTGCTATCCCCGGGCTTCATCCACATTGAGCCCCGAGACCAGTCCTCCCCATCCAGACCAAAGGAGTCATCCACATTCTGACACCCAGACCAGAGGAGTCATCCCTATCTTGACACCCAGACCAGAGGAATCATCCCTATCTTGACACCCAGACCAGAGGAGTCATCCCTATCTTGACACCCAGACCAGAGGAGTCATCCCTATCTTGACACCCAGACCAGAGAAGTCATCCCTATATTGACACCCAGACCAGAGAAGTCATCCCCATCCTGACACCCAGACCAGAGGAATCATCCCCATCCTCACACCCAGACCAAGGTCCAGAGGAGTCATCTCCATCCCTGTCCATTTTGGTTTTTGGCCAAGTGCACCCTAAATGTTTGGTTTCGGTTTTGGCACTGGAATTTTCATTCTGGTGCACCACTATGGGAAAGTGAACAAACTCGCTACATCAGGGTTTCTCAAGAGGTTGCTAGGGCTTCCTGGAACAATGAGCAATTTCTGCCTCACAGATAAGTTCCCTCTGACACCATTAATCTTTTTAGCTGTCAGAGGGTAATTCTTCCTAATGACCATCACACTAATGTATCATGAGTTGTAGATATAGTCATTTGTAGCAGGGGCTCCCTGATACCAGAAAGTTATTTCAAGGTTTCCTCTGGGTTGGAAAGGTTGCGAAAGGCTGCACTACACTTTCCCTACACCCCTCGTGTCCACTGTATGTATCTCCTTCCTTGATTATTTTCTGCCATCCACACCACCTGGTATCTGAAAAGTACTTATGATTAGTCAGTGGCAACACGTGACCTTGTAGACCATTAAATTGGCTATCAAATGCCTGGGCTGCTACTTTAGCTAGCATGGGCAGTGAAAGATAATCATCCAAGAAAGTAAGTGCAGCAACGCCTGGAGGTGTAGGGAGGGTGTTGTAAGTTTTTTCATGTTTTGTGAAAAGGTGAACTAACCCTTAATGTAATCCTCAGGACTAAAATGTGCTCTGGAAGGTTTACCCTTTTATGACAAGGCCATTTTTGCGATATGGCACTGACAATTGCGTGGCCGTGCAAAGCTGTATCCAAACAAAATGTATTTCCTTTTTTTCCCCACAAATAGAGCTTACTTTTGGTGGTAATTGATCACCTCTGTGGTTTTAATTTTTGCGCTTTAAAAAAAAAGACAATGTTTAAAAAAAACCCAATATTTTTTACTTACCAATAAAAATATGTAAAAAAAAATCTAATTTCTTCATCAATTTAGGACAATAAATAATCTGTTATATATTTTTGGTAACAAAAATCCCAATAAGCGTATTTTGATTGGTTTGCGAAACATTTATAGCATCTACAAATGATGGGATATTTATATTTGTTTATTTTTTCTTTTTTTTTTTTAACTAGTAATGGCGGTGATCAGCGACTTATAGCGGGACTGCGACATTGCGGCGGACAAATTGGACACCTAACTGACACTTTTGACACTTTTTGGGGACCAGTGACATTATTGCAGTGATCAGTGCTAAAAAATATGCACTGTCACTGTACTAATGATACTGGCAGGGAAGGGGTTAACATCAGGGGCGATCAAAGGGTTAACTGTGTTACCTGGGAGTGCTTTCTAACTGTGGGGAGAGTAGTTGTACTGTAGGAAGGCAGAGATCTGTGTTTTTGTTTAGCAGAAACACAGGTCACTGTCTTCCCTTGTCACAGAATGGTGGTCTGCCTTGTTTACATAGTCTGTCTGTCTCCCAAACAATCGACGGGTCCCGGCGGACATCGCGCCTGCCAGACCTGCTAATTGGCTCATGCTGTGTCCAATCACAGTGGAAGCGGGGCACCGGCGGCGTGCTTGCGCTCCCCAGACCCAGAAGTGCCAGATCACGTACCTAGTATGTGATCTGGCGCAGAGCAGCCGCCCTACCGCAGTATATCTGCGTGGGGCGGTTGGGAAAAGGTTAAAGTGGAACTAAACTCTTTGAATTAACATAAACTATTTTTAATCCTTATGCTGCCATCATTAGTAAAATAGATAGGAAAGTATGTTATTTAAAGGAGAATCTGTGCATTGAGTATAATAGTCATTACAAATGTTTTTCCTTATATAATTGTCTGAGTGTCATGTGGAACACTGACACCTGAATTTTCTTTTCAGAAATGCGTACATATGCAGATCTGTAGCCAGAGGCAGGGTCAGTGATGTCACAGGCTCAAGCCATGGCAGTGTCCTGCTGTGACCTGTATCAGTTTTCATTAGATCATTGTCTAGGAGATGATGAAGGGGCATTCGTTATCAGTAATGGAGTCAGGAGGTAATTACTTACCACTTTCAAAGAATAATGCTTCTGATCTTCATGTTTCAAGTTTGGGATTTGAGCAATCAAATCTCCTTTACTGGAGTTAGCCTGGGTTCACACTGTAGCGAACACAGATGTCGCATGTGATTCGCTGATTCGCACACACACTGCGGTGCCTATCACATACGATGTCTGTGCAATGTGAGCTCAGCCATACAGTTTGTATGGCTGAAGTTGCATTGGATTCGTACATAAAATGTGCAGGGACTTTTTTTCCCCGCACTAGAATCGGATCGCATCATGCGATCCGAATCCACAGTTTGCACTATGATCTGTGAACCAATCTGGGGGAGTCATTAACATTGTATTGACACCCATAGTGGTTCACAGAAGAGAGCGTGAACTGGCTGTGGGAGAGATGCGATGCGGGAACCAGCGCTGGAATCACATTGTGAACCCACTGTGCCCAAAGGACATTTTTGTCACACAAATAGAGCTTTCTTTTGGTGGTATTTAATCACCACTGGGTTTTTACTTTTTTTGCTAAATAAACAAAAGAAGACTAAAAATTTTGAAAAAAAATGTTTTTCATAGTTTGTTATAAAGGTAATTTTTCTCCTTCACTGATGGGCACTGATGAGGCGGTATTGATGGGCACTACTAGGCTGCACTGATGGGCACTGATGAGGCAGCACTGGTGGACACTAATGAGGCTGCACTGATAGGCAGCACTGGTGGGCGGCACTGACAGGTGATACTGATGAGGAGGCACCGATGGGCAGCACTAGTGGGCACTGATTGACAGCACTGGTGGGCACTGTTGGGACTGCACTGATAATCAGGTGCCCTGATTGTCAGTATATATATGTCCCTTTTACACAAACCAGTTATCAGCTCTCCTATCCTCATGCTGTCAGCGTGAGGAAAGTAATGCTGATAACCGCCTTGTGTTTACATCGTGATCAGCTGTGACTGGACACAGCTGATCATGTGGTAAAAGGCTGTTGTGATTGGCCGTTTACCCCAATATGTGATCAGCTGTATCCTAGTGACACAGCGATCACAGAGTGTGCCACTTGTGTGCCATGATCACGGAAGGACATCCTCCCAGAACTGGCCAGCCATGCAGTGGCCATCATTTAGCTATAGTGTGGTCGGCAAGTGGTTAAGATATACAATATTTTTTAATAAGTATAAGTGTAACACTTGCAGGTATTTAAAGATCGCAGTAGTTCCCCTGACAATGCCTTCACCTGCTTCTCTCTACAGAAGGACAGCACTGTCTTTATTCAGGCATCATCCAGGGTCATCTATTCCTGGACAATGGACATCAGTTAAGATGCTGCAATGTGGTCACTGGGGCAGAGAAGACTAAGGAAATGCTTCCTCCTGCCTGCAGCAGTTTGATGATATCATCCCATCATAAGCAAGGTCACTGGACTGGGATGCAAAGATTGCTATTTATGATAAAAAAAATGTTAAAAAATGATACTGTGTTATATATTATAGACAGAAACATGCAGACTACCAAATATACTGAAAGGTCCTTTTTAAGGCCTCTTGCACATGGGAGTAAAAAATGCCACATTTTTTTTTACTGATCTGGATCTAGATGCATTGTTGTCTATACACACAGCTGCATAAAAAATGAGTAACAAAGCAACCAATACAGAGACGTAAACCAAAAATACAGTAAAACCTTGGATTGCAAGCATAATTTGTTCCGGAAACATGCTTGTAATCCAATGTACTTGTATTGTATATCAAAGCGAATTTCCCCATAAGAAATAATGGAAACTCAGATGATTCGTTCCACAACCATTTATTCATAGCTCTTTCAGTTTATAGTCCATATAAAATGATTATAGCAATGTGATAGGTTGTGTAACCATAAAATGTCCACCCACAAAAAGCAGCCTTCACAAGGGGATTAGAAGCAAAATCCATCAGGAGCTACACTGTATAAAAGAGAAGAGAGGCACCTCTAAATATAGCAATATGGTTAATCATCAACCATGTGAGTTGCTAAATGTTGTACCTTCATTAAATGTAACCATATTGCTGCACTAAAGCCTCGTACACACGCGCCAATTATCATACACAGGGCTGGTGCAAGGATTTTTGACATCCTAGGCGAAAGCTCATTTTGCCGCCCCCTTGGCCCCACCCCTGACTTCACCCCCGACCCCACCCCCTTTACCTGCCCAGCCTGATCAGCGCCAATGAATTGCAGCCTGATCAGCGCCAAATCAAATGCAGCCTCAGCAGCGCCCATCAAATACAGCTTCACCAGCGCCAATCAATATAGCCTCACCTGTGCCCATGAAATACAGCTTTACCTGTGCCCATCAAATACAGCTTCACCAGCACCAATCAATACAGCCTCACCTGTGCCCATCAAATACAGCTTCACCAGCGCCAAGCAATACAGCCTCACCTGTGCCCATCAAATACAGCTTCACCTGTGCCCATCAAATACAGCTTCACCAGCGCCAATCAATATAACCTCACCTGAGCCCATGAAATACAGATTTACCTGTGCCCATCAAATACAGCTTCACCAGCACCAATCAATACAGCCTCACCTGTGCCCATCAAAAACAGCTTTACCAGCGCCAATCAATACAGCCTCACCTGTGCCCATCAAATACAGCTTCACCTGTGCCCATCAAATACAGCGTCACCAGCGCCAATCAATATAGCCTCACCTGTGCCCATGAAATACAGCTTTACCTGTGCCCATCAAATACAGCTTCACCAGCACCAATCAATACAGCCTCACCTGTGCCCATGTGCCCATCAAATACAGCTTCACCTGTGCCCATCAAATACAGCTTCACCGGTGCCCATCAAATACAGCTTCACCTGTGCCCATCAAATACAGCCTCGCGGGGGGTGGGGATGGAGGAGGGTATTTCGCAGATCAGTAACTATTTCTATATACATTTGCAAATGGCATGTGATAATACAATCTCATTATCTCAGTCAGACAGTGTCAGTTTTTACATGAATCAATGCAGAGCAGCCAGTGACAGATCAACAGTGGCCAGGTGCCCCTAGGCAGCAGTGCGCCCTAGGCGACCACCTACTCCGCCTATTGGTAGAGCCGGCCCTGATCATACAATCGCACGGCAACTTTTGTCCAAATTGGCTGTCCGTGGTTTTGTCCAGCGTACTGACGGTAGTCAAGTAATCATCCAACAAAGCCGAAGTGGTGACGTGTTACGAGCG
Source organism: Glandirana rugosa (assembly GCA_018402905.1). Classification (NCBI taxonomy): domain Eukaryota; kingdom Metazoa; phylum Chordata; class Amphibia; order Anura; family Ranidae; genus Glandirana; species Glandirana rugosa. The sequence goes on along the minus strand of BLSH010323803.1, from coordinate 445,328 downwards.
TATAATGAGGAAGTTCAGGTGAATGTGATTTGTGAATTACGGATGCAGGTTTACACGACCGAACACTTCCTGGATTCCGAGCATGCGTGTTTGTAATTACAACTTATGTTGGCCCAACTTCTGTACACACGAGCCAAAAAAACAAACGTTTTCTAGTCTTCTCAGACAACTTCTGTTGGACTATAATTGGAAATTGGCTGTTGAATTATGCGTACTAACGGTCGGATTATCGGACAACAGGCTGTTGTAGGACCGTTGTTGGCCGATAATTGTACCATGTGTATGGGCCTTTAGAGGCGCCTCTCTTCTCTTTTATACTCAGTTGTGACATGACATTACTTGTATATCAAGCCAAAATGTATTTAAAAATTTTGCTTGTCTTGCAAAACGCTCTCAAACCAAGTTACTCTCAAACAAAGGTTTTACTGTAGTAAACTTTACATTTGAGTGAAGTAAAGTACATATGCATATACGCATGTTTATGCGAGTATATATGCATAAATTGCAATACTGGCAGCGAAGAAGAATTTTACGCTAGTATACGCTCACATGCTTTTATGTAAGGTTTTTATTGAACATTTTACTCAGGATCTTTTTGCCAACAAGATCCTGAGTATAAACATCAGTAAATTCTTATGTCTGTAAGCAACTGGCCTAAATCTACTGGAGGGAAAACAAAAGGTTTGGAAAGAGCAGGAAAGGGTTAAGTCTAGTACACAAGGGCTGAATGTTGGGCATCAATTTGTTTATTGAACCTGCCGACATTTGGTGTGTGTATGGAAGCCAGTCCGATGGAAGTTTGGCCGGCTTTTGTTGGAAGTGCATGCTGGAAAATCGATCGATTTTTTCATTCAACCCAAAAAACTGATACTATGTACTAGGCTTTAGAATCTCTCTATATGTTTTTTTTTCTTTTTGCTGGCTGTGCCCCCTATTCTGTATATTTCCCTAACCTTGTGTTAAACTCTTTATCATTTCATCCCAATATCTCAAGTTGGGAGGGCTGATAATATGCAAATCAGGTTTTCAGCCCTAATTTACTTAAAGTGGTTGTCAACCTGTGACAACCACTTTAACCAGGGGCGTACCTAGAGCATTTGGCACCCGGGGCGGATCCTATATCTGGCACCCCCCCCCCCCCCGAAAAACGCAAGGTGGTGCAGATTTTTGGGGATTAAATCGGGTGGCGAGGAGGCAATATAATGCTTCTCTGTCGTTGTCAAACATCCTCTGAAAAGTGATCCACTGTGGTTCACTCTTCAGAGGGCAACACTAGTGAACCCTAATCGCCAGCAATGCCCCTCACAGGGCCGATCCTAGGGTCACAGATGCCTGAGTGCAGAAATATTTCCGACGCCCCCACATGGATATGGTCATCTTACTAACTCCCCCCTTTACAAATGTTTCTATGGCAATGACTGCAGCCTCACCAGTGCCCATCAATGCAGCCTGATCAGTCCCCATCAGCGCGGCCTCACCAGTGCCCATCAGCATAGCCTCACCGGTGCCCATCAATGCAGCCTGATCAATGCCCATCAGCGCGGCCCCACCAGCGACGTAACTACCCGTGACCACTCCGATACGACTACCCGTGACCACCCCGGCGCGACTACCCGTAACTAGTCCGACGTAACTACCCGTGGCCACT
>BLSH010323803.1:385306-422891 GCA_018402905.1 Glandirana rugosa | reverse complement strand
ACACAAATCGGGTGTTCTGTCTTCCGAAAATCTGATCGTGTTTGCAAACTTAGTTTCAGGAAAGTTTGCTTGGTTTTCTAATTGGTAATGGGGTCAAATCAATGTTCATTTTCAACCTCAATAATGAGAAAATTTGAAGGAGCAGGACAAAAAATTTTTAACAGTCAATGTGGTTTTCATTTGTGAAGTTCCATTTATTCCAAAACTGAATGTTAAAAGCAAATTAAAAGTACTTTCAAATGACATTCGTCAAGTCATCAAATATGCTGATGAAAATATCTGTACAAATGCTTGATAGAAAATATACAACCATATGGCCAGCTTAAGTGGTCATGCGGAAAGTATTTGTTGATTTGAAAAGGACCCAACTGGGTCAGATCTGTAAAAAGCCAATGGTAGTGTCCATTGTGGTGGTCTTTCTGTCTTGTTTTTTACTGCTCTTCAACAGCAAAACTTTCTGTTTTCTGGGGAAAAGCAGGCTAAATTCAGTGGGAAAATGGGACAAAGTGCACTGAAACAAAACGCAATTATGTTGCTGACCTTTATAAATAGACCACAGAGAATTCTTCCTTCAGACACTTTCATACACGAGTCCCATAATTGTTTCAGCTCATAAACTGGCTAATTCCATTGCCTTCAACTCCCATGTTATTTTGGGGGCTGACCCAATAGCCAGCCACACACGTCGACTCTCATATCTCATTACTGTGATATATTCCTGGGAATCTCATTTACACAAGTATAACTCCACAATATTAAACACCAGCCAGTAGATTTTTTTGCATGAAGACTAGGGTTGCCACCTCATCCCTTTAAAACCGAACACATATGAATTGCACAGGTTCTCTGGCAGATTAAGTTGGTAATTAAACTCACTTGGTGCCTCATCTGCATTCAATTAGCCTCAGAGCAACCTGTGTAATTCATATGTGTTCGGGTTTAAAGGGATAAGGTGGCAACCCTAATGAAGACTGTTTTATCAGGTCATGTGTCCATGTTTAAGCCTTTTCCAGACAGCACTTGCTCGTCCACAGACAGAAAATCAGCATTTTCCATGACACAAAGAGAAAAGCCTGACAGACATACGTGTGACTAACAAGGATATACACTAATTACCTGACCTATAATTGCAAGAAATGTAGCAGGCTGTCCTATGTGAAACACATAAGAGAATGTATCCACTGTAAGATAAAATAATATATTATATACTATAATACTATAAAATACTATATAATATAATTTTGATAATAATAATAATAATAATAATAATAATAATATATTGAATAGTGATAGTTATTGTATATGAATAAAATATTTTGTATATAATGGGTTTGATTTAGTAAAACTGGACAGTGCAAAATCTGGTGCAGCTCCACATAGAAACTAATCAGCTTCCATGTGTTTTTGTCAAAGCCTAATTGAAGAAAATTAAGTTAGAAGCTGATTGGCTACCATACACAGCTGCACCAGATTTTGCACTCTCCAGTTCTAGTAATTCAACCCCAATGACTATTAGCCCTGGTTCACACTGCTGCAGGAACGGAATTGTGCAAGTTCAGCTGAACTCGCACAATTTCATTCCCGCGTGTCAGTCCGACATTTCAGAGTCATCTGGGCGGTTTCCTGCACAGATGTCTATGGAAATTGCACCTGAAATCACCAAAAGTGGTACAGGAACTACTTTTGGGAATTGTCGTATCGATTCGGATGGTGCCATTGCGCACAATAGCTGCCAATTTGGCAAGCGATTTGACATGTCAAATCGCATGCCAAATCGCATCAATGTGAGCCTAGGCTCACAGACACTTCATACTTAAAGTGGAGCTCATGGCTCTTTCAGAAAAAAATTAAGTCAACAGCTACAAATACTGCAGCTGCTGACTTTTAATATTAGGACACTTACCTGTCCACGATTCCAGAGGTGTTTTCACCCGAGCCGATTATTCAATAGGCTCTTGGGTGCTTCTGCACCCATCTCGGCTAAGGGAAACTGGCAGTGAAGTCTTATGGCTTCATAGTCGGCTCCCTACTGCGAATGTGCTGCGCTTTGTGAATGGCAAAGTCAGACGGCAACGTAGTGTTGCCAACCTACCAGATTGAAATTTACTGGCACAACACCCGAAATTTACTGGCACAGCCACGTTTTTACTGGCATTTTACAAAAGTTACAAAATTACAGTTTTCAGTGCACATTTCAGTATTTAGGCTACAAGCAAGTACACTGTGCAAATAGCAATGTGATTTAAGGTAGATAGCAAGGTAAAAAAACATATTTCTGTTATTTTCAATATAATAAGGGCAGATTATTTAGTCCATCAGTTTTGTCACCTATGTCAAATTGTAGAGATTTCCCCTTAATTTCTGTTTCAAAATCACCACAGAGAGTGAGGTGAAATCCCTGGTAGCCACTAGGATCACCAGAATGTATGTCCCCACTTCTAAAGACTTCCTGTCTCCATCACCTCCTGTTTTTATCCCTCCAGTCTCCACCCCCCCCCCGTCTCCATCCCTCCATCACCTCTTGTCTCCATCACATAATCCCCCCATCACTTCCTGTCACCATCCTTCCATCTCCATCACACCATCCTTCCATCTCCATCACCTCCTGTTTCCATTACACCAGTGCTTCTCAATTATTTTCTGTCATGCCCCCCCTAGGAAGAAGAAAACATTTTGCGCCCCCCGCGCGACTGTAAATAGTATCATTTGTCTATACAATTGTTATAAGTACACCTCTGCATAACACTGTATCCTTATTAACGTATAAGAGAATAAAAAAAGAAAGAAATGTGGATCAATTTACAACAAAGAATAGCTTTATTAACTGTAGCAGAAAAGATTTAAAGGAGCACAGGATTTAAAGGAACACAATATTAACACAGTATTGATTCCTGTATGTCTCCACGGGTGCTCTGCATGTGTCACGTGCGTTGGCAATCACGTGGTCTTCCGCGTCGGGCTGCTACTGGGGCTGCGCTGGGACACTCTCCAGTGATCGCGCCGCGCTGCTCCCTCTCTCCAGCCGTAGAGTAGCTAGGCAACCGACGCCGTGTGGGACGCCGCTTGTGAGTGAGTCGGATAATCCGATCTGGACATCCAATATGACAGTGTTTGCCGAGGTCAAACGAGCCCCCCATTACGGAGCCTCGCGCCCCCCCCTATTTGAGAAGCACTGCATTACACCATCCTTCCATTATCACCTGCCACTTATCCAGTGCACACTTCACTCATCCAGTGCACACTTCACTCATCCAGTGCACACTGCACTCATACAGTGCACACTCACACTAAGAGAGAGAGACTCCTGCAGCCTGGCTCGCGGCTGTCCATCAGAGTGAGCAGAGACAGTGTGTGTTAAACAGTCCCACACTCACTGTCCTGACTCTTTTTGGCTGGCTTGAAGAGGAAGCGTACTGCACTCACCACAGTCACCAGGAGGGTTGCAGGGTCAGCCAGAGCAGGGAGGCAGGCAGGAATCAGGAGGATCCATCCATCCGTAGCGGTCAGGTGCTGGCTGGCGGTGGTGTGGCGGGAAAATGCAGTAACCTCATTTGAGGGGGGATGGGCTGGGCAGAGGCACTAGCTGGCAGCAGGAGGAGAGGTCGTCCAACTCGTCTCGGGGTCAGGATCGGATCTTATTGCTCGCCACTCGGGATTTATGTAATTGTACATACGCAGGATGACCGGAGCCGATGGCCGCCGTTTTTACTGGCACTTTTTGGCTGCTACGGACTTTTACGGACACCCGAAAAACTGCCCTGTTTTTACGGGCTGTCCGTAAATTTACGGACTGTTGGCAACACTGCGGCAGCGTGAATGGGTACCTGTCAAAACCAGGTACCCACTCCCCCCCCTCAAAAGGTGCCAAATATGGCAGCGAAGGGGTGAAGGAGGCAAACAAGTGGGGCTTCCCCTGTTGTGTTGAGCTCCGCTTTATTGACCAAGTTCTGTTCCTATGACTAGCTTATTAACCACTTGCCGACCGCGCTATAGACGAAAGACATCTACAGCGCGGTCGTATTATTCTGGAAGGGCGTCCATGGACATCCTCCTGGAATCGTGCGCCCGCGCGCCCTCTGGGGCGCGCACCCGGGAGTGCCCGTGACCGCCGTGTCTCCCAGACCCGGCGTGTCACAGATCGGGGTAAAGAGCCAATGACAGCGGCCCTTTACCACGTGATCACTCTGTCCAATGGACGGAGTGATCACTTGTACACAAACCGGAGCATGTCCGGTTCGGGCTTTCCCCTCTCCTCGCACAGGAGGGGGTGCAGCAGCTTATTTTCCCTGCATCCCTGGCTCATTATCCCTGCATCCCTGGCTCATTATTCCTGGCTAATCCATGCATCCCTGGCTCATTATTCCTGGCTAATCCATCCATGCATCCCAAGCTCATTATCCGTGGCTCATCCATCCATCCATGCATCTCTGGCTCAATTTCCCTGGCTCATCCATCCGTGCATCCCTGGCTCATCCATCCGTGCATCCCTGGCCCATCCATCCGTGCATCCCTGGTCCATCTATCCATGCATCCCTGGTCGAGCCATCCGTGCATTCCTGGTCCATCTATCCACGCATCCCTGGCCAATCCATCCATGCATCCCTGGCCCATCCATCCGTGCATTCCTGGTCCATCCATCCATGCATCCCTGGTCCATCCATCCATCCGTGCATCCCAGGCTCATCCATCCATGCATCCCTGGCTCATCCATCCGTGCATAACTGGCTCATCCATCCGTGGCATCCATGGCTCATCCATCCACCTGTCCCTGGCTCATCCATCCACCCATCCATGGCTCACCCCATCTCTGGCTCACCCATCCCTGGCTCATCCAGTCCCTGGCTCACCCCTCCCTGGCACACCCGTCCATGGCTCACCCAATCCATGGCTCACCCTATCCCTGGCTCACCCGTCCCTGGCTCACCCAGTCCCTGGCTCACCCAGTCCCTGGCGCACCAATCCATGGCTCACCCAATCCCTGGCTCACCCGTTCCTGGCTCACCCATTCCCTGGCTCACCCGTCAATGGCTCACCCAGTCCCTGGCTCACCCAGTCCCAGGCTCACCCATCTCTGGCCCACCCAGTCCCTGGCTCACCCGTCCATGGCACACCCATCCATGGCTCACCCAATCCCTGGCTCACCCGTTCCTGGCTCACCCATTCTCTGGATCAACCGTGCATGGCTCATCCATCCCTGGCTCACCCATGCTCCATCCCTGGCTCATTCATCCATCCCTGGCTCATCCATCCATCCCTGGCTCATCCATGCACCATCCCTGACTCATCCATCCTTCCTTGGCTCATCCATCCAGATTCATGCTCATCCATGCTCCATCCCTGGCTCATCCATCCACATCCATGTTCCATCCCTGGCTCACTTATTTACATCCATGCTCCATCCCTGGCTGATCCATCCACATCCACGTTCCATCCCTGGCTCATCCGTCCACATCCATGTGCCAACCCTGGGTCACCCATCCACATCCATGGTCCATCCCTGGCTCACCCATCCACATCCATGCTCCATCCCTGGCTCCTCTGTCCACATCCATGCTCCATCCCTGGCTCATCCGTCCATATCCATGCCACTACAGTGCCCATCAGTGCCTCATAATAGGGTGATAGGTAGTCAAATTAGATTTGAAATGTGTGTCCCTAGAATGGCTGATGGTGCTCCCTGCATGTTGGGCTTCTGTATGTGGTCAGGCTGTGGAAAAGCCTCACACATGTGGTATCGCCATACTCGGGACAAGTAGCAGAATATATTTTGGGGTGTAATTTTTGCAATGTACATGCTATGTGTGGAAATATTGTATAAATGGACAACTTTGTGTAAGAAAAAGTATGTTTTCATTTTCTTTCCACATTTTCCCAAAACTTCTGGAAAAATATGACATGTTCATAAAACTCATTATGCCTCCTAGAATATATGTTGGGGTGTTTACTTTCCAAAATGGGTCATTTTTTGGGTGTTTCTATTCTCCTGGTGCTCCAGGGCCTTCAAAAGTATGATAGGTAGTCAAGAAATTTTATGCGTAATTTCTGCTCCTAGAACTCCTGACGGTGCTCCCTGCATATTGGGCCTTTGTATGTGGCCAGGCTGTGAAAAAGTCTCACACATGTGGTATCGCCATACTCAGGAGGAGTAGCAGAATGTGTTTTGTGGTGTAATTTGTGGTATGCATATGCTGGGTGATGGAAATAACCTGTTATTATGACAATTTTATGATAAAAATAAAAAATAAAAATCTTCATTTTGCAAAGAATTGTGGGAAAAAATTACAACTTCAGAAAACTCACCATGTCTCTTACCAAGTACTTCGGACTGTCTACTTTCTAAAAAGGGGTCATTTGGGGGGTATTTGTACTTTCCTGGCTTGTTAGGGTCTCAAGAAATGAGATAGGCCATCAGTACGTCAGGTGTGATCAATTTTCAGTGAATGGCACCATAGCTTGTAGACTCTATAACTTTCACAAAGACCAAATAATATACACTAATTTGGGTTATTTTTACCAAAGATATGTAGCAATATCAATTTTGTCCAAAATTTATGAAGAAAAATTACTAATTTGCAAAATATTTTAACAGAAACGAAGAAAAATGCAATTTTTTACAAAATTTTCGGTCTTTTTTCATTTATAGCGCAAAAAATAAAAAACCCAGCAGTGATTAAATACCACCAAAAGAAAACTCTATTTGTGTGAAAAAAAGGACAAAATTTTCATATGAGTACAGCGTAGTATGACTGAATAATTGTCATTCAAAATGTGAGAGCACTGAAAGCTGAAAATTGGTCTGGTTCACATTCTCTTGCTGTATGGCAGGAGGTGTACCTCATTCCGTGTCCGCCCTTCCGGGCTTTTTTTGGGGGGGAGTATTTCCGCCTCAACCCCGAGCCTGGCGTCTGTCCATGGCCCCCGTCTCCTCCACCTCTCGACCGGGCATAATCAGGAAGTTGGTATGCACCAGATAGAGATGTGTATGATTGATGTTCTTTAGTCCCTCGTTTGAGGACCATTCATCTAATCAATTGTTATTTTCATTTATTTTCCAGTACCATTTTGCTATACCCCTGATGAGTGGCTATGACGCCACAAAACGCGTAGGGTTTACCATAATTACATATAGTTAAGATGGACCTTCTTTAAACCTTTGTATACCAGACCTTCCTCCCTAGACTGCATATGGTATTGCCAATATTCATTGATTGTTTTACATATGTCTCCAATTGATGTAAAGATACCCAATGTATTACCACGGATATGCATAGGTACTTTTTGGATTTATAAACGAACACTCATGATACATATATGAATGCTGTGACGCGCTAATTATTATATTGTATCTGATGATTAATATGTATTTGTTTATATGACATGATTAAACATCAATATATGGACATTATGCAAATAGGCTATGTAGAATTATTTACAGTGACATGCCTCATTCAAAGCCCCACTCTTTGCCTCTGTGCTTTTTCTTTTACCTTGTAAGGAAGGGGGTTTAAGTGCCCAGTGGTCAAATGGTTAGACAAATTTACAATAAACGAGGAGCCGCTCCTTAAAAATGGGCTGCTGCAAGAAAGGTTGATATGCTTGACCCTGAGATGCCATACTGCCATTCAGAGAGCTAGTCTGCCTAACACTGAGATGCTGTACTGCCAGTCGGAGAGCTGGTCTGCTTGATGCTGAGACACACTGCTGCTGGTCAGAGAGCTGGTCACAAGTCCATGTGGTCATTAAAAAGGTAGGTTGTGAGGAGTTTCTGTATTTAGGTTGAATAGTATTTTATTGTAACAGGTGTCTTGACATACAATAAACATAGCTTCTGGGTACAAGAAAAAGTGAAGATATTCCCATGAATAATATTTAGCCTTGTCAGTGATAATCAAGACATCCAAAGAAAATTCAGTACTAACATATGTAGCCATAAAAAGAACAAGGAATCCGCGTATTAACAATGTCTGAATTAAAAGATACATGAATCCTTATACGTATCAAGGGAATGAGGAAAAAAAAAAAAATGAAAATGAAGGCGAAGGCAGATAGACAATAAGTAAAGACAAGACATAACAAAGAAAAGAGAAAGACAAAAGGGGGGGGGGGGGAAGAGGTCCAGGAGGCAATGGGAGCTATGCAGCGAGTAAGGAGAAGGAAGAGAGTGAAGGAGAAGAGAGAGAAAAAGGAAAGGGAAAAGAGGAGAAGCGGGAGAGAAGGGGGGCAGAGGGGGGGGGGATTTTCGAGCAGGGGAGTATCTGTCTCTGGAAATGGAGAGTTTGCTTCAAAAATTGAATCTGTGTGTTAGACATCATATGGTCTAGACCCTCCTTTCCTTCGGTGATGACCGAGGAGTCCATCACCGAAAGTACCGTTTTTGAAAAGGTCTCTTGACCCGAATGGTGCATCCAAATGCTCCACAGCCGTTTGAACTTTTCCTTGGATTCCAAGAAGTTCGCCTGCATTTCTTCCATTAACATAATCTCATTTATAGTATCTACCCAGTGCCCAATCGGGGGGATAATCTCAGACTTCCAATGCCTAGATATAACCTGGCGAGCTGCAGATAAGAAAAAACAAAGAAGGGATTTTTTCTGTTGTGTGATGGATCCAGGGAGTATGGACAACAGAGCAATCTTAGGAGAGGGGCGAAGGGAACTGTCATATATGGCATTGTAAATGCGAAAGATTTGTTGCCAGAATGGTTGGATGCGGGGGCAATCCCACCAAATATGTAAATATGAGCCTCTCACTCAGTGACAGCACCAGCACTCGGTAGCAGCATTTGGGAAGATCCGATTTAACGTAACCGGGTCTCTATACCATCTTGAAAGCAATTTAAAATTTTTCTCCTGATTGTACACCGCCACCGAGGATTTATATGTGAAATAGAAAGAGGTTTGCCATTCCTCAGGAGAAATGACCTCCTCCAAGTCCCTAGCCTACGTCTTAGTATAAGTCGGGAGCTCTGGGTGGGTGTTCGAAAGTAACTCTCTATACAAAAGAGACAGCGTATGACGAGGTACCTCTGAGAGTACACAAAGATCTTCAAAAGGGGTCAGTCGTCTATGTATATTCCCTGAGTTGTGCAGAGAGAGACATGTTTTCGTTAGACTCAGATTAGTAAGCCAATCAGAAATGGACCTCCGCGGGTTCTGAGATGGTTTAAATAGACCAGTGGAAGGGTGGATGAACTCACATGCTGTAGGCCACGAGAGTCTCTCGTAAGAGCAATAATAGAAGGGTGTGTCGCTATTTGGGAAGTTTGGATTATCGAAGAGGGGGGTGAGAGGGCTCGGGTCAGTAGTTAATGACCAATGTAGTCGTCGCCGGTACCACACCGTCAGAGCTGCTGTAGTCAAAAGGGAGAGCGTTGAAAAAGAGCGAAATAGGGTGTCATGACCCCAGAGGAGAGCCCTAAGGTCAACAGGAGAAAGGTCTTGCTCTACCATACATGCGGCCTTCGTGAAGGGGCGAGGGAACCAGTCCAAGAGTCTAGAGGTCAGTGTGGCTGCGTAATACAGTTCAAAGTCGGGTAACCCTGCTCCCCCATTCAGTTTCGATTGACACAGTAATTTCATTTTCACTCTAGGGAGGCACTTCTGCCAAACGAACCTAATAGCCATGGATCTTAAGGTTTTGAAAAAGGCAGTGGGTAATAAAATGGGTAGGGTTTGAAACAGGTATAAGATTTTGGGTAAAACGTCCATCTTTAACGCGTTCATGCGACCGAACCAAGAGGTAGGTAAAGTATGCCAAGATTCAACCGTTCTCTTGATCTTAGATAAGAGAGGAGCATAATTAAGAGAGTAAAGGTCAGGGAGATGATGGGGGATTTCGGTGCAGAGATATTTGATGGAGCGTGATTGCCATTTAAAGGGAAAATTGGCCTGGATAGTGGTAAATGTGGATGTAGGCAGAGAAATATTAAGGGCTTCTGTTTTGGATATATTCAATTTAAAGTTACTCAGAGAGCCAAACCAACGTATTTCACGCAGGAAAGAGGGTAAACTAATGTGGGATTGGGTAACGTAGAGTAGTAAATCGTCAGCGTACAGGGAGAGTTTGAAATGGGCTGAAGGTGTTTCAATACCATGTATCACACTATTGTTACGTATGGCCTGGGCTAGATGTTCTATGACAATAGCGAAAAGGAGGGGTGAGAGTGGGCAACCCTGTCTTGTTCCGTTCTTTATAGGGAAAGGGGTGGATTTAGTGCCATTGGCTATCACCGTAGCGGAGGGTATAGGGCCATAATTTTAGAGAGTAGGTTTGAACCTATACCAATTTGTTGCAGGGAGTGTCGTAAAAAGGGCCAGCTCACCCTGTCAAATGCTTTTTCTGCGTCGCAAGCGACCAAGCAGGCAGGGATGCGATGGTGTTTTGCATAAGAGATAAGGTGTAGAGTCTTGGTGGTATTGTCTCTGGCCTCCCTCCGGGGTATAAAGCCTACCTGATCTGTATGAATAATCTCAGGCAGAAGCGGGGACAACCTATTGGAAAGAATCTTGGAAAACAGCTTAATATCCACATTCAACAGAGAGATTGGTCTGTAGCTGCTACAGGAGGATGGGTCCTTGCCCGCTTTGGGAATCACTGCTATCTGCGCTAAGAGCATGGAAGGAGGGAGTGGGTTATCAGCGTCGACTGAATCGAAAGCCTGTGACAGTAAGGGGGCCAGGTGGGGTGCCAGTAGTTTGTAAAAACGAGGGGTGTAGCCATCTGGGCCTGGACTCTTTCCAGCCTTGAGGTTTTTTATGGCCTGGAGGAAGTCGTTTGTAGTGATAGGGGACTCAAGTAACTGGCTATTTTCGGCCGATAGCTCAGGGAGCGCAGTGTCTCGAACGTAGGAAGCAATATCTTCCCCCGAATCTGGGGAGCCAGAGGGAAAAGGTGTGCTAGGAGGCAGGTTATAGAGCGAGGAGTAGAAACTTTTAAATTCCTCTGCAATCTCCGAGTTTTTAACTATCTTGGACCGGGAGGAGGACATGATATACAAGATTTGGGTTTTATTCTGACGTGGGTGAATAATCCTAGCTAAGTGTCTGCCGCATCTATTGGCTTGGGTATAATGTATGTGTTTCAGCTTATCTCTCAGGGTTAAAGATCGCTGTGAGAATATTTGAAGCAGGTCTCTACGTGCATTGGATAGCTGGACCAATGTGAGTAGGTCCATAGTGTTTTTATGGGTGGCTTTGAGGATGGCAATAAGATTTGTGAGTCGAGAAATCTCCCTGACCCTCTCTCTTTTAAGTCTAGCCCCGTGTTGAATCAGGACACCTCTCAACACACATTTTAGCGTCTCCCATTTGATAATGGGTGAAGTCTGATCTCTAACGTGGTCTTGTATAAAGTGTTTAATGGTTTGTGAGATGTCCTGCATGCAGAGGGCATCGGAGAGTAAATTATCGTTAAGTCTCCAGGAGCAGTCTCTGCGGGGTGAAGGGAGCTTCCCCAGGGATAAGTATATCGGGGCGTGGTCAGACCAAAGTCGTAGGCCGATGCTTGCGTCTGGGTCCCCGTCCAAGAGAGATTGGGAAACTAAGAGATAGTCTATCCTACTATAGGACCTATGTGTTGATGAAAAGTAAGTATAATCTTTATCAGCCGGGTGAAGGAGTCGCCATACGTCAATCAACGTGAGTTTGGAGAAGAGAGCTCTAAACTTAGTAAGTGTGGTGGGGGTGAGGGATGACTTACCAGAGGAGGAATCTAACCTCGGTATCAGTGTTGCATTCAAGTCTCTGCCTAGTATCAGGTTGGAGGTACCAAGTGCTTCAAGATGCGCCGTCACGGAGGAGAGAAAGCTCAATTGGTCCTGATTAGGGAGATAAATGTTAGCCACCGTTAACACCGTATCATTATACAGTATTTTGAGAAAAATGTAACGACCATTAGGGTCAATAAGGGAGTCTGTTACTTGTGGTTGGAACGAAGAATGAAAAGCAATGGAAACCCCCTTAGACCGGGCATCAGGGTTGGTGCTGTGGTACCAAGTGGTGTAGTGTCTATTTTTAATGGCGGGGACTGTATCAGTACGAAAATGATTCTCCTGAAGAAATAAGAGTTGGGTCTTCTTTTTGTGAAAATGGTAAAGGATCTGTCGCCTCTTCTCAGGGGTGTTGAACCCTCTGCAATTGACAGAGGCGACCTGTAAGGCTAAGGAGGGAGCCATATGGGAGGTTCGATTGAGATTTGGAACTTTTGGGGGGAGTACTCCCTCTGCCCGGAGGGAAAGACAAGATAGGAGAGGCTAAGGAGAGCTGGAAAAGGAGAGTGAGAGAGAAAGAAATAGATAAAGGAAAAGAGAATATAAGCGGATGTGAAAAGCGTTAATAGCACATACCAAACTGCCAATCTAGTCCCATCCCCCCGAGGACCCCCCACCGCACAGGAGGGCCAGAGGGAGCCGAGAACCAGAGGGCAGATATACAAAACAATAAAAGCAATTGTGAATGCATGTAAGTACCATGAAGAGCATTTATACCGTCTGAAGGGATACAAACTGACTGTAACTTGACTGCTCTTAAAACTAAACGCATAAAGCCAACTCAGAGCGCCCAAGGGCTCTGGCAGTCCTAAGGGGGGGATCATGTCCAATGGGCGGGGTGTCCCACCCCGACCGGGGTATTGAAGAACTTGAAGCAAGAAAAAGGGGAGGCAAGAGGAGTTCAAAAATTTGAGGTCCAGGGTCTCCGCCTGTCCTTTGTAACAAAGATAATGTTTGTGCCAAAACATTGATATGTAGACCGGGATAAACGTAATATCAGCGACTTCGCTTCAGAATGCACCTTACGTCCCAAAAACAGAGGTCCACTGGTCACAAAAATTAAACCTTTGGAAGAGGGGATGTGGAGCTGGAGGGAAAGTGGGGCCCTTTGAGGCCTAAACATAAAACAACAGAAGGTCAGCATATCAACGCAGAAATGAAGGTACTCGAGGCGGTTAAACAGTAACCTTCTCACTTTGTTCTGGTGCATAATCAAAAGAAACAGAACACCATATCATCCTCCTGGGGAGGCAAAATAGCCAGCACTCGAGAGAGCACAAAAAAAAAAACCAAACGCCATCCGGCCCCCGTGAGGGGCAGATGGGGAGACTCATCCTGTCGGTGACTTGGGAGCCGATGAGGAAGCACGCTTCTTCTTTTTAGGCCACTGTTGCCAGCCGGTGGTCATTGGAAGTGCCAGGGTTGCTGCTCTGAGGGGCCAGTCCGGTATGGGGATCTGTGGGAGTTCAAAAGTCCCAAGAAAGTTAGCCAAGTCTCCAAGTGTTCTGAGGGTGGCGGACTTGCCTTCGTGAGTGGCAGAAAGGTAGAACGGAAAGCCCCAACGATACTTAATCCTCTTGGTTTGCAAGGTGTCTGTGAGGGGTTTGAGAGCCTTTCGCATGGCTAGTGTCAATTTAGATAAATCCATCAGGAGCTTAATGGGGGTTCCATTGAACAGGATAGTGTCCTGCGATCGTGCGGCTTGCATGATGTCGGACTTGACCTTGAAGAAATGAACACGGCAGATAACATCCCTGGGATAGGCCGGATTAGGGTTGCGGGGACCCAGTGCACGATGGATGCGGTCAATTTCAATTGTAGAGTCTGGGGGTTTCTGCAGGAGCTGGTTAAAGATTGTCATGGCGGCATTGTATAAGTCTTTAGGTTCCACCGTCTCTGGGAGACCCCTAATGCGTATATTGTTCCTCCTGCTTCTGTTCTCTTGGTCGTCAAGACTGTAGAACAGTTGCTGTATTTGGTCTGTGTGTTCATGCAATATAACAATCATGCTCATTTAATTTAGACACTGTGTCCTCCACTGTCAGCTCTATGTCTTCCATCCTACGGCCTATGTCTCTGCGGAGGTCCGACACTTCCTGCTTATAGGACCGTTCCAACCTGGAAACATAGGCCTCAAAGTCAGCCCTAGTAGGAAGGGCTTTAATGTATGCTTCCATGTCCCAGCCGTTTCTGGAGCACTGGCGAAGGGCTCCTGGAATGAGTGGACCCTCTGTCAGATTCAGCTGGGGATCTGGCACGTAGCCTCGTCTGTACCCGGGATGGCGTGTGTGCTGCCGAGGAGCTCAACGGCGCCATCTTGGAAGCCAGGGAGTCTTTAGCGTGCTGACCCGAGCGGGTGAAAAATCTGCCGATCTCCCCCTCCTTATGGCTCACCCCGGAGCCTCGGCAGTCTCCCTCGTTCCTCTTACCCATCCGGGCGGTATGAATTCCGTGCTTGTGCGGATTGAAGATGCTGTTTAGCCGGTCGGAGCGGGAGCTAGGAGAAAGAACGTCCTATCCCACCATGCGTCAGGCCACGCCCCCCGAGTTTCTGTATTTAATATTACTTTGATATTTCACCTGCACAATAATTTTTTAAATGGAGCATATATTCTTGTGATCAAAGACAAAGGACAAAGTGAAAGGTTCTCTTGGAAGCCCTTCCTCCCCAAGATACTGGCCATTCCCCATGCTTACTTGCTGTCTTCTTTGCCTGTTACAGCCTAGAGTTGATTGTCCTGTGTAAGCTCTGTGTTGGTCTATGTCTTGGTTTACATGGGGCCGTGCCCTCACAAGGACAGTGTTCAGGCCTGGTGAAATGACTGTTCATTCTGTGGTCACTTCCCTCAAATGTCCAAAGTGTCAGATTTAATTTAAAGTGGACCTTCACTCTAAAATTGATCTAGCCAATTGATCTAGCCAGGCCCCCACAGCCATCTATAATTTTCCAGTCAATTACTGTATCTCAGTAGACAACAGGAGCAGAGATACAAAGTGGCTACAAGGTAGATCTGAGTGTGTTATCAGGGGTCAGCAGTCTGAACCTGGAAGAGACAGACAGGCTCCCAATGGTGTCAGTGGAGAAGATGATGGTGCGGAACCAGGCCTGTTGCAGCAGTGCAGCTGATCGCAGCTGTATTAGCTGGGCAGGACAGTATGTAAATCAAGGACAACACCATATAACAGATAGTAAGGGGATAGAAAGAAAAAACATGGGGGGGGGAGAAGTTCCTCTTTAAGTATCTACCCCTCCTATACATCAAGGGACAAAGCAGGCACTCCCACTGTAAGGACCTTCATAGCAGGATAATCAAGCAAAATTTTAATAAAATCTACAGATTTTAAAAAATTTAAAATGACTTTTGTAATTACATTATGGGGGAGATTTACTAAAACTCAACACAAAATCTGGTGCAGGTCTGCATAGAAACCAATCAGCCTCCGGGTTTTATTGTGAAAGCTTAATTGAACAAGCTGAAGTTGGAAGCTGATTGGTTACCAGGCACAGCTGTACCTGATTTTGCACACTCCAGTTTTAGTAAATCACCCCCTAACATTTTACCAATTATATAGATTTTAGTGACTTGGTTTAGATCAACTGTAAATGTTTTTGCTATAGTGCCCTTTGTGTTGGTCTTTATTTAGCCTTTTGTTACCTCTTGCATTAATGTTTAACCTCTTGCAAAAACTGCAGTCTTTCCCATGGTCATTCCCCAATCTATTGCCACCCAAAATACTACAGCAGCATGTAATAAAAATAAAAAGAGACAAACTTTATGGATCATAATTACAGACAGCCTATAATGACTTTTAAGAATGTACAAGTACAAAATTATTCATTTTTCTAATATAGTCTGCCTTCATGTTGGGCGTTTTTTTAATAGAAAGTGTTTTTCTACAAATAACCTCAAATTAAGTTTGTGGCCACTGTAGTGGTAGTTAAAGTTTTATGACGGAAACCACATTTTCAGGAAGGCCAGCAGAGACCTGCTGTTCAATATTAGCTTTAGGAAATTCATTTAAAAAGACCTTTTATGGAACCACTAAAAATATAATTGCTGAAATGCAGAAATAAACACAAAATGTAGAAGCTGCTTTGCAGAAGAAAAATGTTTACTGAATAGAATGCAAATTGCATACTAACTGATCGGTTGGCTTGTATTGTTTCCGCCTTTTATATATGCTAAAAAAGGAACAAAAGCTTGAACATATAAAACTATAATAAGTTAGGTTAAAGTGTAACTGCATTTTTGGGTGTAGTTAAAGCAGAATGACGCTCAAAAAGTCGTGCTGGTTCGCTCCCTCCCCCAGCAGGTAACTGAGTTACAGTTTTTTTTTGGGGGGGCGAGTACTGATTTGTATCAGTACCCGCTCCCACTCCCACAATCCTCACCTGAGAGAGGATGGTGTACCTTGCCTTGTCAGTACCTTACCTTGTCTTCTCCCCTCCCACAGCCTCTTGGTACATGTCACATATCCCAGAAGACTGCAGGGTCATTCACAAAGCGCCATATGAGCTTATGAATGCACAGTGGGGCGCCGGGTTTGCTTCTTCAGGAAGCCACACAACTGGCTCCCATAGCCAAGATGGCAGCGTTTGGAACCCGTTGCGCTAAGAAGAAATGGTTGCACTGGACCCAAGACACTGGTAAGTACCTGACATACGTATCAGTTCCTCTTTAAATTAGCCATGTAATAATAAACATCTTTCATTCAGCCTGCAAGGTAAAATAAAGAAATCTAACAGATTCTTCTATCCACACTCATTCCCCCCTGCCAGGCTCTTGTATTCTGACAGCCACTAGCGTGGTCTTTCAGAATAACTGAACAATACCTGCAGCTGTCTGGCCACAGTTGCTTTTCTGCCAGCAGTTTTCAGCACGGGTCCTTTTGACAAAAGTTGATTGAGTGATTCCTCTGAATTGGCTGAAATTCTGACAATGTATGGCCAGCTTAACATTGATTTTCCCAAGCCCTCAAGCTCCAACCGCAATCCTTACTTTTCCCCCGCAAGTCTTATACTCACCTGTCCTAGATCTGCCTTGCCTGCGCATCCTCCTCTGTCCTGCCCAGTCTTCTGTCATAATCTTCACCATCAAATCTGCACATTTGGGCCGCAATCTTCATTCAAACCTATACAGATTTTGTACTCTGTACTCCATCCTAGTATGAACTCCTCATAGGACTTAATGAAGAGGGTGGAGGGCTTAGGAAAATAAGTGTAACTACTCAAGTTAAAAGCTGAGCTACAGATTAACATCATATATGTAATGCTAATACCCGAATGGCCTAGTAGGTCTACAAGCTGAATGTTCCAGTCCTCTTACTTAAAGTAAGCTCCTAGGCACATTTCACCCTCATGGTTCGATCTTTAGCATATAGTGGGTTGAAACAGATGGGCGCCAATCATATTGGTAGGGTTGTGTAGTTTTATTGCTGAGCACTCAGGGGAGAGAGGATAAAAAACCAGAATACCCAAAAATGTAATTTCACAACTTCTGAACAGCAACTCATCTGCTCAGCAGTCTTCATGACTTCTACACAAGCAGGACTTCTAAACCTTAAAGCCTCGTACACACTACTAGTTTTTTTTCTTTTTTGTTTAACCCAGCGGGTTGAATGGAGAAAAAACTGACAGCTCAGGTCGGAGCTGCTGTACTAAGTCTAATGTTAGTACAGTGATCTCATCTAGTGTGCTATTGTGTTCTCACCCCCCCCCCCCGCCAGAACACTCTGGCTAGTGTTTTCAGCCATTGAGTGTGCCGATTGGGAGCCGGTCGATTCTGTTGGACCGGCTGCCATACACACAGGGTCTATTGAACCCGCCAACACCGCCCAACATTCTGCCCATGCGTACTAGGCTTTACACAGTGCAGCAACATCTTACTAGAAGTAGAGTAATATACACAGTATACCAAGGAAGAATAGGATCCTAAGACCACGGGTTCTTGCATCTGCTGCATCATCTCATCTACAGGTCAGCAGGGAGGTTCTGGTGTCTGCTCTCTCCGATAGTTGAGGAAAGTGGAAAAATAGCAGGGGACCTATGAGGTTATCTTATTGGTATTGTGATCTTAAAATATTGATATTGGTGTAAATAATCTTCTTTCTGGGCAGGCAAATTCTACTCACCAGAGGACCTCCACGGTTTCCTTGGCTTGTAGTGTATTGTAATAAAAATGTAAATTAAAGCACCACACCACTGCTAAGCGGTCAAGATATGGCTTTATTCCAACAAAAGTCAGAAGGGCAATCAAAAGAATAGCCGACACGTTTTGGGGGTATTTAATGGTATTTCTTCCTGTGTGATTAGAAGCACAGGCATTGTCAACAGCTGGTTTGATTGCAAGCTTCTCTCTCACAGCTGTATTCTGGGCAAGTCCCAGAGAAGGAAGGTGCACTCTGGAAGCTTGCTCCAAATATTTATCACTTTCCACCAGCTCACACCACTGAGCCAACCTAGAACAAAAATTCATAACTCCGTTACTACTGCCTAAAGTTTTAGTTCACCTTTACAGAAAAAATGCAAAGGCTATCTTACACTGTACCCCATCACCTTGGTCCCCACTGTACTGTACACGGGGACGTTGAGCTGTCTGCACCCACACAGCCAGTCCAGCAGTCCAGGGATTTAAAATCCCAGCTCTTCTCTGCGCAACTTTTCTGGGACAGGCCAAAGCAATTCTGATTGATCAGCGCCTGCACAGGGAAGCACTCTGGTCTGTCCCAGAAGTAGAAGTTGAAGAAGAGTGGGGATTTCAAATCCCTGGACCTCTTGAACGGCTGCGTAGAAAATGACAGCTCAGCAGTTGCAGCCCATTCTTTAGGGGTGCACGGGCGTGTCCCCCCCAATTCATGTGTCCGGCCCCCTGAACTACATGCAGGGCGCCAGACTTTGGATTACAATGGGGGGGAGTTTTTTGAAGCATGTGATTAGGCTTCAAAAAACAGTGGGCTTGGTGCACAGAGCACTGCGCCCCAATCCCACCCTGTCGTGTGACAACAGCAAATGAATATTCGCTATTCTCACTAATCCTCCTCTCAACCAATCAGGAAGCAGGTTATGAGACCTGTTTCCCAATTGGCCAAAAGCTTGGCGATCCTATTGGACACCTAGGAGGAGAGAGGAGAGCAGAGAGCACGGCTGGAGAAGACTCGTCGACCCACCAGCCGCCACTGACATTGACTCACACGCAGTGGAGCTCCCTGGCTTGGATAAGGGAGGGAGGGGAGATCAGAGTGAGGAGGTAAGAAGGCTGGCTGGCCGTTCATCTCGCGCATGGGGGGGGGGGGCGCTGCATTCCCCGCATTTTCCCGAGGAGGGGATGGACTGACTCGTCTCCCACGTGAGGTAGGTGGCACCCCCCCATAATTATCGAGCACGAGCCGCCACTGCAGCTCAGTATCACTGGAGGTAAATACAGCAGAGACAGAGGGGTGGGAAAAGTGTAAAGTGTTAGTTCACCTTTTCATTTTTGGTGAACCAACACTTGATGAAGACTCTGTCTCCAACTGCAGGTTAGAACACAGAAAGAGAAAGTATTTTAAATGCTTACTTGCAGCATTTTACATTTCCATAAATGCTTTTTCATTCACTTACAATATAAACTTGCTAGCATTAGAAGCAATTCTGCTCATAAGAGGCCATTCGCCAACACAGCCTTCTTGCATGGCATAATTGTTGTCTGTGCTGGCCCAGCTCATGTGCCTATCCTGTTACTTCTCTACGTAACCTTTTATGCGAGGACATGCCCATGAGTCCAAGGAACTCGCAATAGAAACATTGTCACATGATAACAGTCAATGAGCCAGTTTGAATCAGTATAAGAGGAGGGAAAGGGAGCTCTACCTGCTTGGCTTCGAACTGTAGAGCTGCAAACTCAAAACCAACTAAGAAAAAAGGTAAGATGAGAAAGAATGAGATAAAAAGAAGAGAAGCAGGCTTAGAGCAGGTAAAGAATAGAAGAAGAGGCTTTGTGCTGCTAAAATAGTAAAAGAGAAAAAAAATAGTAAATCGAAAAGTAAAGGTTCAATTAGGTTGGCCTCCAGGGCTCAAAGTTGGAGGAGAGGTCCATTGTAAGTAGTAAGGGGATAACTGAGTCACGGTTGGATAGATCAATGTTTTAGCCAGTGGAAAGCTTGTTTTTAGGCATGAAAACATGTGAAAAACTTGCATTATGTGACTTTTGCATACATTTTTCAAGCACTCCCTGAAGTCTATTGGGGCCAAAATGCACAACTCTGCACCAAAAGAAGCTCATATACTTTTTCAAGTAAATGGCACTATGTTCAGCTAGACCATGGAACAGAATGGAAATCCCAGTGTTGAGCATTGAATTCCTTATGTTGAAGCTTCAAATTGCACTATAAATTGCTCAAGTGTGCCTGGAGCCTGAATTTGCTGGGGCTGCTAACATCATACACAAGATGGCGGCACCCACAGCAGCCTTCTGACTTTTTGGTGTTTCTGCAAGGTAGGCTTCTACAGGTAAATAACATACCTAAAAAACTTTAAATGTACATACAATGTATAATCTTATCGGAAGATTGTTGCTGGAATGAACAGTCTGGTGACAGGGTCTATCTAAGGCAGTGGTCTCCAGACTCAGTGGCCACTTGCAGCCCTTTGCTTGCCTTTTATCTGGCCCTTGGGGCACTGTTTCTCTCACTGTTATGAGAAACTATTTCTCCCACTGACACCAACTATGAGGCACTATTCTTTCTACTGACACCAATGATGAGGTACTATTCTACCTACTGACGCCAATGATGGGGCACTATTCCTACTGGTACGAATGATGGTGCATTATTCTTCCTACTGACACCAATGACGGGGCTCTATTCCATCCACTGACACCAGCGATGGGGTACTATTCCTCTCACTGACAACAACAATCGCCCCCCCCCCCCCTCCAAAGTCGGAAGGACAGAAAAGGGCTCTTTGTTTAAAACGTTTGGAGATCCCTAGTCTAAGGCAAGGTGCCTACATAAGTAAATGAGCTCTTTTTCCTGCGAAAAATTTAGCAATTCTGTTTAGGCAGTCCTGTGATACATACACCCCTGCCAAGCACCATAGTTGAGTCCCTGACTTCCATTGCAGTTAAACCCCTGGTGCAGGGGTAAACAATAGTAAATGCATTCTGGCTAATAATGCATAAGCAAGTGCACATTCACCAATCCATATATGGCAAGTTTAAGCGAATATAAGGTTTCCACATTTTGTGTAGAAAAGTACAGGTCTTATGTGCTATTTTCTATCAATATTATTGGCAACACATTTACCGGCAACATGGTGACCTTAGTCAAACTGTAGGTACAGTTAGTCCCCTGTGTTCCAGAGTGCAGTTCAACACATTCCCAAGTTAGGTGATATCAAGTAATGCAGGCACTGGGGAAGCCATTTGCTGCCATCTATATTCAGTTTACTGTGGTACAGTATGTGGCAAAGCAAACACTGCTACGTGTGTTCCTACCTCCTTATTTTAAAGCACCCTCTGAACCAATGAAAGATGTTCTTGCAAGAAAGACCTTCCCAACATTGGACCCTGTGTATGCATTCTCATAATAATGGTCCCTATCAATTTACACTTTTTATTGTATCCATTGCAGGTTTGGACATAAAAGTAAGAGTTGTATTGGTTGGTATGGCCAACAAAAGTAAAATATACTAAGCTAAGATTTCTTCCTATCCCTCCCTTTAGTTACTCCTACATGTGGTGCAAACTTAAATCTTAAATAGCTATTCTAGACAGTTGATGCTACAAATGTTGAATCTAAAAGACATGCTGTATCTTAATACTACATTATTGAGGATTACGTTCTTCAGAATCAATCATAATTTGTCTGAACATTTTAAGACAGACTTACCAATGTTACCCATAAACTATATTTTGATGACGTAATTTGCTTCAATAAATTCTCACCTGAGACCACCCCTCTCTGATGTGTTTAACTCTTAATCATAAGCCCATAAGGGTGAAACACGTCAGTAGGGGCATCCCAAGAGGGGAGTTGCAGCATAGATTGTGTGGCTGAAAAAAGTTTATTAAATCAAGTGTTGTCATTGGTGTGAGGCACTTCATTCCTGTTATTGTAGTCACACAGAGGTGAGGATGGGCTCCAATGGCCAGTACCCTGTGCGCCCTCAGTAGAGGTTTTTTTTTAGTGATCTTCAGATGATAAACTATAATGTTTTTAATTTGTTGCATATATTAAGGAGAATCAAAAAATGTCAATTTACCAATTTCAAATGGGCTACTAGGAACCCCGGTACTGGGAAAGGTCCTTAGGCACCCAAGGCAAATAATACAAAGTGGCTGCACCAAATGGGCTGTGAATTGCTTCAGTGGCATAGCTTGCAGGTCCTGGCCTTTTTGAGCACCCTCCTGTTGAAGCGCTCAAGCTAGCTGCCTCTTCTGCCTACCGTCAGCCCGATCCTACCAGCCCGTATCTGTTGACACAGTGATAGCATAAAAATGTATGACAACTGTGCTGCTTCTTGTGTCACCTTTGAATATGTCGTGGACTTACGAAAATTTGATAATGTTCAGTAGAGATCTTTACTGGTATCAGGGCAGTGATTAACATTCCTTGCTTTGCCCACATCCACTTACCCCCCTACTACAGACCAAAACACTCTTTTCATAGGGAGGAACACATGTAAAATGAGTGTAAACAGCACCACATTACAACTGAAGCACAGTTAGAAACTGTAGGTTTAGGCTCAGACAAAAGTAATTCAGGCTCTGTAATAGGCAAATATACATTTTTCATTAGTTAGCCTACCATTTATAATCTGCTTTATCCACTTCACCTCCGGAAGAATTTCCCAGGTTAGGACCAGAGCACTTTTTGCGATTCGGCGCTGCGTCGCTTTAACTGACAATTGCGCGGTCCTGCGACGTTGTACCCAAATGAAATTTGCGTCCTTTTTTTCCCACAAATAGAGCTTTCTTTTGGTGGTATTTGATCACCTCTGCGTCATTTCTGATCACCGCTATAAACAAAAGAAGAGCGACCATTTTGCAAAAAAACACAAATTTCTTACTTTTTGCTAAAATTCAAATCCAAAAAATATATATAAAAAAACATTTTTTTTCAACGGTTTTGGCCGATTTATATTCTTCCTCATATTTGTGATAAAAAAAATCACAATCGGCGTTTATTGATTGGTTTGCGCAAAAATGGCCGTGTTTACGGATGATGAGAATTCATTTCTGGGGTTTTTATTTTTTTTATTTTTTACTAGTAATGGCGGCGATCTGCGATTTTTAGCGGTACTGCGATATTGCAGCGGACATGTCGGACATTTTTGACACTTTTTTGGGACCAATGACATTTATTCAGCGATCAGAAATGTAAATGTCCACTGATTACTGTATAAATGTCATTGGCAGTGAAGGGGTTAACCTGCAGGGGGAGCTCTAGGGGTTAAGTGTGTTCCCTGGGTGTGTTCTTACTGTGGGGGGGTTGGGCTACCATGGGCATGAGAGATCTAACTGATCCCAGTGACAGGGATCAGTAGATCTCCCATACCTGCACTTTCAGAATGGGGAACCGCCGTGTCTACATTGGCGGTTCCCCGTTCTTTGCCTGTGGCGCTCATCGTGGCTCGCCCGAGCCACGGGCACACTCCTCAGGAGTGCGGAGGGCGCGTGCCCCCTAGCGGCCATTCTCAGATCGCCGCCTTTTTACGGCGATTCGCGGCCAGCGTCCACACTGCCGCCGTAAATATGCAGTAGGCGGTGTGGAACTGGTTATATATACTTCTTAAGAGAAGTATGGCCAAAGATTTTTTGGCCATACTTCTTTTCAGAGTCACAAGAGTACATTTACTTTTGCTCTCCTGTGACCCAGAATCAGCTTATAGTGAGCTTTTGCAGACTGTCAGCTGACCTTACAGAGCCAATCCGGGCACTGGAAGGATCCCAACTATATTGTCTGGGTTCCACCCAGCTGCCTTATTGACAGCTGGCTCCGGCTTTCAACACGTAGCTGAGAGCCAAAGCCTTCTGCCCACCCTCTCTCCAGCCTGGCGCTCCAGTGAGAGCTATTGGGGCAGAGCGGAGAGCATTGACTGAGTCACTGCTCTGTTCTAAAAGCAGATGGAGAACTGAGTGATCGGTGGTCATGTGATCATTCAGTTCTCAGCCTTAGAGCTGATGTGGGACAGCTGCAACATCAGACCTATACTGCATCATGAGTATAGATGTTTGATTGTTGTTTATACTAATTTTGCCTAAACCCAGGTGTGACTGATTTTCTTTAAAACCATCTGTCATTTTTTCTGTAGATAGAGGCTGAGGTTGATCTAAAACTTGCCCTATTTTCACAATCTGGTGGTCGCAAACCCTAGCATTCTATTGCATAATACATCAAAATGCTCTAGATTTTAAATGCACAAAAGAATATTCTAGCTTTTTCAGATATTCCAACTGGTTAGAAAATTTAAAGGTGTTGCCACGGGCAACACCACCATTTTTCCCTTTTTCAGTTCCTATAATAGAGGCCTGTAGGTCTGGGTTTCTGCCAGGTTACAGGCTCTCAGAGGGCAGCCTGGGGAATTAGAGTTTAAATGAGTATTACAAACTCATCCGTCACAATGTTCATTTAGTATTGAAAGCTCTGCCTGAGAAAACTGCCCCTGAGTATTCCGCAGACAGCAGCGAGAAATAAGACAAACAGCCTCTTCTCGACTAAGGGCCTAATTATTAATTTAAGACAGGACATCACTAATAGAAATACTGCATCTCCTCTGTAGTGCTCGGTACGGAGCTACGGCTCCCCAGCGGAGGCTCCAGGTTATACCTCTCTGAAATGGATCATTAAAATGGAGAACGCACCCCGTCCAACAGACGTATCAAATGAATGACTGCCTTACATGATAATTAAAACTGACTTAACTGAAGGAATTGCTTATGGCACAGCTGAAACATTGAGCAAGCACAAAGCTCCCAAATCCCAATATTAAAATAGGGCATTTAAGCCCCACCCCTGATGCGTGAAAGTGCCTCCCCCCCAAAGGGTCAATTTGTGGTCAAAGTGCACCTCTCCCCCTATTGATGATTTGGAAAGATGTATGTTGCAAACATTTGCAGTACCTTTACAAGTCTGCATGGAAGCATGCATAAAGAAAGGGATTAACTTCAGGGATAAATCAATAATTCTCCCGCTATACAAGTCTCTGGTGAGGCCGCACCTGGAGTATGCCGTCCAGTTCTGGGCACCAGTCCTCAGGAAGGATGTCCAGGTATTGGAAAGGGTTCAGAGAAGGGCCACAAAGCTAATTAAGGGATTGGAAGACCTTAGTTATGGGGAAAGATTACAAGCACTGAACTTATTCTCTCTGAAGAGACGCTTGAGAGGGGATATGATTTTAATGTACAAATACTGTACTGGTGACCCCACTATAGGGACAAAACTATTCAGTGCAAGGGAGTACACAAAGACACGCAGCCATTCACTAAGAATAGAGGAAAGGCGCTTTAACCTTAAAATGCGTAGAGGTTTCTTTACGGTAAGAGCAGTGAGAATGTGGAATTCTCTTCCACAAGCAGTGGTCTCTGCTGGGAGTGTAGATACATTCAAAAAACTACTAGATGCACACCTAAGGGACCAAAGCATTGAGGGATATACAATGTAATACTGACATGAAAGCACACACATAGGTTGAACTTGATGGACTCGTGTCTTTTTTCAACCTCCCTAACTATGTAACTATGTAACTATGAAGCTAAGTTCAAATAAAAAATCTCTGCGTGTTGGGAACGCAGCAAAATCACATGCTTCCCCAACCTGCAGAGAAACACGCTGCCGCACGCATCGACGACCGCGGCTTGTTTCCGTGTGCGCCAAACACGATTTTAAAAGGATCAAGGACTTCTTTCTCCATTTTTCTCAAGGTAATGCACTCTGTGCTCTGCCCTGCATGCAGAGCACAGCATGCAGAGATCTGAACCAAGCCAAGCACTCAGGCTTTCACACTGGGGTGGATTGGGGAGAGCTTTCAGGCGCTTTTCAGTCGTTATTTTTTGCGCAAAAACGTTCTGGTGTGAAAGGAGTCTTAAGAAACACATACTTACCAGCCCATGAAGTCCACATTCCATGCAGCAGATTCTTCTCACAGCTTCTGAACTTCCATGCCACTATCTTGGATTCAGGAGCCGGCTGACACTTCCTGATCACTCACAGCTAGCCCCCTACTGCACATGCTCAACATCTGGGAGGTCCTGTAGCCTCCTGGGATGTATGACGTTATCCCAAGCAACTGTGGGTGGAGGGCAGACTGAGGGGATGTCATCCTTTTCGGGGCAAAGAATGGGGAAATGGGAGTATGCGCAACCATAAAAAGGTATTCGTCCTCCCCCAACCAAAATAACAGTGATTGTATAAAAGGCTGGGGGAGAGGGGATAATGATGAGTGTAAGTTTCTGCTTTAATTATTATGGTGCCACCTTGTTGGAGAGAAAAGCAGAAGGAAACATTGACAACGGGAAGTAGTGTGATCTCTATGAGAGGTAATAAAAACTTGTATCTGTTATACTTACACATTACTTAGCATGCATTCAACATTAACACATTTAAAGCTGAAGTTTAAGTATGGCAGTTTTTACATAGTTGCAATGGTCCAGCGTCATATCTGTGGGCTCCACCTGGAAGCTGGAAATCACTGTAGCAGGCACCGCTACTACTGTGATATCTACTAGCTTTGGTGTCCAATGCTGAGGACCACTGGAGGTCACTGAGTGCCATTCAGGGAACACTTTGCATTTTCTGAGTAAATGCAAAGTGTTCTCTGATTTGATGAGGTGGAGAGGTGGGTGTTGATATCATGATCCCCACCTTGTCCAATAAGAGAACACTTTACATTCATTAATATATTCAAGGTGTTCTTGGAATTGTGCCCATTCTGAGAGAGTGATCTTCTGTGTTGAGTAAGCAGCAGGGCAACCACATGGAACGGGACCCAGAATCTTTCGGTGAACATTGTAGTAGTGGTGTGGCTGCTACAGGCACAGGTATGGCACATACATACATACTTACATTGGACCACCTGGACCTATGTAACTATTAAAAAATTGCCATACCTAAACTTCAGCTTCAAAAGTTAACCTAGGCAATAAAAACCTTTTGATGAAAAAAAATATTTCTTTATTGGAGTAGGGGAAAAGGTGTGTGTGGGGCAGGGGTGTTTTTAGTGGAATTGAATTCATACAGCATCAGCCAATGTAATATTAATAAGTCCAGGTTTTGCCTTGCTATTTTATCACAAAGCAGTGTTTTGTGGTTAAATGTTCTTATAGTAGATCAATTAACTACTCTGTTAATCTCTGTGACTGTTTCCCTGTTGTTTAATTACATAATTACATTTAATACAAAGACTTACGAGACTGTTGACTGTTTTTATTGTTCGGAACCGTGGTGCGCCATGTGTCGCATGAAAAGTCAGTGTGCTAATCAGGTGACGACTCAGCATCTGGAAGATTGTAAACAGAAGATATTTCCGTTGTATAAACCAATGTCATTACCTCGGTATTACAAAGTCACAAAGACTACATTATATCAGCACCAAGAATGTCTAAGCTGGACTTTTATACAGACTACACAACGCATAGACTGCAGTTATCTTATGGACTGAATAAAAGAATGGCTCCAGTTATTCAGAAAGCAGCCTTTTAGTTCAAGGGAACTTTCAGCAACAGGTTTATATCAATGTATAATACTCATGGAACCTAATCTTCAGTCCAGAGGCCACAAGCAGCCCTTTGGCACTTACTCTGCTGCCCTCAGGGCTCCTACAGGCAGTAGTCTGTTTTTCCCCTACCTGGATGCTTACTGATTAAACAAAAATATTCTTTACACTGGACTCCAGTAGTTAAATGGTTAGGTTTATTTCTTTCACACTATTTTATTTGTGTCTATTTTTTGTCATTTATCATCTCTGACCATTTCTTGTAGCATGTCTACAGGGTCTGGCCATCTCTTGTAGCATGCCTGTAGTCTCTGACCATCTCTTGTACCATGTTTCTTATAGCATGTCTGCATTCTCTGACCATCTTCTGTAGCATGTCTGCAGTCTCTGGCCATCTCTTGTACCTAATGGCGGCCTGTCCATATGGGCCACTCCCCTAATCAGACTCCTAATTTTTTAAAGCACATGATTGGAGCCTGAGGCTCTAATTGGCTTAAAAAAGGGTGGGTTCGGAGCACAGAGCACTGCACCCTGAGCCCACCCAGTTGTGTGAAAATAGCAAATTAATATTCACTATTGTCTTCCTGATTCTCCTTCCGTCCAATCAGGAAGTGAAGGTCAGTTTTCTGTGGGGGGTGGAGGTAGATCGCCGCCTTGTTCTCTTACATTTAACGCCGGGGGGGCTTGCGGCGATCACTGCCTTCCCGTCCACCCCTGGCAGTGGCATTAGTTAGTTTGCCGCATCCCCCTTGAATATTTAGCATCATCTGTCACTGCTTGTACCATGTCTGCAGTACCTAACCATCTCTTGTAGCATGTCAGCAGTCTGACCATCTTCTGTAGCATGTTTGCAGTCTCTGACAATTTCCTGTAGCATGTTTGCAGTCTCTTACCATCTCTTGTAGCATGCCTGCAGTTCCTGACCTTCTCTTGTAGCATGTTTGCAGTCTCTGACCATCTCTTGTAGCATGCCTGCAGTCCCTGACCTTCTCTTGTAGCATGTTTGCAGTCTCTGACCATAACTTGTAGCATGTCAGCAATCTCTGACCTTCTCTTGTAACATGTCTGCAGTCTCTCACCATCTTTTGTAGCATGTATGCAGTCTCTGACCATCTGTACCATGACCATCACTGTTGCTAGTCTGCATTCTCTGGTGGCTTACTTTGGCATTACATTGATTGAATATTATGTGTGATCCTTTTGTGATTTCAGGAGCCGCACTTGCTGTCCCTATATTAAGTAAGTTGGCTATCAAAGCAACATATACTGACCTAAACCCTATTTATTAAACTGACCTTGTCATTGTGATAAAGTTGCCCAGGAAAAGCTATACCTATAAAAGAAGCGTTTGGATACTTTCCTCCCCTGCTGCCCAAAAAAAGCTTTATTAATAATAAATCCTCCCCTGAAGAGGGAAATTGACACTTCCAGGAATGTCGATCCCCTTGGTTCCCTGCAGCTTCACTGGTTTCTCCTAACTTTTATGTGATTATGGGCCACAGTAGTGACATAAGAGTCAGAAGGAGAAACCAGTGGACCTCCAGACTAAATGAGAGTGAACCCCTTCCTTTGCAGATGATGAAGGGGAGGGCTTAAAAAAATAACTTGGATATGATATGAGCTTGTTTACACTTGCTGTTGGGGGGGGGGGTGGGGTAAATAAAATGACGGCAAACGTACACGATTCTTTGCTTCACGGCCATGTTAATTTTAACCCCATGTAGCGTTCTGGCAGTGCCAGCCGCAAAATGGGACAACTAGAATGGCTCTGCAACCACATGGAATGCACAAAGTTGCATCACGGTGGTATGAGCTTTTAGACGTTCAAACTGACAGGGAGGAGGCAAGATAACAAATATTAAGAAAGTCAGATTGAGGTCAGATAGCTAGATTTGCAAATTTGATCAGGGTCAGTAAATCTATTATGTACAAAAACTGAAAAGCAATTCCTGTAAGACTGGGCGGCCATTATAGCATGCCCATGATATATATTTCAGGTGCTGTGCCACTTTACGGGAAACCCTGCATGGGAGAGGAAGGGGATGGGAGCACTTTACCATGTACTGGAGCAGTGCACACATAGGGAAGGCTCCCCTTCAAGGGAAAAAGCAAATTACCCTCTATGGAGTCAAAGAGAGAAAAATACAGCAGCGCCTCTAAGTGTAATATTACACAGTTTATTGGAAACATAAAAGAGAAAACATATGCACTCACAAGGGGAGCAAAGGTGTGGGCATAAAAACAAAGGGTCATCCGCTGGTCCTGCGGTGGGAAGACGTGCTCCGGTGGCCGCTATGCTGGGTCCGAGACCAGGCGCGCTGGTGGCTCCCAGCGTTACCAGGAAACCGATGCCGACAGCAAAGGAGCCCACAGACACAGAACATCACGTCACTTCCGGGTACGCAAGGCGGGGGTTGCGCGCATTCGTATCATTCGTGATCCCTTGTCAGGCAAAGCCTGGTCTGTGGTATGTGCATATGTCTCTGTCATGGTCGCAGTGACTGGTCAGTGAAGTGTTTACTACTATTATGTGTTATACCCTCTATGGAGTCAGACTGAGGCTACTGAACTTGAAGAGTAGTGGAAGTTTCCGAATGAGAAGACAAAGATGAGGTCCACTTCACAATCATAGTGGTGAGAAAGCTCACATGGCCTTGCCCTTCCAGGGAGTGGTGTTGAACCCCATACTGTAAGAAAAATGGCAAGGGTAGGACTAGGACTATGTAACAAACAACCTCCAAGGGCTTCCACCTTGAGTCATTTTCCCTGTTCTAAACCATTTTGGACTTTAGCCATAGTCACGTGTAAGAAGACACGTTGCAGGTTTTTCCCTTTTGGAGGACAGGTGGATAAGCTTCTGGCTTGCAGTCCAAAGGATATAGGAAGTTTACAGCAGTTTAATTATGCACAGCATCACAAGCCCCACAGCATCCCTCCTCAGATACCATTTATGTGGAAAAATAACCACCAGGTTTCTGAAACTGTTATGCAAGAACCAAGTGCCATTTACTCTCTAAATTGTCGAATTGCTCAGTAAAATGCATAAAACAAAGACGTAACTCATTGATGCTAATGAACCCGTTTAGTTAATGGAGCTCATGGACCAGGAAGTGATGTTGGTAAGAAGTAGGGGGAAGGAACAAAGGACTTGAACACAGCCATGTGCTGGACAGAAAGGAACTGGTAGTTTTTGGCAGGACTCCAAGAAGTCTGGAGAGAACCTGGATAAAAGGAAAAAGACTTCATCGCCAGGAAGAACCACACCACGGTAAATAAATGTTTAGTGTATACCCATCACATTACTTGTCCATGCTCATTTTCTAGAAAGGATAGATGGCTCGTGCATGTACATGTACATTGCATGCATATTTTGTGATACTTTTATATTTTGTTTCCTAAAATTGTAAGTAGTTTTTAGGTACAGCATTTTTGTTCAGTAAAGCAAAGCACATTAGTACACTATGGAGTTTTTTATATATATATATATATATATATAATCTTTACACTACAGAGTTTTTTATGCTTCCTTGATTTTATCGCAAATAACCTTAAAAGACAAAGCAAAACAGGGGCAGAGATGTATTGTGGTTTGCTAATGGTGGGTCAGTCAGTGGCAGTAACCAGTAAGAACCTTCATGTTTCACTGTGCCTGATCTGACTTTACAGGATGATGGAAAGTATATATAATACTTGTTGCCCCCCGGCATCCAGGCTGCCATTTCTTGCCACCGAGGCCTACAAGACAGTTGTGCTACAATCCGAAGCTCTGAATATGCCCTGCCAGTTCCACACACAGGTTCCTAAGCCTTGGCAGTGCTTTCCTGCCCCACTTTACATGAGAGGCCCCTACTGTACACATGGCTCCAGATACCATCCATAGAGCTGTCACATCCTCAACTAAAGCCCCATGCTACACAGCTGCCCAGGAGAAGCTCACAGTGTGCAGTGAAATCAGAGTATGAAATTTCAATGCAGGACAGGCATCTGTACAACTGTGCAAGACTGAAGAGAAGGCTGGAGTCCCCCTTAAACTCTAACTCCAATTATTGGTGAATATGCTTCATCTCTCTCTGGATTCTGTACAAAATGTTACATTTGCATAGGTCTGATGTAAAAGCCTAACAAACAGCCATATTTTACCATTAGGAAGTCTTGATGATCCGGCCGCTTAATAGAACAGCACAAATTCTTACTGAAAGATGTTCTAGGTCATTCATTTTGATTTTGTAACAAAATTAAGAGGATGCAAACAAACCCAAACGTCATTAAATGTATTATGTTACCACCTGATCCATACAAAATGAGTTATTGTATTTTGAGGTCCTATTTGTCTTCTTTTAGTGCCATTGTTTGTATAAAAATATACTTCAATCCATCAGCATAATAAGTTTTTGTTTTCTCCTTTCCTAACAGGGAAAAAAATGAAATTGAACGAGATGACTTTCTGGAAAATATTCAAGAAAAGTCTGCAAATATGGAATTTTCGACAGGGAATAACTTGTATAGAAATGTGATTTGAAAGAGTGAAAGTTTAGATTCATCATTTAAAGGGAAACAATAAAAGAATGGGGTCAGTTTTAATGCAACATTTAAATGTTTTTTGTTTAAATGTATTATTTAGTTATTTATTAAATTATTTATTATTATTTATTCAATTATTATTAATTGTTAATTCAATTATTATCATTATCAATCATTGTTTTAATTTAAGTATTGATCACATTAAATGATTAAATCAAATATTTAATTTAATTAATTTATGTGCTTCAAGTTTGTTTTTAGTTCTTTTTTTTCTAAAAACTACAAAAAAGCTAAAGCTCAACTCCAGCCAAAGCTTTTTAGCTGGTTGTGGACAGAGCAGTGAATTTTTAGATTAGAATTAGAATAGATAGAGATAGATAGAATTTTTAAATGTAACAAGCCACAGAACACCCCCCCCCCTCAATTTTAGTAGAGGAAAAATGGGTTCAAGACTTTTCGTTTTGATTTTAGTTCTTTCTTTCTGACCCAGTGGCATCTGGGCCCCCCATTTCTTGTATGGGTGGCTCAAAATCAGGAAGTGATGAAAAGCTGCTCAATGATGTCAGACAGGAATGAGCAGCTGGCAAGACAAAGCAGTCTGTTTGGAGTTAAATCAGATCTGAATGCAAGAACAAAAAATATATATATATATATTGCAGGTTACCATTCCTTAGTTGTGGTGGCTGCACCTAGGTTGACAACACTCACTCACCGTATTGGTATCTATGGAGAGGCCAGGTTGTCAGACAATGTCAGAAAGCATAGGCGTGCGCAGAGGGTGTGCCAGGTGTGCCTAATCACTGTGTGCAGAGCGGATTCCCCCTATTGCCTTTCCCACGTGTTGCACCCCCCCACCCCGCAGTGCTTTCCTCCTCTCCTCTCCTCCTGGCTGCTGCGGGGAATGTTTCAGAATGGAGAATGGGGGAAGGGACTAGTAAATATGAATAACAAGTGCAAACCACAAAGGTGCACCGCTCAGAACCCAGAGCACAAAGAAATTCAGTTCATTGTAAAAGTATGCACACCTGTGTCAGGTGCTCAGGTTCAGGATGTTCCTCCTCATCCGATAGTCCAAATAATATACAGCAAAAAGAACCGGCACACTGAAGTACGATATGCAATTAGTTTATTCCATGCCCATAAAAATACAGCGCACGCAGACGCGTTTCGGCTTGTAGCCTTGTTCACAGCTGAACAAGGCTACAAGCCGAAACGCGTCTGCGTGTGCTGTATTTTTATGGGCATGGAATAAACTAATTGGATATCGTACTTCAGTGTGCCGGTTCTTTTTGCTGTATATTAAATATGAATAACATATTTACTGGCCCCTTCCTTTTCTAAATGAACATAGTGAACACACTCACTCATATATAAATGAATCATAATAAACTGTTTACCATGCTTTAGTTTGTGATTGAATAAGAAGCCGCTCAGCACAGAGCACTATCCCATTCATTCACTGTCCAGTGCAGCTGAGGCTGCAGAGAAAGGCATGTGTTTTAGCTTTGGGGTGCACACCCTAATGCAATAGGCTGCGCACACCTATGTCAGGAAGTGTGCTAGGACTACAGAAAACCTCCTTCTCTCTTCATCTTCATAACACAGGAAGGATATGAACTGGGAACAATGTAGCTGGTAACAGTGCAGCAGACAGAGAGCAAAGCTCACAGGTTTTCTGGCAGGATCAACAGGTATTGTTTTAATTAATTTATAAAATCAATAAAAACAATTCACTGGTATTTTTAACAGGAAAAAATAGAGCAAATAAGAGCATTTCATTGTTAGGGTTTACATGCACTTTTTAATACAGGGTACACCTATGTTAATGGAAAAATTACAATCTACTATTAGGATCAACAGATAGAAAACTAGGTTACAGGGGAAAACAAAAACTGCTTCACTATTGCTAGAAACAGACTGGTCATATACAGTGCCTTGAAAAAGTATTCATACCCCTTTAAATGTTCCACATTTTGTCATGTTACAACCAAAAACGTAAATGTATTTTGATGGGATTTTATGTGATAGACCAATACAAAGTGGCACATTATTGTGAAGTGGAAGGAAAATGATAAATGGTTTTCAAAATCTTTTACAAATAAATATCTGAAAAGTGTGGGGGGCATTTGTATTCAGCCCCCCCAAGTCAATACTTTGTATAACTGCCTCTCCCTGCAATTAGCTGCAAGTCTTTTTGGGGATGTCTCTATTAGTTTTTTGCACACCTAGAGAGTGACGTTTTTGCCCATTCTTCTTGGCAAAATAGCTCAAGATCTGTCAAATTGGATGGAGAGTGTCTGTAAACGATAATTTTCAAGTCTTGCCACAGATTCTCAATTGGATTTAGGTCTGGACTTTGGCTGGGCCATTCTAACACATGAATATGCTTTGATCTTTGTAGTTCTGGCTGTATGTTAAGGACCGTTGTACTTCTGTAAGGTGAACCTCCGCCCTAGTTTCAAGTCTTTTGCAGACACTGACTGGTTTTCTTATAAGATTGCCCTGTATTTGGCTCCATCCATCTTCCCATCAACTCTGACCAGCTTCCCTGTCGTTTCTAATGAAAAGCATCCCCACAACATATTGCTGCCACCACCATGTTTCATGGTGAGGATGGTGTATTCAGGGCGATGTGTAGTATTAGTTTTCCGAGACACAGCGTTTTGATTTTAGGCCAAAAAGTTCAAATTTGATTTCATCTGACCAGAAGCACCTTCTTTCACATGTTTGCTGTGTCCCCCACATGGCTTCTCACAAACTGCAAATGGAACTTCTTATGGCTTTCGTTCAACAATGGCTTTCTTCTTGTCACTATTTCATAAAGGCCAGATTTGCGGAGTGCACGACTAATAGTTGTCCTGTGGACAGATTCTTCCACTTGGGCTGTGAATCTCTGCAGCTCCTCCAGAGTTACCATGGGCCTCTTGGCTGCTTCTCTAATTAATGCTCTCCTTGCCCGTCCTGTCAGTTTAGGTGGATGGCCATATCTTGGTAGTTTTGCAGTTGTGCCATACTCTTTCCATTTTTGGGTGATGGATTGAACAATGCTCTGTGAGATGTTCAAAGCTTGGGAATTTTTTTTTTATAACCTAACCCTGCTTTAAACTTCTCCAAAATGTTATCCCTGACCTGTCTGGTGTGTTCCTTGGGCTTCATGATGCTGTTTGTTCACTAAGGCTGTCTAATAAACCTCTGATTTATACTAAGATTAAATTGCACACATGTGGACTCTATTTTCTAATTAGTGGACTTCTGAAAGCAATTGGTTCCACTTGATTTTAGTTAGGGGTATCAGGGGAGTAAAGGGGGCTGAATACAAATGCACGCCACACATTTCATATATTTATTTGTAAAAAAAATTTAAACCCATTTATCATTTTCCTTCCACTTCACAATTATGTGCCATTTTGTGTTGGTCTATCACATAAAATCCCAATAAAATACATTTACATTTTTGGTTGTTACATGACAAAATGTGGAACATTTCATGGGGTGTGAATACTTTTTCAAGGCACTGTATGTAATTTTTTATTTTGCCCATTGTTACACTTTAGGCCCCTAGCACATGGGGTCATCTAGAAGTAGTGCGTTCCTGCTGCACAAGGAGAGAGAGTAGTAGTGAGCGGTCATTACTACAGGAAACTCCTGCACAGAGGTAAAGTGTCACAATGGATTACTGCACAGATTTGGAAGAAATACACAAAGTACACCAAGATTTAAGGAAGAATACACATGATGAATGTATTTAGGTGATAGATGCTTTTCCCAGAGTCCAGCTTTAAAGGGCACCTTTAATAAGAAAAATATGGATGCTATCTTCCTAAGCCCTTGAAAATGGGAGTTGCCTGGCTTTGCCAATACTTGCTATATTACTGATTGGGAACAAGCACACAGATCAAAACATGTTCTAGATGTACAACCCACAATTTACAGCTCGTCCATACTAGGCCCATTGAACAGCATTGGTCAATGTAGGCATGAACAAGCTCTTACTGAAGCCATTAAATTAGCATGACATCCAGGGAAATAGCATTTTCGGGAGAGGGCTGCAATGGCAGCCAACATAATTGCTCTCACTTGCTCATGTATGATTTCTAACTCTGAGGTAACATGCTAAACTGTTGCATAATAGAATAACAGATTGTATGAAAATGTAAAAGTCAGATGTTAAAGTATAACTAAAGAAAAAACATTTTTTCAGTTTTAGAGTGGAGAGGGATTAGATCCCCTGTCTGGTTTATTATTGCTGTCTGTGCCCACATTAGGAAGGTTAACCCTCTCTATTTGTCCTGTTTACCATTATCACTGAACGTGAAGAAAAAACATCCCAAATGTTGGGTTGTCACCAGAACAGAGGTAGTGGGGAAGTCTCCCAATGGGGACACTAGTTCTGGTGACAACCAGGAACTCTCTCACTTTGGAGGGAATGCCTCCCATTACTTCTTTTGGCTATGGGGCAGGAAATGAGATGAAAAACTGACAGTAGTTATAACCAGTGGCAGCTGGGGGGGGGGGGGAGGGCCGCCAGCAAACCAACATCACCCCCACCCCCCATGGCAGACGGACGGGAAGGCCGCGATCAGAGACCTCCTTACCTTAGGAGGCAGATGTCCAGGGTAGGGCTTCTGCTCCTCGCTATTGCTTCTCCTCCTGACTGAACAAGAAGTGGGTCCTGAGACACAACTGGCCGGGAGTCCTAAGACTCCCTGGCCAATCAGGTCTCGGGACCCGCTTCCTAATTGGCCAGGAGGAGAAGCAGGAAGACAATAGCTAATATTAATTTGCTATTGCCACACAACTGGGTGGGCTCAGGGTGCAGTGCTCTGCGCCCCGAACCCACCCTTTTTAGAAGCCAATTAAAGCCTCTGGCTCTAATCACGTGCTTCAAAAAAAAAAGACCCATTGAAATCCGTGTGTTCGGCACCCCGCATGTAGATTAGGGCCCGGGTGCATGGATTAGGAGGGTGGTGCCCTTGTGCCTCTTGTGGATGGGGCACCACTGGTTATAACCCTCTCTTATTCTATGAAAAATAAAAAGGCATGCCTTTAGTTCTATTTCAATACAATGTTATATGTTCTGTCGTTATGTAACATAGTGTCTGGATACATTAACTAAACACAGGAAACAATGAGGAAGTCCACTGAGGTCACAAGACTTTGTGCGTTTTATGAACCTTTCAGGAATGGCACTCCCTGCTCATTCAGAGAAGAGTGATATCATGGGAGAGGTGAGCCCAGCACAGTGTTGCTTCCTCTACTGCATCCGTGTAGATGAAAACAGTTTCCAGGGACGCTGTGGAGATGGGCACGTGAAGAGTGCACGGGTAGAGGTGTCGCAGGGACCTTTGACAAAAGTAGATGTGCCTACGTCATCTCCTTCGTTGTGACACGACCCGAGTGGAGAGGGTACTATAGTGAGAAGAGACTTACTCGTCCCTCACGGTAAGGACTTTCCAAGTATTTTGCGTGTTTCAGAACACTGGAGTCACCTGAAGGAGTAACAAAGGACACAAATCAATTACATAGGTCTGTGATACAATGTATTGCTGTCTTGTATATTGTAACATAACTTTATCTTGATTTCCGTACGGAAAAATAAAAAGTAT
>BLSH010323803.1:342906-363619 GCA_018402905.1 Glandirana rugosa | reverse complement strand
ATCTCTAATTTCTGCTATCTGTCCTCAGAGCAACAGCACAGACAGCAGTAGTAAAGTAATCTATCTCAGGATGCAGGATCAGGTCTTAAAATGGCTAAAATCTGTCCCTCACGCCGTCAGCTACCTTTCCCTACACTAACCCAAGGAGCATGTGACTGCAGCACTGTGACTCCAGCTTATAAAGAGGCTGGGTCACATGATGCACCGGCCAATCACAGCCATGCCATTAGTAGGCATGGCTGTGATGGCTTCTAAGGGCAAACCAGTGAAACGCTTGTTGATTGGCTGCCCTGCAGCTTCTCAACACGTGGAGTAAAATAGCAGAACCCCGGACCGAACCCGAACGATTTTTGAAATGTCCGGGTCCGGGTCCGTGCCACGGACACCCGAAAGTTCGGTACGGACCCGAACGTTACAGTCCGGGTTCGCTCAACACTACTTACTAATGATTTGTACAGGGGCAAAATTATGTCTCTATCTCTGGAGTCCATACTTCTCTTAATGCAAGAAAGGATTTTGCTCGCTTTGGAAAATGCAGCTTGGCATTGTATGTATTATTAAGCTTATGATCTACCAAAACCCCCAGATCCTTCTCCACTATGGATTCCCCCAGTTGTACTCCCCTAGTATGTACGATGCATGCATATTCTTAGGCCCCAAATGCATAACTTTACATTTATCAATATTAACCACTTCCCGACCGCCGTATGCAGAATGATGGCCGGGAAGTGGTTCAGTTATCCTGACTGGGCGTCATATGACGTCCTCAGGATAACATGCCGGTGTGCGCCCGGGAGGTAAAGCGATTCCATCGGAAGCACTTTACCATGTGATCAGCCGTGACCAATCATGGCTGGTCACAGTGTAACACAGGAAAGTCATTTATCGGCTTTTCCTGTACACGGGTCTGCAGGCCTGAGCAGTGGAGAGCCGATCGGCTGCTCTCCTGACAGGGGGGGGTTTGTGCTGATGATTTAGCAGCACAGCCCCCCTAGGATCGCCATAATAGACCACCAGGGAGTCTGAGCAGGGTGCCAGTCCAGGTATGTGGGAGGATCCTGACCATACGGTCGCGATCTTGCCTGAGCCTGGACTGGCTTTGTGACATCAGCCAACAGCAGGCATCAGCCCGCTGTCTGCTGGAAACGGGTCACAGGAGTGCAGAACAGACAGCACGAGCACTGTCTGCTCACCTGTGACCCATTTTCAGCAGGCAGTGCACTGAAGCCCACTGTTGACTGATGTCACAGAGCCAGTCCGGGCTCGGGCAAGATCGCGACCATATGGTCAGGATCCGCTCACATGCCTAGATCAGCACCCAGCTCAGCCTCTCAGCGAGCCGCTGAGAGGCTGGGCCGGCCGCTCCTGCCCCCTCTACAGCCCAGTGCTCCAATTAGCGAGGGGGGAGGAGCAGAAAGTGGTGAATGACAGTCACCAGCTCTCTGCTCAGGGAGCTGTGAGAACCGAGCGATTAGCAGTGTTTGATCGGTCGGTTTTCAGTGTTAGAGCCAGCAGGGGATGGGTCTGATGCTGCATCCACCTAGGTAAGTATGACTGGGGGAAAAAAAATCCCATACTTCTCTTTTAAGGCTCGATACATAAATATGCGGTGCAGGAAACACAGTGATTACTGTGCATTGCCCGCACCACATTGAAATCACACAGTGTGCAGGGTTTGTAAATGTTAAGTTAGCAGCACCCCAAACAGTTGACAAATCGCAATGTGATTGACAGAATCGGATATCATAGGTGGTAACACCCATGCAATCCAATTTCAATCCGGGTCAAAAAGGGTCCTGCACCATTTTTGTGTGGATTTGGTGTGATTTGAGCCATACAAATGAATGGCTCAAATTGCACCACATAGACATTGCATATGATTTGAATAGGAATGCAGCACGATTCTTATCTGAATCACATGTGGTGTCCTGCACTGCATATACAATATATGAACCCAGCCTAAGTGCTTGAAAAGTACAGTGGAGTATGATCCCAAAGATCTGTAGTCAATGGTGCACATTTATTGTTGCCGAAATCTAAGCAGGCAGTTGTAGCACATATCTATTGTTTCTTGCATTTTCCAAAGATACAAAGTAACAGCAACAGGTTCAATCATGCCATGCACTTTATCAAGCTCACTTTATTGTTGCCACTAGAAGTTACATTAGAGGCCACAGAAATCCATCTCCGATTATAGGGTGAAGGGAATACTCATTACTGTTTTAAGAGCAATGACAGTCCATCAACAATACTGAGCTTGTCAGCTCAAGGTCAGCCTCTCTATCCCAGGAATTTACAGGAATAATGTGGCTATTTCTTGATGTCACAATGCTACATTGTACGCCCAGGTAGCTGTACCTCCAACAATGAGACCATTCTCCTCCAGAGTATCGATGGTCCCTTTGTTTATATAACAAATCGTTAAAAAGCAGGTAGTATGCACAATTAATCTTATGACCTAAGTGATTAGTTGGCATTGGGCCTTCTCATTTAGCGAATTACTTTGTTTAAGAGCCTGTAGAATAGCTTTACCCTTCGCAGCAGAGACCCTTTGATGAAATGCTTATGGGATGGAGAATAGGAAGCTGATCTAGTCTGCCTTCTACATTATATCGCCATCATGTTCACGGCAGGCAATGACTGAAAAGTTCTGGGACTGTATAACAAATACTCTATTAAACAGGATCTATATTATATTTTTCTCATCATGGCCACTGGCTTTTAAAGCAGAACTCTGGGCACAAAAACACTTTTAAATATGTTCCTCAATAGCCACATAGGATATACACTACTGTGCAAAAGTTTAAGCAGGTGTGAAAAAATTCTATAAATTAAGAACGTGCTTAGTAATAGAAGTGTTAATAGTTTATTTTTATTGATTAACAAAATGGAAAGTAAATGAACAGAAGGTCTATTGGTGTGACCACCCTTTGCCTTCAAAACAGCGTAAATTCTACTAGGTACACTTGCATAGTTTTTGAAGGAACTCAGCAGGTAAGTTGTTCCAAACACCTTGGAGGACTAACCACAGATCTTTTGTGGATATAGGCTGCTTCAACTCCTTCTATCTCTTCATGTAATTCCAGAAAGACTCCAGGATGTTGAGATCAGGGCTCTGTGGGGGCCAAACCACCGCTTACTTGTTCTTCTTTACGCTGAAGAAAGTTCCTAGTGACATTGGCTGTATGTTTGGGGCCAATCACACACCTCCCTGATGGTATGGCATTATGGATAAATATCTGCCTGTAATTCTCAGTATTGAGGACACCATTGATCCTGGGCAAATCTCCAATTGCAGAAGTGAAGACCCAAACTTGCAAGGAACATCCACCATGCTTCACTGTTGCCTTCAGACACTCATTATTGTACTGCTCTCCAGCCCTTCACAAACAAACTGCCTCCTGCTACAGCCAAATATTTCACATTTTGGCTCATCAGTCCAGAGTACCTGCTGACATATTTATGCACCCCAGTTCCTATGTTTTCATGTTGTTTTGCTTAGCCTCGTTTCCATGTCAGAGGTATGGCTTTTTGGCTGAAATTCATCCTTGAAGAGCACTGCTGCCCAGACTTCTTCAGACTGTAGATGGGTGTACCTGGGGCCCACTGGCTTCCTCCAGTTCTGTGCTGATGGCACTGCTGGACATCTTCCGATGTAAAAGGTAACTAAGCATGATGTGTCTTTCATCTGCTGCATTAAAGAGGAAGTAAACCCAGATTGGGTTTACTTCCTCTACATACCCCTGTAAATTAGAAGCATAATGGGCTACTATGCATCGCATAGTAGCCCATTATGTGCCACTTACCTGCAAAGGAAGCCAGAGATGTCCAGCGCTGTCCCCTGTGCTGGCAGAGTCCATCTTCTGCCCCTCTTCCTTCCGGGGCTGCGATCTCCGGCTCTGTGACTGGCCAGAGTCACGTGACGTCATTCCTGCGTATGTGCGTGGGAGTCGCCAGTCACGGCACAGTCTCAGTGGAGAAATGGCACGGAGAAATGACGTTGGCACATGCAGA
Organism: Glandirana rugosa; assembly: GCA_018402905.1. NCBI lineage: Eukaryota > Metazoa > Chordata > Amphibia > Anura > Ranidae > Glandirana > Glandirana rugosa. The sequence continues at coordinate 359,605 of BLSH010323803.1, read as the reverse complement.
ACACTGCATATCTCCTGAACCATGCAGGTTTGGGAGATATGCAGGGCACCTACAGGCAAGCCTTATTCTAACATAGCCTGTGCAGAGAGCAGAGCTGTGGGAGGGACCCAGCAGGCCCCTCCCACTACAAGCTACCTACCAAAAACTACAGGAGGGGGCAAAGACAAGACCAGTTACCCTGCACAAGGAGAGACCAGTGACCAGTCTTTATTGCAGGAAGCTCCTACACAGAGGTGACGTTTCCTGATGGGTAACTGCACAGATCAGAAAGAAATACACAAAGTACACCAAGATTTAAATGACAATACACATTCCTCTTGTGTTTAGACAATATTAGCTTATCCAGGAGTTAAGCTTTAAAGCCAAACAACCTAAACTTTTTATTTCAGAAAGACAGGGGAAGGATTAGAGCATCTGTTTTTATTGCCATTGTGTCCAGATTTGGGAGAATTCTCCTCACTTTTTGTCAGTATAGTAAGCAGGGGCGGCCCGTCCATTAAGGGCACATGGGCACCGCTCCCACTATCCTCACCCCCCTATATGCTAAATGGATAGATTTATGCATAGCTAGCCACCCCCTATTCATGCGTCCGGCCCCTTTCAGGATGCCCCCCCAAAAGTAAAATCCACTGGCCGCCACTGATAGTAAGTGATAGGAAATCTTTCTAATGGGGACCCAGACAAAAACATCTTTAGTTAAGGGTTAAAATTTCTGACAAAGTTGTTTTTACTGGCGTTTGTGACTTCCTGACCTGTTGACAACTGCACTTTCCTTTTCTTGTGTGGGGGTCATAGGAACAGGAAGTGAAAAAAAAATATCATGCACAGGCAGAAATAAAGATCTGAAAGAAGTGTATAAATGTTTCCGCTATAGTTTAGATGTGATGGCTGTGTTCGTTTTCTTTATAAAGATATTTTTTTCTTTTTTTTTCACCTGATGATCTTGCTGGTAGCCCACTTCCTATCCTAGGGTGACAACATTTGCTCACCGTAATGTATGTATAGAGAAACAGCGTTATCAACCTAGGACAGGGCTACAAAAATCGCCCCTCTTGGTCTCCATACCACAGAGGGGAGGGGATCTCTAGTCTTCAAAGATAACTAACAAGACAAGCAGACAGCAAAGGACATTTTCAGCTGACAATATTTGTTCAGCACAATCAACACATATTTTTTGCACTTATTGAACAGATATAACAAAACACTTTTACTGGTATATTTAACAGATTAAAAGGGGACAAATAAGAGAAGATCATTGTTAGGGTTTACATACATTTTAAAGTGGTAGTAACCGCAAAAAAGAAAATGAAAAAATGTTCTCCTTGCAAGTTAGGAGCATAGCATTACATAGTCTAGTTGAAAAACGACCATCTAGTTCTAGTTCAACCAATAAAGGGGGGAAAAAATCATACAATCATATATACACAAACCTATACCTACAGTTGATGCAAAGTAAGGCAAAAAAGGCAAAAAAACCCCCAGCAAAGCATGATCTAATTTGCTCCAGCAGGGGAAAAAGTTCCTTCCTGATCCCCCGAGAGGCAATCGGATATTCCCTGGATCAACTTTACATATAAATGTTAGTACCCAGGCCTTTTTTTAAGCAATCTACTGAGCTGGCCAGAACCATCGCATAGTAGCACTTTAGGAACATCTTACCTGAAAACGAAGCCCTCCAGTGGCACACTGTCACCGCTGACAGGGCTTCCATCTTCACTGGGTCTTGCAACACTGTATCCAAATTAATTGTATTTATTTTTTTTAGACAAATATAACTTTTTTGATGGTATTTAATAACCACTGCTTTTTATTTTTTACTATGTAAGAAATAAAACTGTTTACTTTCTGTTATAAAACATATCAAGTATAAATGACAGGATACAAAACCAGGATTTACTCCTATTTAGAATGTAGTCACCCCAAGGTGATCTAAGTTTTTTCTACAATTTTTTGGAAATAAAGAAACATGCTGGTATTGAACAGGTAAAACATGGAGATTGGTAATGGTGCACTAGATAAATTAATGTGTATATCATACACAGAGAGGGAGGAGGTAAAGGGGCTAATATACAAGTAGCATCCTCCTAATGTACCATGCTAGCTAAATTTCGTTTTTGGCTCATTCTTCAATCAGGGGAGCAGCAATTGTTACTTTGGCCTGTTCATGGTTTCACAGGCTGGACATTTGATTGCTTCCCCCTGCTTCTGGAAGACATTTCCAGAGCTTAGGATTGGAGATTCAAATAACCAGCCTGAATATTTATCATGCTTGAGTCAATCCCTGAACAGGAGTGTCCAGAAGGCACTGGAGAGCTGGGTTCCTTCTCTCCAGGAGGGTGAGGGTCTCAGATGCCAAAGAAACTTGCCACATGGTCTTCACCTGTGAGGCCTTAGACTGCTCAGATACTTGCTTCATGGTCCTAAGCTGTGAGATCTTAGCCTATTCAAAAATGTACCTCATGATCTTCAGCTGTGGAGGATTTAGACCAGACTTTCTCAACCCGTTCAACATAGAGGAACTTTTGAAATAACTTTACGGTCTCAAGAAACCCTTGATATGACTATATCTACAACTCATGATACATCAGTGTGGTGGTCATTTGGAAGAATTTTCCTTACTTTTGTGGTCATTGGGATGAATTACCCCTTTACAAATAGCTAAAACGATCATTGGTGTCAGTAGGAACTTATCTGAGAGTCAGAAATTGCTCATTGCTCAAGGAACTCCTAGAAACCTCTGGAGGAACCCGAGGGTTCCATGGAACCCTAGTTACGAAATCCTGGTTTAGACTGTACAGAATTCTTGTTTACTCAAGGGGAAGATTGTCCTCTAATTACTATCTGCTAGTCATTTTGGAGTATCCCATGCCCTAACCCCTCTCCTGTTAAAGTTTCTTCAAGTAATAATTCTTAAAAAGACATCCCCTAGACCGTGTTGCTGGTGTGAATGGATTGGTACTTGCGGTGGTGGACAGCCTCTGTATTATTTGAGAAGAACCAGTTATTACCAGTGGCCTCTACAGGGGTAGCACTACATACAAGTCCCACAGAAAGACAGGCTGGGAAGTATATGTATGGTGGTTCATTGTAAGGGGAAGGGATCAACAACGTAAACAGTCGAGTATTTACATTTGGGATCACTGTGATTGGTCACTCAAGCAACCCTGGGGTACAGAGCCACTTGGATTGTGTCCATGACCCAAGCTGTCTAATGATAGCTCTGTTGACGGAGATTAACAGGCACAGCAACTTGGTTTTTACCAATGTTGTTGGTAAAAATAAATGGCACTGGGAAGATAACAGTATACCAATTTGCCATCTACAAATATACAGTGGTGGTAAAGTGGTTAAAAGAAAACTAGAGGCAATGAGAGCTGCCATTGCCGACTTATTCTTCTGAAAACATTACCTGTATGGTTGCAAAGCTGTTCCAATGGCTCAGTACTTTCAGAGTCACTGACCTCGCTCCGACTTTCCTGATCTCCATCTTTCTTCTTTTGCACCGTCCATATAAATATAATGCTGCAAAGCACTTTTTCAACTGCAGTTCTATAAAACAAAGATAACATTAAAAATACAAAGCACCGAACCATTCAGTGATCTTGTTTAGTTCCAGCTTGATGCACATCTATCCAAAGAACACAAACACTGTCCCTGCGTCAGACAAATATTTTAATTGCCTTAAAACTCATGATTGTCGAAACATTGTCAACACTCTCTAAATAATTGGGTCTGGTGCATTGTAAGAGTATAAAAGTGCTTAGAAGGGGATTTATGACTTTATGTAAAACTACTAAACTGCTAAATCCATTTACTTTTACAGCTGCAGGCTACACAAGCATAACAAAGAAACAAATATTAATTCCATTTATACGTAAAACAGCAAACAGAACATAATTTGTTTTTACAGATAACATTACGGCTTTTATAGAAAAATTGTGTCCTAATAAAATCACGCTTGGAGGCCGCATCATAAATCTCACTGTTAACATTTTAATACAATCTCATGTACATTTGGCTTCAGGGAAGTTACGTCGTTGCCGGACCGACCCTACTTTATCCATACATGGCTTGAGAAAACAGGCAGGTTGTCTGACCCCATCTGGGTGTAATCTTAGGTTGTGTGATTTGTATGTTTTCTTAAGTTCTTTTTATTTCTTTTTAAATTCTTCACATACAATGCAAATGTTGGCAGAGTGTGACAGTTTAATATCTGATTGTTCACGGTGCAAGAGTTCAAAAGCAATAAACAATGGTATCATCGGTATGTAATACATAAAATAAAGTTGTTACAATAAGAAAAACATCTGTAATACTTTATTGTACATGCACAGGTCAAAACCAAGAATACAAAGTCTTATGATGAGTGGTGATGGAGTACAGATCGGTGTATTTCTATCCTTGTAAGGGGTCACTGATAAGTTCACCATCAATTATATAATACAAAGCTGATAACCAGGTTAAAGTTATGGTTGAAGAAGAGGGAAGGGTTTATGTAAATCAGAGGTAATGAATTAAAATTCAAGGTCAGGTCACCAACATTCTCTTCCAGCATGTTCAAATTTTATGTTTGTGCTATGACAAGATATACAGTATGTAGCCATTGTATATCTATAATAAAAGATGATCCCCATCACAGTGCCCTTATACATCAGGTGTTCCCCTCACAGTGCCTCCTTATGTTAGGTGTCCCCATCACAGTGCCACTTTAGTCAGGTGTCCCCATCACGGAGACCCCTTACATCAGGTATCGCCCTGACAGTGCCCCCATACATCAGGTGCCCCCATCCCAGTGCCCTCATTCATCAGGTGTTTCCCTCACAGTGCCTCCTTATGTTAGGTGTCCCCATCATAGAGCCACTTTAGTCAGGTGTCCCCATCACAGTGCCCCCTTACATCAGGTATCACCCTCACAGTGCCCCCATACATCAGGTGCCCCCATTCCAGTGCCCTCATTCATCAAGTGTTCCCCTCACAGTGCCTCCTTATGTTAAGTGTCTCCATCACAGTGCCACTTTAGTCAGGTGTCCCCATCACAGTGCCCCTTACATCAGGAATCACCCTCACAGTGCCCCCATCCCAGTACCCTCATTCATCAGGTGTTCCTCTCACAGTGCCTCCTTATGTTAGGTGTCCCCATCACAGAGCCACTTTATTCAGGTGTCCCCATCACAGTGCCCCCTTACGTCAGGAATCACCCTTACAGTGCCCCCATACATCAGGTGTCCCCATTCCAATGCCCTCACATATAAGGTGTCTCTATCACAGTGCCCCCTTTTGTCAGGTGTCCCCATCACAGTACCCCCTTATGTCACATATCCTCATCACAGTGCCCCCTTATTTCAGGTGTCCCCATCACAGTGCCCCTTTTGTCAGGTGTCCCCATTACAATGTGCCCTTATGTCACGTGCGTCCCCATCACAATGCTCCCTTACATCAGGTATCCCCCCCCCCCCCCCACAGTGTCTCTATCACAGTGCCCCCTTTTGTCAGATGTCCCCATCACTAGGGTTGCCACATCATCCCTTTAATCCAGGACACATATGAATTACACAGGTTCTGAGGCTAATTGAATGCAGATAAGGCACCAAGTGAGTTTAATTACCACCTTAATCAGCCACAGAATCGGTGTAATTAATATGTGTCCTGGATTAAAGGGATGATGTGGCAACCCTACCCATCACAGTACTCCCTTATGTTACATATCTCCATCACAGTGTCCACTATTGTCAGGTGTCCCCTTCACAGTGCCCCTTTAATCAAGTTTCCCTATTACAATACCCCCTTATGTCAGGTGTGTCCTCATCACAATTCCTTACATCCCCCATCCCCCCCCCCCCCCACACACAATGCCCCATACATCAGGTATCCCCTTCCCAGTGCCCTCATACATAAGGTGTCCCCTTCCCAGTGCCCTCATACATCAGGTGTCCCCATCACAGTGCCCACTATTGTCAGGTGTTCCCATTTATCCAGTGTGTCCCCATCACAGTGCCCACTCACAAAAGTGAGTACACCCCTCACATTTTTGTAAATATTTTATTATATCTTTTCATGTGATAACAGTAAAGAAATGACACTTTGATTCAATGTAAAGTAGTGAGTGTACGGCTTGTATAAGAGGGTCAAGGCAATTCTGGAAAATAATGGTGGCCACACAAAATATTGACACTTTGGGCCCAATTTGGACATTTTCACTTAGGTCTACTCACGTTTGTTGCCAGTGGTTTAGACATTAATGGCTGTGTGTTGAGTTATTTTGAGGGGAGAGCAAAAGCTGTACACTCACTACTTTACATTGTAGCAAAGTGTCATTTCTCCAGTGTTGTCACATGAAAACATATAATAAAATATTTACAAAAATGTGAGGGTTGTACTCACTTTTGTGAGATATTGTATGTCAGGTGTCCCCATCACCTTTCAATGCTAGGCAAGCAGAGGATGAGAGGTGAAGCAGGCTGCAGATCTGCAGATCGTTCTGCTATGCTGGGGGTGGCACACACATGCATACCTCACAACTTTTTGAGATGGGAGGGAGGGACACCTATTGGCAAATGTATGTAGGCACAGGACACACCCCCTGCCGCTCCCTCTTAAAGGAGAATTAGAAGGACAGAGAGACTTTGTTCCAAAATCCATGGAAATCAGGTACAGTTGGGAGGTATGCGCATTTGATGTCATTGGTTGGTAGGGTATCAGTGGTCTTAGCAAGCAGTGACTATAGAGCAGTGGTTCTCAACTCCGGTCCTCGGGCCCCCCCAACAGGCCAGGTTTGCAGGATAACTGAAATACATCCCAGGTGATATCATTTGCTGCTCAGTGATTGCAGTATTCTAGTCTGCATCTCCCCAAGGTAATACTTAAAATCTGGCCTGTTGGGGGGGGCCCGAGGACCGTAATTGAGAACCACTGCTATAGAGGAAGGAGGAACTTGTGCTGGCTGGCCACCTGGAAGTCCGCATCCTTACAAAGGTCCTCCATTTAGTGATGGCCGATTTAAATGGACACAGGCCTAACAAAATCTAGACAATCTGATCATTGAATGCACATGCTTCTGGAGTAGACCAAAAATAAATCATAAATAGACTAAAAACCATCAAACAATACAGTTCATGGTAGTCAGAGGCAATCCATATGTACACGTCATTAAAGTATAACTAAAGACAAAACCTTTTTTTTTTAGTTTTGGATAGATTGGAGAGGGATTAGAACACCTGTCAGATTTAGAGGGAAGATTCACCCTCTATAATTGCCTGTTTATCATTATCACATGAAAACGCAAGAAAATCCCATATTTTGGGTTGTCACCAGAACAGGAAGTACTCGTTCACATAGGGGCGACTTGCGATCCGACTTGAGTTGCCTCAAGTCACCCCAAGTCGCTTGACATTTGAAATCCCATTGAAATTAATGGGAGCCGTCTTAATATACACGACTGAAGTCGCTCCGACTTCAAGGCGACTTCTGAAAAGGTTCCTGTACTACTTCTAGACGACTTCTAACCGACTTGTGCCCATAGGATTCAATAGAAGTCGCTTCCAAGTCGGATCCCCATCTACATGGAAGAGACTTTACAGTTAAAAGAATAGAATTTATTTTTAGGCAGCCCCCTCCCTCCCTTCTCTGACTGGTCAAGGCAAAGTCGCCTGGCAAAAGTCGTGTTGTAAAGTCGCCTGAGGTCCTTGAAGTCGTGCTGGAAGTTGCGCTGAAGTCGCCTAGCGAAATCGCGCCGAAGTCGGGTCGCCCCTATGTGAATGCAGGCTAATAGAGGGAACATTTTCCACTGGAGAACCTAGTTCTGGTGACCCTGGTGACAACCAGGAATTCCCTCCCTGCTAAGTGAATTCCAATCACGTATTGTTTGCACAATATGGCATGTATGGGGTTCCCTAATGTCCCAGTTTTTAAGCAACTTCATGGACCTAAAGGGGGCTGCACATTTTACACAACTTTTCAGGAACAAAGGCTGAAGCACTATACTAGTCCCACTGGTTCTGTGGTATAATTTTAGTAGTCTCCATTGTTCGGGTGACATTGTTCTGGTGACAACCCAAAATTTGCCAGTTTCTTTCAGTTTCACTCTTGGTGATAACAGTAAACAGGACAAATATAGAGGATGAATCTCCCTAATGGCAGCACAGACAGTAATAATAACCTGACAGGGGTTGTAATCCCTCTCCACACTATACAAAACTAAAAAAAAGTGTGGGTTTTATTTATACTTTAAATGCAACTTTAGGTGCAAGGTGGCTGAGGCCCTGTTTGCCATGCATTTATGCACAGCATCCTGCACTTTGTAATGTTTTGAGTGCTGTGCAGAAATCATTTTTGGATTCTGGCAGTGAATCAAATGTGTACATGGAGCAGTTCTGTTCTTTATGTTGTTAAGCCCTTTCTTTAGAAGTATTTTTCTGTACACTGTACCGTACAGACTGCAGACTGACTGGATGCAAACAAATATAATGGGCATGACCTGTAATGATAGAATATGAGACGCAGAGAAATAAAAGGCAGAAGTATAAGTACTTGCAAAGTTCCTTGTTGTCCCCTAGAGCTAAAGTGGTTTAAAATAACAGTTATTCTCTAAAGCAGTATTAACCACTTCAGAAGATTTACCCCCTTTCATGACCAGGTCGTTTTTTTGCGATACAGTACTGCGTAACAATTGTGCGGTCGTGCGACGATGTACCCAAATGAAATCGATGTCCTTTTTTTCCCCACAAATAAAACTTTCTTTTGGTGGTATTTGATCACCACTGCATTTTTTATTTTTTGCGCTATAAACGAAAAAATACCAACAATTTTGAAAAGAAAAACAATATTTTTTCATTTCTGCTATAAAACACATCCAATAAAAAATTTAAATAATCATATTTCTTCATAAATTTAGGCCAATATGTATCCTGCTAAATATTTTGGTTAAAAAAACCCAATAAGCGTATATTGATTGTTTTGCGCCAAAGTTATAGCATCTAAACTATGGGATATTTTTATTTATTTATTTTTTATAATAGTAATGGTGGAGCTCAGCGTCTTATAGTAGGACAGCGATAAGAAAGAAAAGTGAAGCAAAGGCTGCTATAAAAGGGTAAAAAAGCTGCTGCCCCTACTGATGCCTTCACTTAATTAGGTGGAGGCTGAAACTTGAAAATAGGCTTAACAGGTGGTAGGTTTGGCGCTGCTATATGATTTGTGTTGTCAAATGGTGTAGTGTGCCATGAATTACTGTAAATTGCTCATGCCTTTTTTAGTGATGGGACTTGTTTATGTAAAGGTGACCTGTGCTTGTTTAAATTAAATTGTGTTTGGTGAAATATTGAATGCTTTTTTATGATAAATAATTGCCTACTATGCATACATTACTACACAATATAATATATATATAGCAGGACTGCGATATTGTGGCAGACATTCTGACACTAACTGACTCTTTTTGGGAACCAGTGACACTATTACAATGATCAGGGATAAAAATGTGCACTATCACTATACTAATAACAATGGCTGGAAAGTGGTTAACATCAGGGGTGATCAAAGGGTTAACTCTGTGCCTAACCAGTATTTTAGCATACTGTGTGAGGTAGTGGCGGCCTGTCCATTAGGGGCGCACGGGTGCCGCCTTCCCTATCCATGTGTCTGGCCCCTAATCTACATGCAGGGAAATGGATGCATGGATTCCAATGGGGGGGTTAAGTACGTGATTAGAGCCAAAGGCTCGAATAGGCTTCAAAAAAGGGTGGGCTCACGGCGCTGAGCACTGCGCCCACCCAGTTGTGTGACAATAGCAATGAATAATCGCTATTGTCACACCGATCCTCCTCCCGGTCAATCAGGAAGCGGGTCCTGAGACCCATCACCCAAATGGCTGAAAGGACAGGTGATCCAATTGGGCACCTAGGAGGAGGAGGGAGGAGACGCACAGCCCAGGCTGGATAGCCGACCACGCGGGGGTGGGGGTGGCTTTTGGTACGGATTACCCGACAAACTGACCAACCCAACAGGGAGCGTGTGGGGGGAGGGGGGTTGGGTGATGTGGTGTTACACTGGGGAGGTGGTTGTTTGCCATCTCCCACAAAAAGAAAAAAAAAAAAGAAACAGCAGGCGCCACTGGTGTGAGGTGCTTTTACTAGGGGGAGAGATGGAATTTATTCCCTGCAGGGACACAAACTCCATCCCTTTCCCCGTCAGTACGGCGACCTGCCTTGTTTATATAGGCAGATCGCAGTTCTATTTCTCTGCCCGACAATCAGCATGTGGCGCACATCGAGTACCCATCACCCGCTGATTGGCTTCTGCTGTGCATGCGCGGCCATGTGATGGCTGCAATAATTTTCTTTTTTAGGCTTTCTTTCTCTTATTTGTACCTAGTGATCTGTCCAGTAAGTCTGTTGTTTTTCAACAGTACAAACTGTCTTGCAGATGCAGCAGTTAGAGACTTGAGACAAACCATTTACTACTAATAGGAGTGTTTGCAATGATCAGCTATTATTTATTTATGTAAAACTTTATCCCAAAAGTAAAAAACATGCTGTAACTGCTAAAAAAAATGTTAGCTGGAGTTTGGCTTTAATTTTTTAAATGTATCTAAATCTGCTAATGCATCTAACACTCCCCCCCCCCCCTTGATTAACAATGCCGCTGTCCAAGGATGTCTCTGCTGCTTCTTCATCCAGAGCGGGGCGCACTAATACAGGAGGTGTGTCACTGGCAGGATCACCAGATGAAAACAGAGGGGAAAAAGCTTAAAAAAGAAAACTAATGCAGCCACCATATTTAACCACCTCGCATCCGCGCCATAGCCGAATGACGGCTACAGCGTGGCTCTAAAATGCCGGGAGGCCGTCAATAGACATCCTCCCCTTCGGCTCGCACTGGGCACGCTCCTGCCGGCGCTGGCGCACGCCGCGTGCCCGCGGGTTGGGCGGACCCGATGTCCGCCGGAGACCCGCGATCTCCTCACAGAGAGTCTGAATGGGGAACCGTTGATGTAAACACAGCGGTTCCCCGTTCTGTGAGGGGGGGGCATGCCAGATCTACTGATCCATGTCACTGAGATCAGTTAGATCTGTCATGCCCCTGCCAACCCCGCCCCCCCCACAGTTAGAACACACCCAGGGAACACATGTAACCCCTTCACTGCCCCCTTAGTGTTAACCCCTTCCCTGCCAATGACATTTATACAGTAATCAGTGTCTTTTTTTTAGATCTGATCACTGTATAAATGTCATTGGTCCCAAAAAAGTGTCAAAAAACGTCCGACATGTCCGCCGCAATATCGCAGTACCGATAAAAATCGCAGATCGCCGCCATTACCAGTAAAAAAATAAAAACTTCATAAACCAATATCCATAGTTTGTAGGCGCTATAACTTTTGCGCAACCCAATCAATATACGCCGTTTGCGATTTTTTTTTACCAAAAATATGTAGAAGTACTACTTAGACTTAAACTGATGAATAAATTTGTTTTTTTATTTTTGGACATTTATTATAGCAAAAAGTAAAAAATATTGTTCTTTTTGCAAAATCATCGCACTTTATTCGTTTATAGCGCAAAAAATAAAAACCGCAGTGGTGATCAAATACCACCAAAAGAAAGCTCTATTTGTGGGGAAAAAAGGACGCCAATTTTGTTTGGGTACAACGTCGCATGACCACGCTGAAAGCTGAAAATTGGTCCGGGCAGGAGGGGGGTTTAAGTGCCCAGTAAGGAAGTGGTTAAGGATCATTAAGCTGCAATATATTCCATTTTTGGTTTCGGGTCTATTAACACTTTCAATTACAATCTATGGGGCAACAAAGTCATAAAACTATGTACCATAGATAGATCAGTTTACTAGTAAATTTTGTTATAAAATGTTATATTTTAGTGGGTTTTCAAGCATCTACTTTAATACAAGTACTGATGCAACATTCTGTAAAACAATATTAATGATACCTCCTTAGGCACTGATCTCTAATGGGCGAGGAGTGCGCGTTAATGTCGTGTTTTTCAAAGGTCACATCTGCATAACACGGAAAATGACATTTTTTTATTGCACACTAACAAATGATGAGGAGGTTGAGTCAGCTGCTAGCTTAGTGCATCTGATCATGTGTGAGCATTATCAGAGCAATTATAGTCATCTGTCATTTCGATTTAAACGTTACCGAGGGAAATGGAGAGTGCATTATTGAAGGGTACCGTGTTTGTGCCAATCCAACAGGGGGTCCAATTTACTGGAAGTGATCACTAGAAAATCACCAAAGATCCCTTCTAAGGCTGAATTATGGCTGATTTGCCATACTGAATGTAATATAATTTGCTATTTGGTGGCTCTAATAAATTTGTACTTGGATGATTAGAAAATCTGTCACAATTGTCCTGAACTGACCCAAGGTGGGGATACCATTGAGTTTGGATAATCAGTCTGCTGTAGACAGAAGTTAGCACTTCCTCAGTCTTCTCTCCCCAGTGATCAGATTCCAACATTGTAACTTTTTAGCAGCAGGGACTGATCTGTGTCAGACATTTGTGCACATGACCATGCACTGCATAGGCACCATCATTTACAGGGTTGTGCCATCTCTGAGCCGGGCCAGCATCTAAATCCAGGAAGAAGATGCTGACCCTGGATGATGCCGGAACAAATATGGCTCTGTCCTTCTGCAGAGGAAAGCAGATGAAGGCATTGTTAAAGAGGAATTCCACCCAAAAGTGGAACTTCCGCTGGTTGGATTCCTCCCCCCCCTCAAGTGTCACATTTGGCACCTTTCAGGGTGGAGGGGGAAGAGGACACCTGTCTTTAGACAGGTGTCCTTTTCCACACATCCGGGAGCTCGGGCCGGCAGCTGCGGCCGCTAACGTCAGCAGCCCGGCTCCCTCCTCCCTCCTGGCTCTGCTACTGGCCAACAGCAGAGTGCAACGGAGCCTCGCGCATGCGCAGTAAGGTGCCCGGCGTAAAGCTGTAATGCTACACGTCCAGGTTCCCTTACCTGCAATGGACGTGGCTGCACCCAACCCCTACTGTATGTGTAGCTGCTGACTTTTAATTTTTTTTTTCCTGGCGGACCTCCGCTTTAAGGAGAGAACTTAGATCTCTGTAAGAGGTAGTAAATATCGGTAAGTATACGGGCTTGTTCACACCAGCAGAGTGCACCAATGGATGACATTGGTGTGTTATGTGAAGACAGAGGTGCTAATGTGTTGTTATCTTTTTTTTTGTGAGAACCTTATTGAAGTGTGAAATGTGACATTTCATTCAGTTCCTATGGCCGCAACGCATGCAATGTGGTGAATTTAATTGCACCACACGGCGCTGAAATGTACTGCATGCCATAGTTTTTTCAGCGCGGGCATTATTTTTCTAGTGTACAGTCCAACACGTCTGGCTCTTACATTACTTAGCACAGATAAACTTAAAGGGTTATTTCACCCTTTCAGTAAAAATAAAAAAGGTGAACTGATATCCTCCACTCCTCTCCCAGTCCTGCTGTACTTACCTCTGTGGGTACTGACCTGTGCTCAACCAGCTGGTGTAGCGGTCCAGGGATTTAAAATCCCAGCTCTTTTTCCCCTTTCTGTAGGGCTTCTAGGACAGATCAGAGAAATTCTGAATGATCAGTGCCAACATGTGACCACTTTGACCAATCATAATCACTCTGATCCATCCCAGAAGCCCTACAGAATGAAGGGGGAGAAAAGTGGGTATTTCAAATCCCCGGACCATTACACCGGCTGGTTGAGCACCGACAGCTCATCACCCACAGAGGTACTGTAAGTACAATGGGGATTGGGGATGGGGTATTATCAAAACTTAATTGGCCTATTTTAGTAAATCCCACCCAATATATATGGTGCTAGATCCACCTTAACTGGATGCACTGCTAATAAAGAGAATCCATCTTCATTGACAAACCACTCTTAGTGCGCTATGTACTGTAGCTGCTCATTTCTCATGTGGCAGGCAGGGTGGACCCATGGTGCACCAGTTCTGAATCATGTAAGCTAGTTACTAGAGGAAAAAAGGGCCAATGGGTGCATTTTTGCTGTTTTCACAAGTTTTTTTGATTGTTCCTTTTGAATTCTATTGGGGCAAATCGCTTAAAGTTTGTAGCTCATGTACTTTTTTGAGCTCCAAGCTACAAACGACACTACACTGAACAGTGTGTGAACAGGCACACTTGAAAACTATGGGATTTTGGCTCTTAAACATTTTGGACCTTTGAGCTTCAAAACATTTAGGCTGGGTTCACACCATTGCGAATTGGATGCGAGTTCCCAGCATCCAATTCACAATAGCAGGAGATTTTGACAGGCTCTATGGAGCCGGTTCACATATCTCCACAGCAGGTCCGGTAGGATTTGCATAAAAACATTGTGCGACTTTTGGTCTGTTTCAGGTCCGAATGCAGCCCACAATGTGGGCTGAAATCAGACCTGAATCGGTGAACCAGGACGCACCGGACCCCTGCTGTGAGCAGCATGCAGTTCATATGTGAACCCAGCCTCAGGTGTGGATTGGGCCTCAGGTAATGTGACAAGAATTTGGAATCACATGAAATTTGCTTTTTGCATTTTTTTTATACCCTTTACCTGCCTTCCTAAAACCTGCAAGTGTGATTAAAGGGAACCTAATTTATATCTGATTTTAAGAATTTTTATTTTAGTAAAAAATGTCACTTTAAAGCAAAAGTGGAACTTCCGCTTTAAGGACTCCTGACCCCCTGACGTGCCACATTTTTTTTTGACAGGTACCCAGCCCCCACTTCCGCTTGGAGAGCCGCAGCACCATGAGCAGCAGTTCTCCTCTCCCTCCCTGCAATCTTATGGGACACGTCACAGATCTCAGAAGTTTGCCCGGCCATTCAGGACACGCAGCAAGCTGTTACAGCCGAGTGCCCACACTAGTGATGCCGGCGCCAGGGAGAGGCGGGGGAGAGAACCGAAGGTTCGGGCGGCCGCATCGCAGGTCCATGGGACAGGTCAGTGTGTGTTTATTAAAAGTCAGCAGCTACAATAAGTGTAGTTTAAACTTTATCTGAGAAATGCAAACTGAAATCGTTATTTTATTAATTTCTAATATTCAGAGCATACTCACCCATCCATCCATGTCTCCATGCTTTATTTTGTTGAGAAATAACTTTGAAAAACACCCCCCGCCCCAGCATTTCTAGATGCCACCATCCTGAGTAAAGCCTCGTACACACGGGACGACGATCGTATACAACAGGTCGTATGAACGACCGTTGTATGCGCAATTAGAACAGCCGACATACGACGGTCGTACAAGGGGAGTTGTATGAGCAAACTAAAAAACTTGGTCGTACCAACAAGTGGTCATACGACTGTTGTATCGTGTGTACAGAGCAGTTGGTACAACAAGTTATATTGTGCAAAACACGCATGCTCAGAAGTCAGGAATGGCTGGATGCTAAGTACATGCACCTGAACGTTCTTTCTGTGGTCGTACGATCGTGTAGTGCAGTCAGTATGCAAGTTACATTATCCAACATACGATTTGAGACGATCGTAAGTACGATTGTTGTCCCGTGTTAAGAGCAGATGATTCATGTGAAACACAGACTGGTTCAAAAACACGATTGAAACACTTACATGTACTCCATGGACTGTCTATAGCAGGGCTTGTTCAGGCCTAACAACAGCCATACTCTCAGTCCACAGCCCACTAGGTACCTTATTTTATCCACACATCTGCATGTACAGTCTATCTAAGACATGGCGTGTCTAGTGCATACACTCACCATACTCCTGGTCACTTTTGACAACACCATTCCTCTGGTTGCAGACACTCACTGCACCAGGCCCTGTGTCTTGCACGTGGCTCCAAGTTAGGGCATTTACTCCCCTATCCACCACCTTCCTCTAGCCTGACCAGGTTTGCATGCAGCTATTTCCGATCTGACAGTGACAGGTACTCAGATGGACTGGTGACCAGTACTCGGGTACTCTGATGAGCTGGTGACAGGTACTCGGGTACTCTGATGGGTTGGTGACATGTGTTTGGGTACTCTGATGGGTTGGTGACAGGTACATGGGTACTCTGATGGGCTGGTGACAGGTACTCAGATAGGCTGGTGACAGGTACTCGGGTACTGTGATGGGTTGGTGACAGGTACATGGGTAATCTGATGGGTTGGCGACAGGTACTCAGATACTCTGATGGTCTGGTGACAGGTGTTTGGTACTCAGATGGGCTGGTGACAGGTACTCTGATGAGATGGTGACGGATGTTCGGGTACTCTGATGGGTTGGTGACAGGTGCTTGGGTACTCTGATGGGTTGGCGACAGGTACTCGGGTACTCAGATGGGCAGGTGACAAGTACTCGGGTACTCTGATGGGCTGGTGACAGGTACTCGGGTACTCAGGTGGGCAAATGACAGGTACACGGGTACTCTGATGGGCAGTTGACAGGTACTCGGGTACGCTGATGGGCCGGTGACAGGTACTTGGGTACTCAGATGGGCAGGTGACAAGTACTCAGGTACTCTCATGGGATGGTGACAGGTACTCGGGTACTGTGATGGGCTGGTGACAGGTACTCGGGTACGGCACATGGACAGTAAACGGGTGGACTCATGGGCTCATGGACAGTGGTCGGGTAGTCTCATGGGCTCATGAACAGTGGACGGGTAGACTCATGGGCTCATGGACAGCGGTTGGGTAGTCTCATGGGTTCGTGGACAGTGGTTGGGTAGT
>BLSH010323803.1:327811-342896 GCA_018402905.1 Glandirana rugosa | reverse complement strand
CTGATGGGTTGGTGACAGGTGCTTGGGTACTCTGATGGGTTGGCGACAGGTACTCGGGTACTCAGATGGGCAGGTGACAAGTACTCGGGTACTCTGATGGGCTGGTGACAGGTACTCGGGTACTCAGGTGGGCAAATGACAGGTACACGGGTACTCTGATGGGCAGTTGACAGGTACTCGGGTACGCTGATGGGCCGGTGACAGGTACTTGGGTACTCAGATGGGCAGGTGACAAGTACTCAGGTACTCTCATGGGATGGTGACAGGTACTCGGGTACTGTGATGGGCTGGTGACAGGTACTCGGGTACTGTGATGGGCTGGTGACAGGTACTCGGGTACTGTGATGGGCTGTTGACAGGTACTCAGATGGGCTGGTGACAGGTACTCGGGTACTCAGATGGGTTGATGACAGGTGCTCGGGTACTCTGATGGGCTGGTGACAAGTACTCGGGTACTCTGATGGGCTGGTGACAGGTACTCGGGTACTCTGATGGGCTGGTTACAGGTACTTGAGTACTCTGATGGGCTGGTGACAAGTACTCAGGTACTCTCATGGGCTGGTGACTGGTACTCGAGTACTCAGATGGGTTGATGACAGGTACTCGAGTACTGTGATGGGCTGGTGACAGGTACTCGGGTACTCAGATGGGTTGGTGACAGGTACTCGGGTACTCAGATGGGTTCATGACAAGTACTCGGGTACGGTAATGGACTGGTGACAGGTACTCGGGTACTCTGATGGGTTGGTGACAGGTACTCGGGTACTCTGATGGGCTGGTGCCAGGTACTCGGGTACTCTAATGGACTGGTGACAGGTACTTGGGTACTCTGCTGGGCTGGTGACAGGTACTCGGGTACTATGATGGGTTGGTGACAGGTACTCGGGTATTTGATGGGCAGGTGACAGGTACTCTGATGGGCTGGTGACAGGTACTCAGGTACTCTAATGGATTGGTGACAGGTACTCGGGTACTTTGATGGGCAGGTGACAGGTACTCGGGTACTCTGATGGGCAGGTGACAGGTACTCGGGTACTTTGATGGGCAGGTGACAGGTACTCAGGTACTCTGATGGGCAGGTGACAGGTACTCAGGTACTCTGATGGGCAGGTGACAGGTACTTTGATGGGCAGGTGACAGGTACTCTGATGGGCTGTGACAGGCTTGGTGCTGACAGTAAGCGGTAACGAGCTGTTACCGCTATCTCCTCCTCACACACGATTGGTATGTGAAGAGGAGAACCCAGTAACAGCTCGTTACCGCGGATTCTGCTCATTCTGTGACCGGCTGTGATTGGACACAGCCGGTCACGTGGCAAAGAGCCAATATCATTGGCTCTTTACCGTGATCGAGGTTGGGCTTTGTCCGAGGAACAAGCCTGCACCCCGATCGCCGCGCTGCACGCCCCCTGGGGGCACGCACGAGCGGCGTGCACGCCGCTTTTTCTTATTGTCGGAAGTGACCGGCTGTGATGGGACACAGCCGGTCACATGGTAAAGAGACAATTTTATTGGCTCTATACCCTGATCATGGAAGGCCGGAATCCCGAGGGACACGGCCGGTCCCCGATCGCCGTGATGCAGGCCCCTGGGGGCCCGCAAAGCGGCGAAAACAAGTGGACGTCATATGACATCCACTTAGGATGGGGAGTGTACCTTGCCAACGTATAATTACTATACGCTGGTAAGGAAGGGGTTAAAGAGGAAGTAAATCCTGATGGGGTTTACTTCCTCTGTATTCCCCTGCATAGCATAGTAGCCCATTATGTGTCACTTACCTGCAAACAAAGCCTGCGACATCCAGCGATGTCCCCTGTGCAGGCAGCGTCCGTCTTCAGCCGCTCTTCCTTCCGGGACCCCGATCTCCGGCTCTGTGACTGGCCGGAGTCGTGTGATGTCACTCCCAGCTTGGAGGCCGTTTCTTCACTGCGCATGTGCCGAAATGACGTCGGCACATCTAGGAAACTGTATATCTCCTGAACCATGCAGGTTTGGGAGATATACTGGGCACCTATAGGTTAGCTTTATTATAGGCTTACCTGTAGGTTAAAGTGGTTGCCACAGGTTGACAACCACTTTAACTGAGAAAGCCCCCCCTCCCCCTTGAAGACGCCTGGGATGTATGACATAATTTTGGCCTACGCCAGAAACTAAAAAGCAACTAAAGAAAAAAAAGTTTGAAACAAGTAACAAATACATACTTCCTACCTATTTACTAATGCAAGCAGCATAAGGATTAAACATAGTTAATGTTGATTGAAAGAGTGAAGTTCCACTTTAAAGCAATCATTTTCAATACTTTGATGTTTTATTCTCAATGTTCAGCAGGTTATGTCAGTTTACAGCCATCAGTTGACTGGAGAAGAGAAAATGTCCAAATCCAGCATTTACCACTAAACTGAAATTTATGGTCCTAAACATCTGGCTGTGTCCCGGCCATTAAACCTGCTATTCCGGATGCTGAACTTGGCCAAGGGGATGTATAAAGAGTGATTTGCATGTCTCCATCCACGTTTCTGGAAGTGAAGACATAATCCCAAATTTTTATCTGTGTCTGTGAGATGGCGTTATTTTTACAGCACAGGGAACAGGAAAACTTTCAGTTCAAAGACTTTAACGGTACTTGTTTTCATAAGTATTTGTCTCTTAAAAAAAAAAAAAGTTGACAGTTTTAGTGTCATGCTTCATGCTGAAAGGTAAAATGGTTTTATATATTGTAAGTTGAAGCAGATCTCCAGCCTTACACAGTTGTACAGGCTCCTCTCCTGCATTAGAAGTTGCAGCAAGTCAGATAGAGCCTGCCTCAGTTTCTGGCTGGGGGACTGCCAGCATCATCTAGTTCTTTCCAGCCCAGCCTAACAGTTTCTGGCCCACCCCTTTCATTCAATGGATTTCAATTTCTTTAATCATGGAGGCTTAGCATCATCCTCTAGATCAGGGATCCCCAAACTTTTCACACATCATATATTTTACAAATAGTTGTGGCCCGAAGAAAAAAAAAAACAAAACAGTTTTCTAAATGAACAATCAAGTTTAAATGAATGAAAAAGGCATTTTATTTGAAGTTTTTATGTAATCAGCACAATTTGATTTAAAACAACAGAAAACAGCTTAAAAAAAACAAAGCAAAGAAATCTCAATCAAACTTGAGCCCTTCATTGTCCCCTCTTACATCAAGGTCCTCCTTACATTGGAGTCCCCCTTATAGCCCAATTTATTCCATTTTCCCTTACATTAAAGTTCCCCTCGGGGTCAGACCTTACATCCCAGCCCTGTTCAGAGTCCCTCTTGCAGTGGGCCAGATGTGGAGTTTGGAGACCCCTGCTTTTGACTGACATCCACCCATCAAGGCATTTTGATATCAACTTAACTCAACTCAAGAGCTAGTCCACTGCTTGCATCAGAGATGAGGGCTTTTGAGAGGAGTACTGAAGCGGAGTTGTCACCTACCTGATCCTGAAGCCGAGATGCTGAGAGGGACTCCCTTGCGGCTAGACGCAATACACCCCTGAAAGTGACACAGGAGGTACAGTGCGAAGAGAAGCACGGGTTACCAATGGCAGGCGTAGACTTGACCTGGTTTGCAGGAACAGCAGCGGATGCTGAGGTGGGCGTCTGTGCTGCAGGTAGACCTGGTAACCAGGAGCGAAGTAATCAGTATGATAAGCCGGGTCATACACAGGAGAATTGTAGCAAAGTCCATTAGGCAAGCCAGGGGTCAAACACAGGAGAATTGTAGCAAAGTCCGTTAGGCAAGCCAGGAGTCAAACACAGAAGAATGCAAGCCAGAGTCAGGAGCGGAGCCAGGGTCAAAAGCCAGAGGAGCAGAGCAGTAGCAGGTCCAAAGGGCAAGCCGGGTCACAACAGGAATCGCATGAACAGAATTCTGGTGCAGGTGCAAGGGAGACTGAAGACAATCCAGCGATTTGCTGTGGTCAGGGTTGCCTTAAATAGGGTGCCCTTTGTGCTCATTGGACACGCCAAGCGCCCCGATTGCACCTGCATGTGCGTTGTCCCGCAGTGCCGTGCAGGCGCAGTTGCGTACGAACATTTCGATTGGAACAATTGTTCCGATTACAACAAACGTTCCGATCTCTGGAACGATTGTTCGGATCCCCATTGCTGCTTCTCTGACAGTGCCCCAACCCCCCAGCCTCTAGATGCCCATACTGGCCCATTTCTCCGGATACTTGTTCTGGAAGGCTTGGACCAGGCGCGCTGCATGTACATTGCTGGCAGGTTCCCAGGAATTATCTTCCTGTGGGTACCCCTTCCATTTGACCAGGTATTGCACTTGTCTGCCTCTCTTTCTACAATCCAGGATGGTCTCTACTTCAAATTCAGTTTAACCTTCAACCATGATAGGAGGTGGTGGCACTTCCTCTCTTCCTGGAAAAGGGCTTGGCACTGCGGGCTTCAGAAGGGATACATGGAACCCAGGATGAATCTTGTATGAACTGGGAAGAGCCAATTCAAAGGCCACAGGGTTTATCATCCTCTTGATTTCAAAGGGCCCAATGAATCTAGGTCCCAGTATCCGTGAAGGACAGGTAAGTCGGAGATTCAAAGCCGACAACCAGACTTTGTCTCCAACTTTGAATGCTGGGTTCTCCCTCCTTCCCCTGTCATGAAATTTCTTATAGCTCTCCTGTGCTTCTTTGATGGCCTTCTGGAGATGCAGATAATTTGATTGGAGGAAGTTGATCCTATCCTGTACTGCGGGAACTGATGCCTCTGGTATGATATAGGGCAAGAAGGAGGGATGGAACCCATAATTGGCCCAAAAAGGTGATTGATTGGTAGCAGAGTGAACAGAATTATTGTATGCAAATTCCGCACATGGAAGGAATGGGGCCCAATCATTCTGCGAGCAGGTGCAAAAACATTGCAGATATTGTTCGACCGTTTGATTGGTCCTTTCAGTCTGACCATTGCTCTGCGGGTGGTAGGCTGATGAAAGGCATATTTCGATGGACAAGGACTTGCAAAGATCTTTCCAGAATTTAAAGGTAAACTGGACACCTCTATCAGACACGATGTTGTCTGGTACTTCATGCAGCCTGACGATTTCTTTGATAAAAATTTTTGCTGTTTCAGAGGCCGTAGGTGTACCGATCATGGGTAGAAAATGCGCCATTTTAGAGAGGCAATCCACCACCACCAAGATGGTAGTGAAACCCTCTGAGGGGGGTAGCTCAACTATAAAGTCCATCAAGACCTTCTTCCAGGGCTGCTCGGGGATAGGCAAGGGTCTCAACAACCCCCAGGACTTGGTGTTGGAGCCCTTGTTTCATTGGCAAACTGTACAAGAACTGATATAGTCCTTACAATCCTGTTTCCAATGAGGCCACTAGAAGGAACGTTGCATAAGTTTGGCAGTCTTTTGTACCCCGAAATGTCCCGCAAGTTTGTGGTCATGGAATATCCTTAAGATCTGCAGTCTTATTGGTTGGGGACAAAAATTTTGTCCTGAGCCCACAATAAACCTTCTCTCCTTGACAGCTTGGAAACCTCTGGCCCTGAGCACTGGCTGGAGGCTTGCTGGATGGCTGACATCACATCGGGCTGAATAAGGAGGAAGTTCTGTGACGACAGGATGGTCTCAGGTTCTGAAGTTTCAGGGGTGTCAGGGAACATTCGGGACAAAGCGTCGGCTTTGCCATTCTTGGAGCCTGGCCTGTAGGAGATATTAAAGTTGAACCTAGAGAAGAAGAGGGCCCATCTGGCCTGCCGGGGTCTCAGTCATTTGGCAGTTCTTAGATATTCTAAGTTCTTATGGTTGGTAAAGATCAAGATAGGATGGGCTGCTCCTTCCAACAGGTATCTCCACTCCTCCAAGGCAAATTTAATAGCCAAAAGTTTTCGGTCCCCAACATCATAATTCTTCTCCGGAGGGGACATTTTCCGGGAGGCAAAAGCTATGGGATGCAGAAGAGCTTTAGGTCCCTGGCGTTGGGATAGTACTGCGCCAGTTGCTATCTCTGATGCGTCTACTTCCAACACATAAGGCAGCGCTGGATCAGGGTGCTGGGGCACTGGTGCTGAAATAAACAGGGACTTGAGCTTGTTGCAGGTGATCTGAGCTTCAGGAGACCACTGGAACTGGATTTGTTGCCGGGTTAACTGTGTGATGGGTGCAATAATGGTAGAGAACCCTTTTACGAACCTCCGGTAGAAGTTGGCAAATCCGATAAATCGCTGAACCCCCTTTCTGTCAGAAGGGGCCGGCCAGTCCAGGATTGCTTGCACTTTCTGGGGATCCATTGAAATACCCCCAGTGGAGGTGACCAGTCCCAGGAACTGGATGGAGGTTTTCTCAAAATCACACTTCTCCGCTTTGACATACAGTCCATGTTTCCTTAGAGTGGCAAGCACCTTTTTGACATGAGTATGATGGAGTTCCAAAGTAGCGGAAAAAATCAAGATGTTGTCGAGGTAGACGATCAAAAAGTTGTCCAGAAATTCTCGAAAAATGTAATTAACCAGATGCTGAAAAGTTGCGGGTGCATTACATAGTCCAAATGGCATGACAAGGTATTCAAAGTGCCTGAATCGAGTTCTGAAGGCTGTCTTCCACTCGTCTCCTTCGCGGATCCGAACGAGGTTATACGCTCCCTGTAGATTCAATTTGGTGAAGATCCGGGCTGTCCGGAACCTCTGGAAGAGTTCCGGGATGATTGGAAGAGGTTAAAGGTTCTTCACCATGATTTTATTAGGTTCTCTGTAGTCCACACAGGGCCGGAGGGTGCCATCTTTCATTTCTACAAAAAAGTTACCGGCCCCAGCTGGAGATGAAGAGGGACAAATAAACCCTTTCTCTAGATTTTCATCAATGTAATTTCCGCAGGGCCTCCAGTTCTAACTCCGATAAAGGGAATATTCGTCCAAATGGGATGTCTGCCCCAGGTAACAGTTCAATCGGACAATCATAGGGCCGATGGGGTGGTAATGTGTCAGCTCCCCGTTTATCAAAAACGTCCAGGAATTCTTGATCCTCCACAGGAACCTCTGGGTGTGTGCCGGACTAGATAGTTAGACAAGTGGCGGGTTTCTTGGGAGTATTAACAAAGCAGTGCTGAGTGCAGTATGCAGAAGAAAACAGAACTTCTTTATTGGCCCAGTTTATATGAGGGTCATGGGCTTGTAGCCAAGGAAGTCCCAGAATTACAGGAAACATTGGGGAGCTGATGATGTCGAAGCGCAAAAATTATTGATGCCCAGAGTCTGTGGTGGTGAAGATGGGCTTGGTTTCTTGCGTGACGAGGCCTGAGCAGGGTAGAGAGCCGTCAGCAAGGCGGACCCGGAGACTTTGCTGCTTCTGATGAAGGGGAATGTGGAGTCTTGCTGCTAGTGTACAGTCCAGGAAGCAGCTACAAGCTCCAGAATCAATGATCGCCAGAAGCCGGACTTCCTGTCCCGCCACCAGTAGAGCGACAGGAAGGACAAGGTGAGACAAGGAGGGACCAGCAACCTGAAAGTTTGTTACATGGTATAAGGACGACTTACTGGGTCTCACTGGGCAGTGGAGCAAGTAGTGACTGGCACCCCCGCAATAAAGGCACAGGTTGGCCTGACGGCGACGTTGCTTCTCCTCTGGAGTGAGTGGAGAGCGGATCATCCCCAGCTGCATGGGTTCTTCTTCAGCTGCTGCTGCAGGTGTAACAGGACTAGAAGCAGGCGGCTGAGCAGAGATGACCTTGGGAAGCATCCAGGTGGATTAGGAGGTGGGCAGTCGTTCAGACCGTCACTCCCGCAAGCGTCGGTCCAGTTTGATGGATAGCTGGATCAGGCCTTCCAAGGTAGTAGGACTTTTAACTCTGGCCAGCTCATCTTTAAGAGTCTCTGAGAGCCCCTGCCGGAATTAATGTTTAAGGGCAGCCTCGTTCCACCCGGCGTTTGCCCTGGAGCAGGGTATGCAAGGCTGCCTCGGCGGTGTTGGTACGCTGGGGATCATCATATAGTTGTGCCATAGCCTCAAAGAAAGTATCAACAGAGTCCAGTGCGAGGCTTTTCTGCTCCAGCAGATTATGTGCCCAGTCTTGGAGTTCCTCGGACAGCAGGGAAATGATAAACCCCACCTTCACAGTTTCAGAAGAGAATGTCCTTGGTTGTAGGGCCAGGTACAAGAGACAGGCATTCTTGAAGGCCTTAAATCTTTTCCGGTCGCCCCGAAATCGCTCAGGCATAGGTACCCTGGGTTCGCGGGCTGGAGCAAATACTGGCAATGTGGAGTTCACTTGTAGAGGTGAAGCTGTAGTTAAGCTTGTGGAGGGTGCACTTGCATCCGCAGGAGCGGATATCACAGTCATGTGCTGGAGGCGACCCTCTAACTGGAAGTGCTCCTCTTGTACCGCTTGGGTCAAGGCCATAACCTGTTGACATAAGGCCTCGAGCGGGGAGCCTCCTCTATCGGCTTCTGTCATGGCTGGATCGTACTGTCACGTACCTGATCCTGAAGCCGAGATGCTGAGAGAGACCCCCTTGCGGCTAGACACAGTATACCCCTGAAAGTGACACAGGAGGTACAGTGCGAAGAGAAGCACGGGTTACCAACGGCAGGCATAGACTTGACCTGGAGTGCAGGAGCAGCAGCGGATGCTGAGGTGGGCGTCTGTGCTGCAGGTAGATCTGGTAACCAGGAGCGAAGTAATCAGGATGATAAGCCGGGTCATACACAGGAGAATTGTAGCAAAGTCCGTTAGGCAAGCCAGGGGTCAAACACAGGAGAATTGTAGCAAAGTACGTTAGGCAAGCCAGGGGTCAAACACAGGAGAATGCAAGCCAGAGTCAGGAGCGGAGCCAGGGTCAAAAGCCAGAGGAGCAGAGCAGTAGCAGGTCCAAAAGGCAAGGGTCACAATGGGAATCGCAGGAACAGAATTCTGGTGCAGGTGCAAGGGAGACTGAAGACGATCCAGCAATTTGCTGTCATCAGGGGTTGCCTTAAATAGGGCGCCCTTTGTGGTCATTGGACGCGCCGAGCGCCCCAATTGCACCTGCGTGTGCGTTGTCCCGCAGTGCCGCGCAGGTGCAGTTGTGTGTGAACGTTCCGATTGGAACGATCATTCCGATTACAACGAACGTTCCGATCTCCGGAACGATTGTTTGGATCCCCATTGCTGCTTCTCTGACATGAGTGCTATGATGTCACTGGGTCCAAAATAAAGAATGTGGTAAAAACAGAAAGGTTTTGTTTAAACATTTTATTAGTATATTGATGATGGGGAAGGAATAACCAGTAAAGTGAAAGTATACGCTAATTAAACTGCATTTTTAACACATTTTAAATGTGTACCTCTACTTGGTGCCATCAGAATGTCATTTACGTTCTCTCCAGTTACCTTATAGAGCACCTTGGAAGCCCAAAATCTAGAATAATATAGTATGCAAATACGAGCTCCAACCCGGGAAGTCAGCATTTGGCTCCACCTCTTCCTGCCTCTTGCACCTTATGATTGGTCGTGCCCATTTGTCACAGGTTGGGAATCTGCTCCAACTAGGAGCAGGGTTACTAACCAGGACTTTGATGTAGGAACTGAGCAGATGGTGGCAGAAGCCACAGAGAAGATACAGAGAGTTTGGCGTGCTGATTAGAGATGGTTAGAGCCCTGAGAGGGGCCGAGGAACAGAATCTAAGGAACTACCTGGTCTACACTAGAACCTCCTAGAGGTGGAGATGTTACGCTGCAGGCCCTTCCCAGGTTGCAGTCCTTTGGCTCACCCAAACAAGCATCTCCTCAATGAGACACAGATGGCAAAAAAAGGACTGACTCTCTCTTACTTTATGAGAAAAAAAGGAGACATGGTGCTGAAGGAAGACTGGATGGTGGCGTGAGTGCATGGGATCACTGTAGCAAGATACAGACTAGGAACACGTGGATCACATGAGCAGGCTTGGAGTCACAGGCTAGAGTACACAGCAATCACAAATTTGGAATGATTGGGTACAGGCCAGGCTGGACAGGCACTGGGAACACTAAAGGTCATGGACACAATACTGGGAGGCACTAGGGAACACTTGACATGTTGCTTGCGAACTCTTTAATTGGCTGCAGAACCTTGAGGAAGCAGGAAGCTGGAAACCCCACACAGATGAAAAGACCTGGTGCTGGAGCGTGACACCATTTATGAACTCCTTTAAAGGTAAACTATAGTTTGAGCTGCATTGTTCAATTTTATGTCTCCTGGGGCAGCTTTAAAAAAAAACATTTGCCCATACTTGGGCTTTAAGACAGCCAATACATTAGAGAACTGTTAAATGTGCTAGTTAGAAAAACGCTATGCAAGCAACCAAAGGCCATACCCTTTTCTAAGGAGCAAAGAAAATGAGCACTTTATTGAGTGCATACCACCAGGGCCGGCCCTACCATGGGACCCGGTGGGACCATGGGTCCCAGGCGGCACTTTAAGAGGGGCGGCAACCGGGCAGACTGCTCCAGGACCCGAGGTTCCCTCCCTCCTCTAGCATGCATGCAGTGTCTGTGTCATACTGTCATGCCATGCTTGTACTGGTGGGGAGTGGAGTGGGGGGTGGAGCGGCTCTCCTGATCTCGGAACAGCATAGACCGCCACTGCACCGCTTCGTTAAGGAGGACCTGCCTGAGGATCGCAGCCAGCAGGAGCCATAAAGAGTGCTGGGGAGCGGAGAGGAGCGGAGCGATTCGGAACAGCACAGGCGGGTAGGCTGCAGGCTTCAATAGCTGAAGCATCCACTGCACTGCTGAGTAGCCGTTCCTCTCAGCAGCCAGAGTCCGAAGTAGTGCTGGGGAGTGGAGAGGGGCAGAGCGGACTGGGGATGGAGCGGCCCGGAAAAGCACATGCAGGCCGCGGGCTTCAATAGCAGGAGCACCCGCCGCCCGCCGCCACTGCACTGCTGCTGCCTGAAATTGAGTAGCCGTTCTCCTCCCTGCCTGCCTGTCAGCTGGCCTATGAGCACCTCTTCACACCCCCACACTCGCCTCCCTAACTGTACCTGCACGAGCCCTACCGCTGCCTAATGAGCTGCTGCTTGAGAGTTTCTCCTCTGCCACCCACCTGTCCCTCTGCCCCGCTTCAGTCTCTCTGCCACCCACCTGTCCCTCTGCATCTCTTCAGTCTCTCTGCCACCCACCTGTCCCTCTGCCCCACTCCAGTCTCTCTGCCATCCACCTGTCCCTCTGCCCCACTCCAGTCTCTCTGCCATCCACCTGTCCCTCTGCCCCACTCCAGTCTCTCTGCCAGCCACCTGTCCCTCTGCCCCACTCCAGTCTCTCTGCCAGCCACCTGTCCCTCTGCCCTCTGCCCCAAACAAAGAAGTGTATTTCACCCTTATGCTAATAACATAAGGGTGTGTGGCGAGGAAAGCCGATCAGCAGCATCTCCTGGCAGGGGACATGTAGGGATGTAATCAGGACACTGATCATCAGTGCCCTGATTACCATTAGTGCCACCAACCAGTGCCAGCAATCAGTGCCCCCAAAGTGCCCACCAGTGCCAGCAATCAGTGCCCACAAGTACCAGCAATCAGTACCCACAAGTGCCAGAAATCAGTGCCCATTAGTTGATGCCAGTCAGTGCTGGCTATTAGTGCTGCCCATCAATGCCTATCACTGCTGCCCATGAATGCCGCCCATCAATGCCCATCAGTGCCGCCTATCTGTGCTGCCTATCTATGCCCACCAGTACCGCCTATCAGTACCCATCAGTGCTACCCATCAGTGCCCACCAGTGCCACCCATCAGGGCCCATAAGTGCGGCATATTAGTGCCTCCTCATCAGTGCCCATAAGTGCCGCCTCATCAGTGCCTATAAGTGCCACCTCATCAGTGCCTATAAGTGCCACCTCATCAGTGCCCATCAGTGCAGCCTTTCTGTGCCCATCAGTGCCACCTCATCAGCACACATCAGTGAAAGAGAAAAAATACTTATTTACAAAATTTACTGACAAAAACTAAGAAAAACTTTTTTTTTTCAAGATTTTCGATCTTTTTTTTTTTAGTAAAAAAATAAAAATCTCAGGCATGATTAAATATCACCAAAAGAAAGTTCTATTTGGGGGAAGAAAATGATAAAAAAGTAACTTGGGTATAGTGTAGCATGACCGCACAATTGTCATTCAAAGTGTGACAGCGCTGAAAGCTTAAAAAATGGCCAGGGCAGGAAGGGGGTGAAAGTGCCCTGTATTGAAGTGGTTAAAAACGATTGTTTTAAAAACTTTTTTTTTTATTGATACATGTCCCCCAAGGCAGTACCCAGGTCCCCATACACTTTTTATGGCAAATAACTTGCATACAAGCTTTCAATGGAGGACTGTGGATTTTGCAGGTTCGATCTCCATTGATGGCCACAATTCCCGCATATATGATCTGACAGGCGTGTTCTCCGGCAATAGCGCTCTGTTTCGTTTGCATATCTACTAAGTTTCAAAAGGTCGAAGTCTTAATTGCCTTTAAGGGCCGGTTCACACTGCTGCGAACACTATTGCGAATTTAAGCCGTTGCGATAGCTTAAATTCGCAAGTCATCTGCAATAATATATTGTTCTATCAGGGCCGTTCACATCGATGCGTTGCAAATCTAATCCGTGAAAAAAAGGGTTCTGTGCGAGTTTGATCCATGCGCGATGCTGTGCATTGCGAATTCAGATCCATAGACTACAATAGAACACGGATTGAAAACGCAATCTCCCATTCACATCACTGCAATAGCTTCCCCCTCCAGCTACAGCTTTGCAGTAGATTCGCTCCAACACATGTAGAAATCGCACTTGTCACAAATAACCGCACTGAAAAATTTGCACCACAATTGTATTAAATTCACTGTAAATTCGCACCGCAGCAGTGTCAACCAGCCCTAATTAGGCGCTATTTTCAGACACTGTTGGAGCACATTTTGGTGCTATAGTAAATTACCTCCATTGTTTCTTTTTGTCTATCTTTCTGTTTATTCATTTACAGATCAAAGGGATAAACTTCGGTCTGCAGATGAAGTCAGTTTAAAAGAGAAGTATGGGTATATTTTTTACTTAACTAGGTGGATGCTGCATCTGTCTCCCGATGCCTCTAACATTCAGAACCAAGCAATCGAAACACCTCTGTTCTCTCATCTCCATGAGCAGAGAGCTGGTCACTGTCACCAGAGAGCTGGTGACTGTCAGTCAGCAGCTCTCTGCTCTACCCCTCCTCACTCATTGGAGTGTTGAGCTGTGAGGGTCTTAATTTATTCTAATCAGCCTTATTAACTCCTTATTCTCCTGCTCCATTTAATTATTTTTTTCCTGCTGATTTTTTTTGTTCACTTCTATTTCATTAACTACTAAAAATGAAACATTTTTTCTGTTTGCTTTGTTCCTTAACCAGTTCCCTACCGAGTCATTGTAAAATGACGTCAGGAGGGAACCTCCGTCGATCCGGGTGGACGTCATATGTCGTCTTTCCCTTTTCCTCACGATCGCGGATCGATCATGTCCCTCGGGACACAGCCCCCCCTTGATCGGGGTAAAGAGCCAATAAAATTGGCTCTTTACCACGTGACCGGCTGTGTCCAATCACAGCCGTTCACTACCGACCTCCACGTGCACGCCGCTCGCGTGCGATCGGGGCTGAGGCTTGTCCCTTGGGCAAAGCCCAGCTCCGATCAGTGTAAAGAGCCAATAGAATTGGCTCATTACCACGTGACCGGCTGTGTCAATCACAGCCGGTCATGTGATGTAAACAAACTGCGGTAACGAGCTGTTACCGTGGTTCTCCTTGTCACACACCAATCGTGTGTCAGAGGGAGATTGCGGTAACAGCTCGTTACCGCCTACTGTGTACTCCATCCAAGTACCCGAGTACCTGTCACCTGTTCATCAAAGTACCCGAGTACCTGTCCCCAACCCATCCGAGTACCTGTCACCAGCCCATCAGCGTACCAGAGTACCTGTCACCAGCCCATCTGAGTACCCAAGTACCTGTCACCAGCCCATCAGAGTACCCGAGTACCTGTCACCAGCCCAGCAAAGTACCCAAGTACTTGTCACCTGTCCATCTAAGTACCCGAGTACCTGTCACCAGACCATCAGCGTACCCGAGTACCTGTCACCAGACCATCAGCGTACCAGAGTACCTGTCACCTGCCCATCTGAGTACCCAAGTACCTGTCACCAGCCCATCAGCGTACCCGAATACCTGTCACCTGAGTACCCACGTACCTGTCACCTGCCCACCTGAGTACCCGAGTACCTGTCACCAGCCCCTCAGATTACCCGAGTACCTGTCACCAACCCACCTGAATAAAAGAGTACCTATCTGCAGCCCATCAGAGTACCTAAGTACCTTTTACCAGTCTATCAGATTACCCGAGTACCTGTCTCCAGCCCATCAAAGTACCAGAGTACCTATCTGCAGCCCATCAGAATACCTGAGTACCTATCTGCAGCCCATCAGAGTACCCGAGTACCTATCTGCAGCCCAGGCCTCATAGAATATACCTCGGGTGTTTGCTTTCCAAAATGGGGTCATTTTGTGGGTAATTCCACTGTCCTGGTGCTCCAGGGCCTTCAAAAGTGTGATAGGTATGAATGAAATTTTATGTGTAATTTATGCTCCTAGAACGCCTGAAGGTGCTCCCTGCATGTTCGGCCTCTGTATGTGGCCAGGATGTGAAAAAGTCCCACACATGTGGTATTGCCATACTCGGGACGAGTAGCAGAATATATTTTGGGGGGTAATTCTTGCTATGTACATGCTATGTGTTAGAAATATCTTATAAATTGACCACTTTGTGTAAAAATAAAAGCAAGTGGAGATTAAAGGATTGGTGGATAATGTTAAAACTTCCAGGACCTCGTGGTCCTGTTACCTTAATGTGTGTTTTACTGGGGTAAAACCTTTCGTTTGTGGGGTTGCATATAAGATACTCCGTAACACTCAGAAAACTTACCAATTAAAAAAAAAGTGTTCAGAAACTTTTTGCACCTTTCTTTTACTTTTGCGAAAATAAAAATGTGTTTCACCAGTTAAATATTCTATAAAGATTGTGTATCGTACATGTATCGTTCTTAATGGGGGGTTTTATATAAGACGATGAGCAGGGCTCATACCGTTATGGTGTACACACCCTGAAAAAGTG
>BLSH010323803.1:254289-319481 GCA_018402905.1 Glandirana rugosa | reverse complement strand
CCTTAATAAAATGGGAATGGTTGGTGATATTAACTTCCTGTTTGTGGCACATTAGTATATGTGAGGGGGGGAAACTTTTCAAGATGGGTGGTGACCATGGTGGCCATTTTGAAGTCGGACATTTTGAATCCAACTTTTGTTTTTTCAATAGGAAGAGGGTCATGTGACACATCAAACTTATTGGGAATTTCACAAGAAAAACAATGGTGTGCTTGGTTTTAACGTAACTTTATTCTTTCATGAGTTATTTACAAGTTTCTGACCACTTATAAAATGTGTTCAATGTGCTGCCCATTGTGTTGGATTGTCAATGCAACCCTCTTCTCCCACTCTTCACACACTGATAGCAACACCGCAGGAGAAATGCTAGCACAGGCTTCCAGTATCCGTAGTTTCAGGTGCTGCACATCTCGTATCTTCACAGAATAGACAATTGCCTTCAGATGACCCCAAAGATAAAAGTCTAAGAGGGTCAGATCGGGAGACCTTGGGGGCCATTCAACTGGCTCACGATGACCAATCCACTTTCCAGGAAACTGTTCATCTAGGAATGCTCGGACCTGACACCCATAATGTGGTGTGCTCGGACCTGACACCCATAATGTGGTGGTGCACCATCTTGCTGGAAAAACCCAGGGAACGTGCCAGCTTCAGTGCATAAAGAGGGAAACACATCATCATGTAGCAATTTAGCATATCCAGTTGCCTTGAGGTTTCCATTGATGAAGAATGGCCCCACTATCTTTGTACCCCATATACCACACCATACCATCAATTTTTTGGTTCCAACAGTCTTGGAGGGATCTATCCAATGTGGGTTAGTGTCAGACCAATAGTGGTGGTTTTGTTTGTTAACTTCACCATTCACATAAAAGTTTGCATCATCACTGAACAAAATCTTCTGTGTAAACTGAGGGTCCTGTTCCAATTTTTGTTTTGCCCATTCTTCAAATTCAGTGCACCGATCTGGGTGTTGCTATCAGTGTGTGAAGAGTGGCAGAAGAGGGTTGCATTGACAATCCAACACAATGGGCAGCACATTCAACACATTTTATAAATGGTCAGAAACTTGTAAATAACTCATGAAAGAATAAAGTTACGTTAAAACCAAGCACACCATTGTTTTTCTTGTGAAATTCCCATTAAGTTTGATGTGTGACATGACCCTCTTCCTATTGAAAAAACAAAAGTTGGATTCAAAATGTCCGACTTCAAAATGGCCGCCATGGTCACCACCCATCTTGAAAAGTTTCCCCCCTCACATATACTAATGTGCCACAAACAGGAAATTAATATCACCAACCATTCCCATTTTATTAAGGTGTATCCATATAAAATGGCCCACCCTGCAGATTTAAAAGAACAGTTCTGAGGTCTTAAAGAGACGGTGTCCCTTCTCCGCCATGACATTCAAAGAATTACAGAAAGAACCACTGCAGTTGAGGGCAGGGTCAGTGACCTGGAAGACCAGCTCCCACCACTGATGAGAGATGCCAGGATGCCTGCCCAACAGCTCACACAAGCCACAGACAGAGCAGACGATATCGAAAACCATCTAAGACGCAACAATATCAGGATTGTGGGGCTTCCTGAAAAAGGAGAGGGCCGGAACCCAAGGAAATCTTTGGCAGGGAGGCCTTCTCCCCCCTGTTTGCGGTGGAACGAGTGCACCGAATACCACTACGCCCCCCAACCAGGAAATCCCCCAAACTCCATGCTTGCACGCCTGCTGAACTACAATGATTGGGAGGTTGTCCTACGCCTGGCTCGGTAAAAAGGGTCTGTCCAATACAAAGGAACTAGGGTCTCCTTCTACCCTGACTTCTCTGCAAAGGTTCAATGCCGGAGATCAAAATACTTCCTTGTGAAGTAGAGACTACAGCACCTCCAACTGAAATGCTCTATGCTCTACCATGCCAGGCTTCGAGTTACAGCGGGGGGTCAGGCTCATTTCTTCGAGACAGCTCCAGATGCAGCGGCCTGGCTAGACAGGCATGAGCAAGACCTTCGCCGCCGCCCGAGGCCTGACCAAGCAGGAGGCTGACCACCAAGACAACACCCTTATGCATCAGTAAAGAACACACACAAAGAAGCCCTCGGGCATCACTTTCCTACCAAGGGACAGCTACATTTTTCTGTACTCAGCGTTGAGAAAATGTACTGCCTAAACCCACATCGCTGATACACTGTGATCAAGCAATGTGTGATTGCTCCCCTAGCACACACCTTGCTCCCTGTTTTCTCCCCCGATACCGGGGGGAATATGTGTTGTTGCCCTGTTGGCACCCATAGTTTTCACGATACATGGCAGGCAGGACTATGGAGGATCCGTGCTTCCCCCAGTTTCCAAGGGCGCCAAGATGACCTACTCCCTCCTCCACATCTGCCACCACTAGTTACAAGCTTTTGCGCAGTTGCGCTACCACACCTTTCACAGGTCCCTCCCAGGTACATTGATTTTGAACCGTTCACTCCTTGCAACCATCTCTCAGGCACCCCTCTGCCTACGTGACTTGTCCACTAGCTTGCCTCTCCTGAGATGAAACCAACATGGCCCTGATCACACCTCGAGCCCGCTGCTTATAAACTCTCCACCATGGCCAGCGTACTTTCTACCCCATTATTATCCTGGAATGTCAGGGTGTATGGGACCCTTTGAAACGCACAATGATAACTGCCTGCACCAAGAAATTCCACCCAGCTATTAAAACCCTCCAAGAGACACATTTGACACAAGACGCCTGGGTAGGCAAAGCCTATCATTCCACTTATTCAGCCTACGCCCGTGGGGTAAGCGCTCTGATACACAAAGCCCTGGCTTATCAAGAACTGGACTCTCTGGTAGACCTGCTAGGGCGATTTGTATTTTTGCACTGTAGATTATACACCTTAACTATGATTGTGGCCTTTGTATATATCCTCCCCCCCATTCTCTAGAGATGTTTTACAGTTATTGCTGTCATACCTGGCCGACAAGCTGGATATCCCAGTCATGGTTATGGGAGATCTTAACTGCTGTCTTGACCCGCATTTAGACAGACACCCACCTTCCCTGGGAGTCACTCAGGGAAGAGGCACTGTTCTCAGGCGCTTCCTGGCAGAGGTGGGCTGGACAGACGTCTGGCATCTCCATAAACACGAAACAGTTTTCTTGCCTCTAAGATGCATGGCTCGCTTTCCCATATTGACCTCTGCCTGGGTACCCAAGACATATTCAACATCACCACTGGGATCCAATATTTCCGATCACTCTCCCTTAGTGGTCTAGCTGAATACCAGGCCATCTTCTACATTGGGTAGGGCCCCCTGGAAGCTGAACGCCTACTGGCTTCAGTTATTCCCTTCCCACGAACGCATCACTAGGCAAATAGACCAATTTTTTCAAACACATGCAGAGAGTGAGGATATCTTCTTGGGATGGGGGGACTTTCAAGGCCTGCCTCAGAGGTACATTTATTACTGAAATCACAGCAGTTAGGCATAACTCTTCTGCCCTATTGGAGCAAATAGAGGACCAGGTGCGACAGCTGGAGCTATCCTACTTGTTGAACTCAACGGATTCCACGAGGGAAGCATAGATCTCGGCCCAAGACTCTTTGGACAAACTGAGGACCTCCGCAGCGGAAAGGTTTTTTACAAAACTAGCTTTCTATGAGGAAGGGGAAAGGACAGGCCTCTTGCTAGCAAAAATAGCCAGGTCACAACAATCGTCCCCAGCCATTGGAGCTATCCATTCCTCAGCTGGACACATGGTCAATGACCCTGACCAAATTGTCACTGAACTGTCCACATTTTACTCAAATCTCTATTAATATAGATACGACTATTCCCGAGTCATTGGAGAATTATCTAGGCGCTATAGCCTTACCAACTTTACCCGCATTGGACGGTACAGCGTTAGATGCCCTCCTTACACTGGCAGAGTTACAAAAAGTGGCATGCTCTTTTCCCACTTGCAAAGCCCCTGGGGGGGGGGGGAAGGGTATTCCCATAGAGGTTTATACTACATATGGGGAGACGGTCCTGCCCAGGTTGCTAGAGGTATTCAATGCCTCACTTAAGGTTGGCAATTTGCCTGAATGAATGAATAAAGCTAATGTGATACTGCTGCTGAAACCAAGAAATGCCCTCTGGACCCCAGTTCATACTGACCCATATCCTTGTTACAATGTGATGTAAAAATTCTAGCTAAGGTCCTGGCAATGAGGGTAAATAAGTTCATCTTGTCCATTATACACTCCGATCAAGCAGGGTTCATGCCTCAGAAATCCACAGCCATCAACCTTAGAAGACTAAATTTGAACATACAGACACAGGCAGATAACATGGGACAGAGGGCCTTCCTTTTCGTTAGACGCACATAAAGCGTTTGACAGTGTTAGCTGGCTGTACCTTTGGGCTGTGCTTGCTAAGTTTGGGTTTGGACCCCCGCTTTATCGCATGGGTGCGCCCAGGGCAGCCATCAGAAATTTTGGGCCCCTTACACAGCTTTAGACCTGCCCCCCGTCTGACCATCAATATTCCCCAGGGCCTGCCTACTGGCCATCCCACTACACCCACCCACTGGCCAGGGGTGCACACATGTCGCAGCCGCAGTAGGAATTATACACCCTGACACACTTACCAGGTGTAGCCTGCCAAGCATGACCCATTCAAGTGAAGTGAAGTGTGCAGTGCATGCTAGTGTGGCCATGTGACCCAAGTTTGGTATTTTTATTGGCTATGGTTCGGGAGAACGGTGTTCCCAAACCGGGTATCCCCTCCCATAGACTCCAATGTTAAGTCCAAAATTCCCCTGACAATTGCCAGTCAATGACTGGTCACTTTAGGGACTGGGTACGGCCGAACCATAGATGCTGGAGGTCCCAAACCTGGACCAGTTGTTGCCCATGGGGCTCTCTCTACGTGACTCACGTTTGGTATTTAAATTGGCTATGGTTCGGGAGAAGTGTGCAGTGGATGCTAGTGTGGCCATGTGACCCAAGTTTGGTATTTTTATCGGCTATGGTTCGGGAGAACGGTGTCCCCAAACTGGGTGCCCCCCTCCCATAGACTCCAATGTTAAAGACTGATAAAGTCTTTGTTGTAAGGGCCCCTTACAACAGTACTGCCTGTACCCCCCTAATGGCGGCCCTGGGTGCGCCTCCTGTTTTTAGTGCACCACAGGTGGCCATTAGGATGTCAGACAGAATATCCCCAGCTTTTGCACTGGGCAGGGGCACCAGGCAGGGTTGCCCTCTGTCGCCCCTGCTCTTTGCTATAGCAATTGAGCCCCTCGCGGC
Source organism: Glandirana rugosa (assembly GCA_018402905.1). NCBI lineage: Eukaryota > Metazoa > Chordata > Amphibia > Anura > Ranidae > Glandirana > Glandirana rugosa. Next base: position 314,199 of record BLSH010323803.1, on the reverse strand, counting down.
CCTGGTGCGTAATGACCCTCATGTCATTCATCTTTGGTATGCACGAGAAACTCATGTGTTACGCCAACGACATGCTGTTATTCCTGGGGGACAGCCTCCCTGACTAGTGTTATGTCCCTGATCACGGAATTTGGGTATTTCTCAGGACTCACAACTAATTGGACCAAATCAGCTCTTATGCTACTAGACAATACACCTGGGCAGGCTGAGTCTGTCCCCTGTTCCATCCCTTTGGTGACTTCCTTTAGGTACCTAGCTATCATTATTACTGTCACGTACCTGGTGATGGAGTCTGGCTTATGCAAGGGTAACCCCTCTTTCGGCCCTGGTTCGAGAGTCCCTGGTAGTGCAGACAGGAAGCTCAGGAGCACAAAAGGGGCACGAGGGCTGGACAAGTCTCTGGTGTCTGGTAGGTGTCCACTGGAGCTTGTGCAGGCAGAAGCTTAGTAGGACAGTCCGGGTCAGCAACTGGCGGGCGGTGCAGAAGGATCAGGCAAGTGGATGGTCAGGTACAGGCTGGGTCGGCAACGTGCAGACGGCTGAGTTACAGGGGAGTAGGCAGAAAAGTGGTCATGGAAGCCAGGGTCGGTGCAGGCAGAGATCAGAGCAGGGTCAAGGCAAGCCGGGTCACAGGAGCAGGCATCAGGCAATCAGATAGCGCTGAACTTCGAACAAACGCTGTAGAACGGACAGCACTTGCTTCCTGGTGCTGTCCTGCTAAATAGACTGTTGTGGCACCATTGGCGCGCACAGGCGCGCGCGCATGCGCACAATCAGCTGGAACGGCCCTTTTCCTGACAATTACTCCCATCATCACAGACTACTGTAACCTTAACATACACCCCTTGTTAGGTAAATTTAAAGATAAAATACATTTTGAATAAGCTTAAAGAGGAGTTCCACTCGTTTTTTTTTAGTTTATTAAAAGTCAGCAGCTACAAAAAGTCTAGCTGCTGACTTTTAATAAACAGTAACTTATCTGTCTCCCGGTCCAGCGGCGGCTGCTCCCGAAGCCTCGCTCGTCTCCCCCCTCCTCCCGACGGCCCCGCCATTCCTAGTGTGGGCAATCTTCTGGGACCTGTGACGTGTCCCAGAAGATTTCCAGGAGGGAGGGGTCGCCTAGGAGGAGAGGAGGAGTCACCTAGGCGGCCCCGAGGCAGAAGGTGAAAGAGGGACAGGAAGTCCCTCTGAAACCTGGGGACACACTCCCCCCCCAAAAAAAAATTACATGCCAAATGTGGCATGCAAGGGGGCGAGGAGTGCTTAAAGCGGAAGTTCCATTTTTGGGTGGAACTCCGCTTTAAAATGTCCCTGGCAGGGAAAACAAACCTAATTAAAATGATACTTATGCCCAAGCTTCTATATACCCTGCATAACTCCCCCATAGTAGACCCCTTGAAGATCATTAGGATTGTAAATTCACTATTTAGATTACTGCTCTGGGGGGCTCGTCCCCCTAGAATCAAACTAGAGCAGTTGCTGCGCCCTAGGGATGATGGAGGTCTCGCCCTCCCAAACCCATGGATATATTACATGGCTTCTCAGCTTCAGCACCTCATTGGAGCCATGTCCGTCCCCCCTACAGGCTCCTCTGCTTGGCTCCTGCTGGCTAGGACAGGTTTGGTATCCCTCCCAGAAGGTTTGGAGGCCTAGATGTTCCAAAAGCCCAACAAACAAATGCCTACATATGCATTGATCCAGAAAATCTGGAACAAGGTTAAACAGCTACAGCAGGTAACAGGCTACACTCTGGGGAAACCAGTCTTATAACGAATTGGCCAAACTTCAACAGGGGCCTAGGTGGCGGACCCACAGGATTACCCTTCTCTCTCAAGTATTCCACCAGGGAAGATTGCTGTCCTTTAGTGATCTTCAGTGTCGATTCTCGCTGCCTGATCACATGCGATTCTACTACATACAACTCTCCCACGCAGTAAAAGTGCAGGGTGCAGCGACCAACTGGACGCTTTCGCCTACACTGGTATTTCATCTATTCCAGTCTGGGACCGGAACCAAGGTCATTATATCTCAATGTTATTCCTTACTCTTGATGGAATACCTGTGAGCATACCCCACCAAGGTAAGGGCTCAGTGGGAAGCGGATGTGGGAACGTTGACAGGTGATCAGTGGGAGGAGGCCCTTCAGGCAGTCACTACCTGCTCTCTTAATATCTCCCAAAGGGTATCCCAACTATACACCCGTCAAACTTTTCAACGCGCTCTGTGGATGATGCAGGGTGTGTTGGGAGACCTATCCATCTCCTTTGTCGGTGCCCAAAACTGCAACGCTATTGGAGGGAGGCGGTCCCCACAATTAATAAAGTCTTTCTGGTGAACATTCCACTGGATACTGTTCAGTGCCTACTAGGAGGAAATGCAGGAAGAATCAACCAGGGTGGCAGTTTCCTGGGCCCTATTGCAGGCCAGGAAGGTTATCCTTTTAAATTAGAAATCCAGTACCCCGCCATCCGCCAAAGTATGGGAGACACATATGGGTAATACGCTGCGCCTAGAGAGATACATATATCAACACAGGGGCCGGCTGAATAAATTTGAAAAATTGTGGTCCCCTTGGCTCAATGTCCCAGGATTGGCTCCGAGAGAACTTGTCATGATGAGACTACTACAATGCCCTACGGGCTGAAAAGGGTAAAAAAAAAACCTAAAAGCTACAGGAGAGGAATGAGGGGTTGATACAGAGTGTATAAAGAGAATGATGATAGATGTTTAACCGGTGTATTACTAAAGAATATGACAACATATTGTCATCTTTTTATAACAAAAATTCTGTTTATTACATGCATGTGTTGGTTACGGGCATATCTGACTTTAATTGTACTTGTTACTGCTCATACTATCATATGTACCTAATTTGAGTACCTGTCAATAAAACTTTTTCTGATAAAAAAAGAAAAAAGGTATTGCACTGTAAACATGAGTTCATCGACTGGATAGAAAACAGTACTTATAAAAAAAGATCATTTCAATTACCCAATTGATGAACTGAATGCTTTATTTATCATATACTCTTATTTGTCTACTGTTCTTGTACAGTATATTGATTTTCTGTTCAATGTTACCTGACATTATTTTTTATAGTTCCAATCCTATTGGCCTTTGGGTATTTAGTTTTAACTTTGACAGAGGAGAGAATACTATATTGATATAGGATTGATATTGAGATGTCCTTATGTTATTTCTAGACCTGATAAAGGGGGCATTTTTGTACCCCAAAATGCATTGCCTGCTTTTTGGATTGTCCCAATGACTTTTAGTGGAATAAAGTTGTATCTGAACCTCATAAAAGTGGTGTTGCACTTCAATTTCTAGTTTTGTTACATTACACTACAAGCCAAGGAGACTGTGAGGTGCAGAAGCTGCCTGCCCAAGAACCAGATCATTTAAATCATGGGTGCTCAACCTGTGGCACCCCAACTGTTGTGGAACTACAAGTCCAATGAGGGATTGCAAGGCTGACAGTTAAAAACATGACTCCCAAAGGCATAGGCATGAAGGGAATTGTAGTTCTGCAACAGTTGAAGAGCCACAGGTTGAGCACCCAGAATTTATACCAATTCTTTGAAACAGCAATACCAGAGAGACAACCTCACAGGTTCAGCACAATTTGTCTACTTTCCTCAATTATTCATTTTTTTCTTTCAATAATTTTTATTAAAGTTATCAAAAAGAGCATGAACGTATAAAACAGCACAATGGTCTTTCTTTGGTCCATCTTAGCATACAATACTGGTTATTATTTTTTTTTATGGTTTGTTGGTGACATCACAGTACCTGCCTGAAGCTGAGCACCACATATTATTGTGGTGCATTTTAGTCCACAAAAGTACTACAATTTCCAGTGCACACAAGAACTACATCCACCAAATACAGCTTTTTCTATAGCTGCTAATAAAAGTATGGAATAAGCCCCATGTTTACAAACCCCATGTCTGGGAGGAGAGATGACATCTTAACATAGATATTTCTGCAGCCCACTGCACAGATTGGTCCAGTGATAAGGAGAGGGATTGATAATAAGGTCTGTACTTGGTGCCAGATATAGCAGAGGGGGAAAGTGAGGGAGAGGCACAACACCATCATGGCAGGATGTTTTCCAGGGGCAGCTTACAGCTTACAGAGGAGTGGCAGAAGCAGTCATCCTTTTCCCCTGGATGACAGAGCTACATGGATCTGAGAACGCATGGGAAAGAGCTGTCTAAGGAGAGATCAGAAAGAGCATTATAGGCCAGCTTGTCAAACGTAAAGGCTATAAGACCAAGCAGCTTGAAGTTCTTGTGACTACAGTCGCAAATATTATTGGAAAGTGCAGTCCATAGAAATGTAGCCCACCTCCGCAAGAGGAAATTGACCCCAGATTGAAGAAAAGGATAGTGCCAATGGTAGACTATGAGCCAAGGAAAACGTCCAAAAAGATACAAGCTGAACTCCAACATCAAAGAACATCAGTGTCAGATCACACCACCTGTCTTTTTTTTTAATGGCAGTGGGCCTCCATGGACGAAGACCCTGGAGGAAGACTGTAAATAAAAACAAAAAGACTGGAATCTGCTAAAATGTACATTGACTTGCCACAATGCTTTGACAGATAAGTGAAAAGTGGAGCTTTTTGGCAAGTCTGTGAAACATAGAGGGGGCTAGGATATGTTTCGGGGCTGCATTGCTGCATCTGGCATGGGGTGCCTTGAATCTGGGCATTGAAAGTGTCAGAAAGCTCTGTCACGGTTGAAGTTTATAGGTTCTCCAACAGGATAATGACCCAAAACACACATATAAAAGCACCCAAAAATGCCTAGGAACAAACTGTTGGGAGTGGCCTTCTATGAACTCTGATCTAAATCCTATTAAACATCTATGGAAAGAGCTGAAGCATGAAGTCTGGAGAAGGTACTCCTGAAACCTGACACAGATGATGGGCCAAACTACCCATTGGCAGGTGCACACATCCCATTGAAAGCTTCAGAAATCACTTGTAGTGAGTGCCTCTAAAGGAGGAGAAACAAAATATTAGGTTTAGGGTTCCATTATTTTCAAAGTTATTTCAGAAAAAAATGTGGGTTCTGACTGTGTAAAATGCTACGGTTTTGAACTAGTTAAACTACCGGTAATATGAAATCATATATAACCTGAAATAATAATAGCACTGGTCAGTTAAAAAAAAAAACAAGTTTCTTTATATATTTTCTTAACCTCATATGGAAACTATTAAATGTTCAAAAATCCTGTATCCTAGATCTCAATGAAGTCAGCTTACTCATAGCTTAATTCTGGGCAATTATATCCATTTTGTGAAATTCTTACACTAGAGTAGGTCTTGCTGAAACATATAACATTTCAAGTCTTCATGGTCAGAGTGTGAATAAAATATGACTTTGTAGATAATTGAAATCAGCTTTGAATATTTAGCGAAACATCGTAAAAGAATATCTATCTCTGGACAGATTTAGAAGCCTTACGAAAAATGACTGTAGGGCATATATGAGATGTTCAGACAAAAACAGGCAGAATTTTCCAGACTGGTTTTCTTCATAACTGCATAGAATCTTTGTTAACAGTATCTAAACCTAAGAAGAAAATATAATACACTACAGCTTACCTGTTCTTAGATGTGGTGGTTGCATGAAGCTGGCCATACACTGCTCAAATGTTAGCCAATTCCTGCAGTTGGATGAAATAAAAAAAAAGTGTATGGCTCTGCCAGCACCGCTCCATTCGACAAGTTTATTTTTTAGTAAATTTTGTTGAAGGAGCCTGGCAGATAATTGTCAGCTGAAGCCGGCATCCAATCAGATGCAGGCTGTCATGTACCTGATATAGGGCGAGCTGATGAGAGGGCTTCCCTTAGAGCTCCTGTCCAACACCCCTGAAGTGAGTAACAGGGCATAGCAGGAGAAGGAGTGGCATGAGTGCCTGCGGTAGGTCTCAAAACAGTTAGAGAGCTGTGGATGCTCAGATTGATACTTGTGCAGAATGTTGACAAATATATGGAGCACAGGAACTCACAGGTGCAGGGAATAAAGCATAGTCAAGACAAGCAAGAGTCAGTAATAACTAGGTGGCAAAGGTACTCATTTGGAAGGATTTGGAATGGTCTCTATAGAGAGCCATTGACGGTGGAGGAGCCTGAGCGGTTGTTACCCCAACACTTCATAGACCCGATCTGTCCCTGCTGCACCATGTACTTGTATGGGAAAGTATCCTGTTCTCTTTGTATTGCTTCCTTTGTGTGAAATCCCTGGTGTTCCTGCCAGTCCCTCTTCTTTCCTATTAAAAACTGACCACACTCAGCAGGAGAGCACACCGTGGTCAGTTCTCTAGCTATGCTGGTAACTCAGTGTATTCTCCTCCAATGATCAGACTTGTCCTGACATGCTCCCACTGTACAGCCATTCACTGGGAAGCTCAGTGTGCTGCTTCTTCTCCTCCCCCCTAGGTCTTATGCAGCTGAGTACAGAGGGAATGTAATTACTTATAAAAAAGGGAAAACATTTTTTTTTTTTTATATATCTATACAAACATGTTTTGTATTTCTTTTCTATTTTGAACTGAATGGGCTGTTTTACAATGTGATTGTTTACAATCACTTTAAGGCCTGCACAGTTGATTGTAGGGGAGCTACAGGAGTGAACAGTTGGTGCTGATGGAGCTTGAGGTATGAACATTTGGTTGTAGAGCAGTTTGATAGGTGCAAATTTGGTGGTGAGGAAATTTTAGGGATATCCAATTGATAGTAAAGGAACTAGAGTGTTGCATAGTTGGTGGTTTGGCAGCTTGAGAGGTTTACAATTGGTTGTGGAGGAGCTTAAGGGGTGCATGATTGTGAGAACATGCACAGTTGGAGGTGAGAGAGCTTGAGTTTTGTGCAGTAGGTTGTAGGGGACAAATTGAAGTGGAGGCAACCAAGAACTTTAATGGTACATACGAACTGGCACAACATTTTTTGTTAAAAAATATAAGTTTTATTACAAAGTTCATAAAAACAATCCAACTAACGGAATATTGATATATTTTGAGTACATATACACACAATTGCTAACAAAGAACAAAAACCTGAAACTGGCAGTTAGAGACCCAGGGGACATTGGCCCCAAAGGTGGGGTCATATAGTGAGTTTGTCCAACTTGCACTTTGACATGTTTCGCGGCGGGACCGCTTCTTCAGAAAGCAACAAAAGGTACTCCCCCAGTACATGTAGCGGGACTTTAAAGGCAGTACAATAAAATTATAAAAGAAATACAGTTTATTACAAAAGAAAAGAACACAGGATTACAGACATACATTGAATCACATATATCAATAAAATCATCAACGCCAAGATTGTTATATTCCAGAGTTTTGTACATGAAAGAGGTGTGGTACATGTGTGGAGATGGAATCTTCATGGGTGAAGGCCTGACATGTTTCGGGATGGACTACCCTTCTTCAGGGGCCAATTGACAACCCATATACATATTCCCACACCAGGGAGCAGAAGTCATGCCGCATATCCAGAGCCACCTCTGAGAAGATGTAAAAGAAACAGAATCCCCATGTGGTGTTGGAAAAGCAAGGGACAATGGAACCTCCCACTAATCACATGCCACTCCGAGGGTTTCGGGTACCACAAGGGCCCCCTGCATACGGCGAAGCCGAAAAGCAGGAGAGACCCTCTCTTGGACAGGGGCCACAGAGCCTGTGGGTGAGCCTCCGCCTCTGAAGGAGCCTGTACCACACCGTCACCCACTCACCCACAGGCTCTGTGGCCCCTGTCCAAGAGAGGGTCTCTCCTGCTTTTCGGCTTCGCCGTATGCAGGGGGCCCTTGTGGTACCCGAAACCCTCGGAGTGGTGTGTGATTAGTGGGAGGTTCCATTGTCCGTTGCTTTTCCAACACCACATGGGGATTCTGTTTCTTTCACATGTTCTCAGAGGTGGCTCTGGATATGCGGCGTGACTTCTGCTCCCTGGTGTGGGAATATGTATATGGGTTGTCAATTGGCCCCTGAAGAAGGGTAGTCCATCCCGAAACATGTCGGGCCTTCACCCATGAAGATTCCATCTCCACACATGTACCACACCTCTTTCATGTACAAAACTCTGGAATATAACAATCTTGGCCTTGATGATTTTATTGATATATGTGATTCAATGTATGTCTGTAATCCTGTGTTCTTTTCTTTTGTAATAAACTGTATTTCTTTTATAATTTTATTGTACTGCCTTTAAAGTCCCGCTACATGTACTGGGGGAGTACCTTTTGTTGCTACTCGAATGGGATGTTGGCAGACTTTTTTGGTAAGGTTGGGGTTATCCTCATTGCTTCTTCAGAAAGGGCAGTTTCAGTGTTAAACAACTGTAAAGAAACAAAATAATTACATAAGAAATATATGCATATAGATATTAGTTAAAGTACATGCATATAGATATTAGTTAAAGTACCTTCCCAGACCCCCATACAAGAAGGAGACACTGGGAGGGACTTCATTTCATCTTCAGAATACAGAAATAAAATTTGCCATCAGTCAGCCCAACCAAGAGGACATTGAGAGCGGGTAAGAGAGGTACTCGCCTAGCCTCAAGACACCGGACCAGCACGCCAGAGCCAAAAATCAATTTGGCTATCCCATGGGCAAGTGTGGGAGCCAAGAAAAAATATATTGAACTAGAAATAAAAATATTATAATGAAAACTACATGTCCAATCCCCAAAGGTTCATGGGCATTAGGCCCACTATTTCGAACATGATACACGTTAAAAAATATATATAGTTCAAATCCTGATGGGGACTGGGGTTGTAAATAACAAAGTCCAAATGATCAGTATATAACCAGCCAAGGGAAATTCAATGTACCCCTAGGTTTCGTTATAGTGAATATACTCACCATCCAGAGGTAGATGGCCAAGCTGGGGGGGGGGGGGGCGTGGAGAAGTGGGACAGAGCAAAACGCAAAGCACATGTCCTAATAAGACATCCGATTCATTTGGGCAATCATCATCATAGCGGTAAGTATAAAAGAATTCAGCCCGAGGGTCAGTAGCCATCCAAGCTGACATATTAGCCCAGGTTGCTGGTTAATGACACCCTGCAAACACAGGAGTCGTTAAGGGTAAGTAAATATACATAGTAAAATAAAATGAGAATAGTCACAGGCAGGGATTAACCAGTAACCGCCGGTCAACCACTTACACTCAAAGCGTCGTTCGTGGGAATATTTCTGCGCCGCCACCACCGCCATACAAAACTAGGGAGTGATATCCCCTTTATATACAATTCCTGGCGCCTGTGGGTGAGCCTCCGCCTCTGAAGGAGCCTGGACCACGCCGTCACCCACTCACCCCACAGGCTCTGTGGCCCCTGTCCAAGAGAGGGTCTCTCCTGCTTTTCGGCTTCGCCGTATGCAGGGGGCCCTTATGGTACCCGAAACCCTCGGAGTGGTGTGTGATTAGTGGGAGGTTCCATTGTCCCTTGCTTTTCCAACACCACATGGGGATTCTGTTTCTTTCACATGTTCTCAGAGGTGGCTCTGGATATGCGGCATGACTTCTGCTCCCTGGTGTGGGAATATGTATATGGGTTGTCAATTGGTCCCTGAAGAAGGGTAGTCCATCCTGAAACATGTCGGGCCTTCACCCATGAAGATTCCATCTCCACACATGTACCACACCTCTTTCATGTACAAAACTCTGGAATATAACAATCTTGGCATTGATGATTTTATTGATATATGTGATTCAATGTATGTCTGTAATCCTGTGTTCTTTTCTTTTGTAATAAACTGTATTTCTTTTATAATTTTATTGTACTGCCTTTAAAGTCCCGCTACATGTACTGGGGGAGTACCTTTTGTTGCTACTCGAATGGGATGTTGGCAGACTTTTTTGATAAGGTTGGGGTTATCCTCATTGCTTCTTCAGAAAGGGCAGTTTCAGTGTTAAACAATTGTAAAGAAACAAAATAATTACATAAGAAATATATGCATATAGATATTAGTTAAAGTACATGCATATAGATATTAGTTAAAGTACCTTCCCAGACCCCCATACAAGAAGGAGACACTGGGAGGGACTTCATTTCATCTTCAGAATACAGAAATAAAATTTGCCATCAGTCAGCCCAACCAAGAGGACATTGAGAGCGGGTAAGAGAGGTACTCGCCTAGCCTCAAGACACCGGACCAGCACGCCAGAGCCAAAAATCAATTTGGCTATCCCATGGGCGAGTGTGGGAGCCAAGAAAAAATATATTGAACTAGAAATAAAAATATTATAATGATAACTACATGTCCAATCCCCAAAGGTTCATGGGCATTAGGCCCACTATTTCGAACATGATACACGTTAAAAAATATATATAGTTCAAATCCTGATGGGGACTGGGGTTGTAAATAACAAAGTCCAAATGATCAGTATATAACCAGCCAAGGGAAATTCAATGTACCACGGCGGGGGCATCACTGAACATGATCTCGGGCTGCACATGCGTCAAACGGCGCATGCGCGTTCCTGCCCGGGGGTACACTCTGCAGCATAACCAAAGATGATCCCACCAGCCCCTCTCAACACAGTAGTGCGTCCAAGGGCACCACCAAGTGGTGGCGTCCAGGACGCACAAGAGAAGGGAGATCAGACACTCACCCATGGTTATAGGCGGCCGAGGCCCAGCGCAAGAAGCAGGATAGCCCCCCTAGATGGAAAACGTCTGAGATAGAACTCCCATGAATGGGGTGACATGATGGAAAAAAATAAGCAGCATATAATAACAGGACATAACTAAATAGCAACTAGAAGCAATAAATAATATATTTACTTTCATTCCATAGTGCATATTGTTTACTTGCAGAAACAGACATTACAACATTGGCTATACACTCTCTAAACAACTAGAACCCCCAGGATAAGTGCCCAGGCTGGGTTACCAAGATCTCTAGGTCCTTAAAAACGGAAAGTAACTATTGATTTAATCGATTCCAGGGGGAATAGTGGCAGACAACCTCTCTATCCAGTGAGTCTCGGCCCTCAGAATGAGGTTGTCCAATCGCCTCCCCTAGGGTTGGGGTGGACAACCTCAAATGCAAAAAAGGAAACCAGGGAATTGTCGAACCCGTGATGTAATCCTATATGTCATGTAACTGGGGTGATGATTTTACCATTACTGGAGTAATGCACATGGTCTCTAATCCTCTGGCCAAACTCACGGATCACTTTTCCGACATAAAAAGCATGACATTTACACGTCATGAGATATATAAGACCACGAGTTTGACAATTGGCATGGTGGTGTGGTTTTGTATGGCGGCGGTGGGGGCGCGGAGATATTCCCACGAACAACGCTTTGAGTGTAAGTGGTTGACCGGCGGTTACTGGTTAATCCCTGCCTGTGACTATTTTCATTTTATTTTACTATGTATATTTACTTACCCTTACCGACTCCTGTGTTTGCAGGGTGTCATTAACCAGCAACCTGGGTTAATATATCAGTTTGGATGGCTACTGACCCTCGGGCTGAATCCTTTTAAACTTACCTCTATGAAGATGATTGCCCAAATGAATCGGATGTCTTATTAGGACATGTGCTTTGAGTTTTACACTGTCCTACTTCTCCGCGCCCCCCAAGCTTGGCCATCTACCTCTGGATGGTGAGTATATTCACTATAACGAAACCTAGGGGTACATTGAATTTCCCTAGGCTGGTTATATACTGATCATTTGGACTTTGTTATTTACAGCTCCACTCCCCATCAGGATATGTGATGTCCTCATTCCTGTTTGTTTTCTGTTGGCTCTCTATTGCCCTCTATAGGTCATTCACGTCTGAAGTCTAGGTGTGTATTGTTTGATAATTTTTGAACCATATATATTTTTGAACTTGCATCATATTTGAAATAGTGGGCCTAATGCCCACAAACCTGTGGGGATTGGACATGTAGTTATGGTTATATTATTTTTATTTCTAGTTATATATTTTTTCTTGGCTCCCACACTTGCCCATGGGATAGCCAAATTGAATTTTGGCTCTGGTGTCCTGGTCCAGTGTCTTGAGGCTAGGTGAATAACTCTCTTACCCACCCTCGATGTCCTTTTGATTGGGCTGACTGATGGCAAATTTTATTTCTGTATTGTGAAGATGAAATTAAGTCCCTCCCAGTGTCTCCTTGTATGGGGGTCTGGGAAGGTGCTTTAACTAATATCAATATGTATATATTTCTTATGTAATTATTTTGTTTCTTTAGAATTGTTTAACACTGAAACTGCCCTTTCTGAAGAAACGGTCCTGCCACAAAACATGTCAAAGTGCAAGTTGGACGAACTCAATATATGACCCCACCTTTGGGGCCAATGTACTCTGGGTCTCTAACTGCCAGTTTCAGGTTTTGTGCTTTGTTAGCAATTGTGTGTATGTACTCAAAATATATCAATGTCCAGTTAGTTGGATTGCTTTTATGAACTTTGTAATAAAACTTATATTTTAAAAAAAAAAAATGTTGTACCAGTTCATATGTACCATTAAAGTCCTTGGTTGCCTCCACTTCAATTTGTCCACTTATATCATATAGTACGTTGGTACTTCATCATAATACTACTTTGTAACTTTATGTATTTTTAGGTTGTAGGGGTGCTTGAGGGGTGCACACTTGGTTGTGAGGGACATTGAAAAGTGCACAGTTAATTGTTTAAGAGCTTGAGGAACACAAAGCTCTTTGTGAAAAGAGCTTAAGGGGTGTGCAGTTAGTTGCAGGGGGCTTGAAGTTTCCCAGTTGCTTGTGAGAGATCTAAAGACGTCATAGTTGTTGGCATGATACCTAAAAGGTTCACAGCAAAGAAGCCAATCTTATGCAATTTAACCTAAAAAGCAAGATTCTTGCATAGAAATTAGCATGTGGTCCATAAATGATTCCTTCTTACAAAGGTGTTTTAAGGACACCATCTTTTTAAGCATTGTACCACTGTCAGACTGGCTCCATGTGAGTTAATCATCCTTACAGGTTTCTCACTAGAAGGCAGAGAGTTCCTGATAAATGAGAAGTCTCTGCTAGAATGCATTCCCTGTTCTAGTCAATGCTCTTTATATGAAACAGGCGCACAGCACATAAATCAGACATTTGTACCGGCTGCAGCTCTCTATATATATTACCATTCGGTGAAGAACTGGATTTATAGTGTGTTGTGCTGGAAAAGCTAAAATTATTTTATTCTTGTACTGTGGTTTTTAGTTTTTTTTCTGGCCAGCAGGATGCAGTATTGAATGTTATACACTCAAATTTCTCTGCGGATGAGTAAGCAACTCATTCAAAGGCGGTATGGTCAACACCTTAAAACAAATCTGTCACTTGAAATGTTTTTTTCCAAAAAAAGTGCCTGCAAAAAATCACTGGCTGAGTAAGCTACTCATAGAAAGGCAGCATGTAGACTATTAAAGCTACACTTCAGCCTTATCTGCACTGTATAGACTCCTCTTTTATACGTAAATTGCCTACTCTGATTTCATTGCACACTGCAAGCTTCACACAGTGTACATTAGAAGCTGCAGCATGTCAAACAGAGCCCACCTCATTTCCTAGCTGTAGAATGTTCTCCATCATCTAGTGCAGTGGTCTCCAAACTGCTGCCCGCGAGTCAGATGCAATCCTTTGCTTGCATTTATCTGGCCAAACAAGAATGTGAACACCGCTCAGACGATAATCAGTCCACAACTCGTGGCAGGGAACATACCGACAACAAGGAACTATGCCTGACACTGACACTAATGATGGGGCACTATTAATATTTTTTTTACTAGTCCAGCCCCCCTATAGTCTGAAGGACAGTAAACTGGCCCTTCGTTTAGAAAGTTTGGAGACCTTTCTAGCATTCTTTTCCACTGTCTGGCTGTCCCTGGCCCACCCCTTTCATGAATTGGATTTCTGTTCTTTTAATCATGGATGGACGGTCTGCATAACATGTACAGTAGGTGTCTGCATGCACATGCCTCTTAACGCCTCCCAAGAGCCAGCTCATTGCTTAAATCTGAGCTTAGGGCTCTTAAACGTACTAAGGCAGGGTGCTGTGCTATTTTCAGAAAGCTATGTACAGCACCCTGTTGGTCCTTCCCTCCAGACGGACACGAGTGGGCTCAATCACCCACTGGCCTCTTATTTCTGTGAGGGACTTTAGTGGCAAGACATCCTCTTTGGGAATCCAGCCTTCACCTCTTCTTAGTCTACCTTCACTTCTGCTTAGACCCATGTTTACCAAAAAGACAACCAGGGGGCTATGCCTAGAACAGCCAAAAAAGATGAGTCAAAAAGGAGTTTAAAAAATAACTTTTTCTTTGTTTTTAAACGATGTATATGTAAATCCACCTTTATTTTAAAGCATGGATAGAGTATAAAGTGATTAAAACCCCTGTCAGTTTTTTGGGTGCTTAACCACTTGAGCCCCGGAAGGATTTCACACTTTAGGACCAGAGCCCTTTTTGCGATTTGGCACTGCGTCGCTTTAACTGACAATTGCGCAGTCGTGCGACGTTGTACCCAAACAAAATTTGCGTCCTTTTTTTCCCACAAATAGAGCTTTCTTTTGGTGGTATTTGATCATCGCTGCGTCTTTTCTGATCGCCGCTATAAACAAAAGAAGAGCGACAATTTCGCAAAAAAAAAACAAATTTCTTACTTTTTGCTAAAATACAAATCCAAAAAAAATACAAAAAAAATTATTTTTCATCAGTTTTGGCCGATTTATATTCTTCCTCATATTTGCGATAAAAAAATCGCAATCAGCGTTTATTGATTGGTTTGCGCAAAAGTGGTCGCGTTTACGGATGATGAGAATTCATTTTTGGGGTTTTTATTTTTTTTTTACTTTTTACTAGTAATGGCGGCGATCTGTGATTTATAGTGGTACTGCGATATTGGGGCAGACATGACGGATCATTTTGACACTTTTTTGGGACCATTGGCATTTATACAGCGATCAGTGCTATAAAAATGCACTCATTACTGTGTAAATGCCATTGGCAGTGAAGGGGTTAACCTGGAGGGGGGCGCTCTAAGGGTTAACTGTGTTCCCTGGGCGTGTTCTAATTGTGTTTGGGCTGCCCTAGCTGGGGAAGGGAACTGATCACAGCTTCCATGTAGAGGAAGGCTGTGATCACAGCCCTTCCCCCTCTCACAGAACGGAGGTCTGTGTTTACTTACACGGACCTCCGTTCTTTCAGTGCGGGGGGGGGGGGCCATCGCGGGTAACCGGTGGCGATCGAGTCCGAGGCACCCACTCCCTGGCCCTCTCCGAACACAGTGAGCGATCTCGCTGTGATCTCGCGATCTCGGTTTGCGATATCGAACCACTTTGTCGCCGTCAACCTGCGGTTGGCGGTCAGCAAGTGGTTAATATGTCCTGTTTAAGAGATCCGGGAGATATCTCTTCATTTTCTGTCCCAGAAAATAAACAGGAAGTATGAAGAAAACCTTCTCAATATGAGGAGAAATACCCACTTGGACTGGCTAACAGCAGTTTTGCTGCACTGGACAGGACCTTGGTTGTCAAACTGACAGCAGGTTCTAGGCGTTAAAGGATACATTCACCTTTAGACCCCTTTCACACTGGGACGTTTTTCAGGCTCTTTAGTGCAAAAATACCGCCTGTAAAGTGCCTGAAACACTCCCCCCATCTACCCCAGTGTGAAAGCCTGAGTGCTTTCACATTGGGGCGGTGCGCTGGCAGAAAAAGAAAAAAAGGTCCTACAAGCAGCATCTTTGGGGGCGGTGCAGGAGGGGTGTATACACCGCTCCTCAAGAGACAAGACACAATCGTGTAGCTTTTGGAGAATTTTAATGATGTATTATTAAAAGATATACTCACAAACATATGAGTTGTAAGAGCATTGCTGTGTAAGTCACTGCACACTATCTGAGTATCCACGCTGTCCGGGAGGGGATGAGACATAGACCACAGTTCCACAGCATCAACCTAGAGTCCAGGGCCGGTCAGCGCCGGTGGATTCCAGCACTTCCTGTATCCTGTGACGATGGACGAGCTGGGATGGTGTCACTTCTCAGTGGTCACGTGATGGTGGATGGCGATGCTTTGTCTGAGCGAGTGCTCCCTCTTTCATGGACTCTATATTGAGCCATTCCTGGAATATAATCTATGGTTAATGTGAACTGCCTTGCTGTTTATAGTGTACACATCTTGCACCAACCTTTATCCCCTTATACACCGCCCCTGCCCATTGGAATGAATGCACAGCACCGCCACACCCCTCCGGAAGTGCCCGCTTCCACCCGAATAGTGGCACTTTACCACTACCGCCCTGCCCGTCCCAGTGTGAAAGGGGTCTTAGGAGCTTGTAGGCAGATGTAGTTTATCCTCCCCAATGTAGGTGGTGATGGTTTTCTGGCGGCTGTACAGAGGGAGTGAAGGATGAGAGGAGCTCTGTTCCTCTGAAGCTTCTGTAGGTGTTATCAGGGAAGCAGCAGTCCGATTGGACGCTGCAACACTGGATGGCCTCTGTGGATATCTTTAGTGAGGGTAATAATAATAATTAGCAATGTAGCTGTGAAGTGGATAGAGAAGGGACAAGATCCCTGCTGGTTAGGTACGGTGCATTTAGCACCAGGGAGCAGTCCCTGTTGAGGAAGGACAGAACAGGGATACCACAACTGGCTCTGCTATCTGGGGACTGTAGAGTTGGGAACAAGATCTTTTTATCGTTCTGCTAAGTGCTCCTGCTCTGCCTATCAGCCACCTCCTACACTCAGATGCTGCTCTGGTAAAATAAGAATTATTAAAATGACACCTTAAGTGCTTGGACTGTGTTAAAGTGCTGCCAACGTTGCTGAGAACTGTTGTACCCAAATTGCCTGTCATATCATGCCATATTGTTTTGGGAGTGTTGGTGATAATAATAAAACAAATAATAATGGTCAGATTTAAACAAAGATAGCAAAAATTGTGTTCCCTCACATTGGTGGTTTGTGGAAAAGTGCCCTCAACATCGGAATTCAGTGAAGAACTCCCTTACAATGGTAGTCAGTAGAGAAGGGTTCATTTAGATTGGCGGTAAGTGGGAGAAGAGCCACTTTAAATTTGTGGTAGTGGAATAAGGATCCAAATACATTGGTGGTCAGCAGGAAGAAAGCCTTTACATTAGTGGTATCAGTGGCTACTTACATTATTACCAAAAGTGTTGGGACTCCTGCCTTTACAAGCACATGAACTTTAATAGCACCCCAGTCTTAATCAGTATTGTTCAATATTGACTTGGCCCCCCCTTTGCAGCTATAACAGCTTCAACTCTTCTGGGAAGGCTGTCCTCAAGGTTTAGGAGTGTGTCAATGGGAATGTTTGACCATTCTTGCAGAAGCGCATTTGTGAGGTAAGGCGATGATGTGGACGAGAAGGCCTGGCTCGCAGTCTCCGCTCTAATTCATCCCAAAGGTGAAATACTAAAGGAAATAATGGACTTTAAAAGCACATAACATAAAGTGTAACAATTTATTAATCTACATTAAAAAGTTTTCACACAATGCAAAAAAAAAAAAAAACTAAAATTGTTTTTGGACTACATGTGGCTCTCCTAGAGGATAAGGTAGCGTATATAGTGCTAATAATACAGATCTCAATGCATCAACATATATAAATCCTCAAACTTTTTTTAGGGGTACCTCTTGTGCTCATAAGTTTCACAGGTGCTCTGAAGGAGATGGCTGTCTCCTCTAATCTCTCCCCCCCTCTTCTCCAACAACATCAAAGACTAAGGACTATGTTCAGTGACACACAGATTACAGGGCTTTACCACAGGGATTGCGGTGTAATGCACAAACCTGTAGGAATAAACCTGCCTTTGGACCCTATCCTTTCCAAATCTTCTCATTATTTGTATAGGTGCACTAACTCTGCACTAAGGTCCTTTGGATTCAAGGGAAAGTAAACATTCCAATACAAGTAGAGACATACAGTCCCTACATCAAATATCTACTCTGTGTCCCCACGTCTTGACATATGAGCCAATGGCGGCCGCTTTAGGGGTTCCCTGCCTGGCCATGGGGACTTATTAAAGCTCCTGAAGGAGCGACTTAATTGTCGTGAAACATGCAGAGCGGAACATTCAAAGAAACTTATTAGACAAGCTGTATCCCCAAAAAAAGTTTGAGGATTTATATATGTTGATGCATTGAGATCTGTATTATTAGCACTATATACGCTACCTTATGTTCTAAGGGAGACACATGTAGTCCAAGAACAAATTTAGGCTTTTTTCTATCTTTTATTTTTTTGCATTGTGTGAAATTTTTTTAATGTAGATTAATAAATTGTTAAATTTTATGTTATGTGCCTTTAAAGTCCATTATTTCCTTTAGTATTTCCTCAAGTGTATTTCTCAGGATTTGGCACAGGCAAAGTACAGGTGCTCATTAGTCACCAAAGAGCATCCGATCCATTTACTCCAATTCTTCCCAAAGGTGTTCTATCAGGTTGAGGTCAGGCCAGTCAAGTTCCTCCACCCCAAACTTAAACATCCATGTCTTTATGGACCTTGCTTTGTGCACTGGTCCAAATCATTTGGTGGAGGGGGGAGTATGGTGTGGGGTTGTTTTTCAGGGGTTGGGCTTGGCCCCTTAGTTCCAGTGAAGGGAATTCTTAAGGCGTCAGCATACCAAGACATTTTGGACAATTTCATGCTCCCAATTTTGTGGGAACAGTTTGGGGATGCCCCCTTCCTGTTTCAACATGACTTCGCACCAGTGCATAAAGACATGGATGGGTGAGTTTGGGATGGAGGAACTTGACTGGTCTGCATAGAGGCCTGATCTTGACCCGGTAGAACACCTTTGGGGTGAATTATAGGGAAGACTGGGAGCCAGGCCTTCTCATCCAACATCAGTGTCTAACCTCACAAATTTAATTCTGGAAGAATAGTCTAGCAATTATACCACCTGGGTAAGTAACACATTTGCCATCATCCCTTACTAATATTATATGGCAAGTTTGTAACCCCCTGATACTAGGGACTTTTAAGGCAAAATTTAAACAATTATATATAAAATATTATGTTTATTAATACAAAATCCATAAAAATTCAAAGTATATACTTCAACAAAAAATGTATTATACAGGCACATATATAAACACTTTTCATGTGGAAATTCTTGAAGACAGAAGATACTTCTCAATGCCCGACATGTTTCAGGAATATAATCCTTTCCTCAGGCGCAATAGCGTAGAAAAGTATATTCTAAAAAGCAATAAAAATTGGTAAGAATTCCACCATTACAATAACATTGACAGGGAAGGTATCACATTGTTCAAATATCTTATTAAGCCATGTCACCACATCAGTGAGCCAAAATGTCAATGCCCGCACTGCGGATAGAAAAAAACCCGTGCTGGCCTAGGTGTCCCCGAAGGGGAAAGGTGGAGAAAGTAGGCCCGTGGCACAGGCTTGTGCACAGAGCTGCACCCACAATGCCTCCATTGGGTTCCCAAAGGAGTCAGAACGCATATGCTGCAAGCGAGGAATCTGGTAGCAAAAAACAGAAGACCAGGGTCTAAGCTGGAGTTTGGAACAGAGAGATTGTAAAGCAAAAAGGAAAAAATATATTGAGGAGTAAAGGGAGCAGAAGAAAAAGCATACGTATCAAGATGTGTTGCAGAGATAGAAAAAATATATTATGGGATATCTAGCCATGATTGGCTCTATTGATTACTCAGTGTATGCGTATGGAACTCTTCAAAAATGAGTAAATGAATAAATAAAATAGATTAGATTGGCCCAATGATGGATTGGGAACAAGACCGTAGGTCAGAGCATCCCCATATATGCTTTTACTAGTCCCATCCAATCATAATGACCGTAGTATAAATAGATATTACTCTCATAAGAGGAAAAAGAGGGATAAAAGTACTGCTATGTCAATATAGGGCCAAATCAAAAGTGTGTAACAGTCAAACAAAGCAAAAGATTCACCCTTTAGCATAGCAAAGTAGACACAGGGAGTGCGTGTGGCAGCAAGTGAGGACAGCGTGTCTCACAATGGAGATCACAACTGTTAAATAATGCCGACGTATGCGCAGATGCATCGGCTGTCCTACGGTCTTGTTCCCAATCCATCATTGGACCAATCTAATCTATTTTATTTACTCATTTACTCATTTTTGAAGAGTTCCATACGCATACACCGAGACATGGCTTAATAAGGTATTTGAACAATGTGATACATTCCCTGTCAATGTTATTGTAATGGTGGAATTCTTACCAATTTTCATTGCTTTTTAGAGTATACTTTTCTACGCTATTGCCCCTGAGGAAAGGATTATATTCCTGAAACATGTCGGGCATTGAGAAGTATCTTCTGTCTTCAAAAATTTCCACATGAAAAGTGTTTTTATATGTGTCTGTATAATACATTCTTTGGTGAAGTATATACTTTGAATTTTTATGGATTTTGTATTAATAAACATAATATTTTATATATAATTGTTTAAATTTTGCCTTAAAAGTCCCAAGTATCAGGGGGTTACAAACTTGCCGTATAACTGGAAGAATAGTCAAACATTCCCATAGACACACTCCTAAACCTTGTGGACAGCCTTCCCTGGGGAGTTGAAGCTGTTGTACCTGCAAAGGGTGGACCAACTAAATATTGAACCCTACGGACTAAGACTGGGATGCCATTAAAGTTTATGTGCATGTAAAGGCAGGCATCCCAATACTTTTGGTAATATAGCGTATTTTGGAGGCAAAGATTGCTAATTTCTTAAGGAACCCCTGGCAACCTCTGGATGAACCCTAGAGTACCTTGGAATCCTGGTTAGGAAAGGCTGCTATAGAACGTTAAGACTATATGACTGCTGGTATATCTAGGCACACTAAGGTTTCCCTATGTAACTCTTCTTGTTAACATGTCCTGTTATTGAATCCTTGTACTTTCAAACCACAAAGCTGACATGTTATATACAATTAAATGCAGATACATGTGTTTATAGTCATGCCATGGCAGCAAAATCTGTTTTTTATCATATGGCACGCTGGGCATGTGAAGGTTCTGTACAAAAACAAGGAAAAAGAATATGTTGTATTATTTTACCATTCTACTTTAGAATGTTACATTTACAGAAATATGGAGCTGACCCACACCAGATGGTCTAGGTTCTCGTGTCAGGCTTGCCTGGTGCAATCTCGTGGTTTGTTTTGCTGTTTAGGTTGTTGGTAATTATTTTCACACATCACTGTGTTTGTATTCGTCATGGTGTACTAACGTTCAAGTATAAGTACGGCTCTTAACTGCAATTGTGCAGTGAAACATAACCAAAGCATCCTTTCTCTTACTTACTATTTAAACAGACCACCCAGCAAACTATCCATAATTATTTAAACCAAATAAACATATGTTAAGGGTCACAACTACAAGTATTGTTCCCCATTCTAAATGTATGGATTTGGTGTGTTTTTGTTGTGTCTGTAAAGGAAATGCTTATATTTAATATTAATATGTTTCTCTTTTTTTTGTTTAGAAATTAAAAAATGCAATTTTGCATCTAGTACGCTGTTAACCTTCGTTGCATACCTCTGGTTTCTAGGCGTTGTGGAAAATATAAAGTGGATTTCTAACTGTTTCAAAGAAACTGTCAAAACCATCTTCCACCCATTCTCTAGCACTGAATGCACCTCTGCAATGCACAGCTGTGTGCACTTCAGCACATCCTTCACCTCACTGACCAGGGTATACAAACTTGGTGCAGTTCCTAGATAACTGCTTGAGCAAAGCTTGCTAAAGCTCACAATTGTACTTCTTTGAAAAAGTGCTCCTGACAGTTAATCCTTGCCTATACCCTACTCTATCTGACTTGTGTGTACTGACCCAACTTGCTTCCTGGTTATCTGTTTCAACTGCTTGACCTAGATTTTGACTTGTATCTTCGTTAGTTGTGGCTTATACCTCCTTTGACCTTTGGCTTGTATCCTGGTTATCTATGTCTGCTGCCTGTCCTGACTTTTGACTTGTATCCCTGCTATCCAGTTCTGCTGCCTACCCTGACCTCTGGTCTATATCTGGATTATTCATGACCACTTCCTGCCCTGACCTCTGGCCTGTATCCAAGTTATCCATATCTACTGCCTGCCCTGACTTCCAAGTTGTATCCTGGTTACCCATATTCTTTGTGGTCCATCATGTTTACAGCAGGGTGAAACCAGAGATTGCAATCTGTGGTCAGCATACAGTCCAAACCCCTGTGAAAGGATCCCTGGTGAAAAACGGTTGGCCCTTAGACTCTCTGCTTTGGGGAATCCTGCATCATCTGCTCTCATGTTGACCATTATTGGGTACCTCAGCAGAGGCATATACATTATGGGCCATGTTCCAAAGTTCCAGTTACCTGTCCCTTTCTGTTTAAAGGTTCTTTGTATGCTCATGAACCAGCTGTCAACTTGTATCTTTCAGGTACACTTTTTACGATCTTGCACAGCGTAGATAATAGTTGACATGAGCATAGATGCCTCCCTGATTAAAACCATTAAAGGGAAGTTGTAAATCTGAACTATTCACATGTAATTAAAATTGTAGTCTGAATATAAAAACAAATATATATATATATATAAATATATATCTCAAAAATGCTAAACATTCCCAAAAAAAAAAAGGGATTTTTGACTTACCGTAAAATCCATTTCTCTGAGTTCATTGACAGACACAGCTCTCCATTATTCATAACCATAGGGTTATACCGCCCTCTATAGGAGTAGGACACTAGGCAGAAAAAATATTGGGCTACGCCTATGGGCAGTCCTAGGTGGTATACACCCCCATCTCTGCTATAGGCCTTCAGTTTAGTAACAAGCAGTGTCAGAAGTATTAAAACTCCTTAGAGGGGTGGGCGCTGTATTTGTTAATGAACTCAGAGAAATTAATTTTACGGTAAGTCAAAAATCCCATTTTCTCTTTCGTTCATTGACAGACACAGCACTCCATTATTCATAACCATAGGGATGTCCCAAAGCAGTTCCAAACATGAGGGGTGGGATAACGAAAAATCCTAAGGCTAACACAAGAGCCAATCAGATAACAGGAGCTCACAGAACAACTAGAGCCCAACCTGAACAATGCACCCTCAAAAGGGAATGGACCCTCTAAACAGCGGCCAACAGAAGCATCTGCAGATGCGAGCACATCCACTTCATAGAATGTTGTGAAAGTGTACACCGACGACCAGTGGCCACCCTGCAAACTCGCGCAACTGACGCCTGATGGCGGAAGGCCCAAGAAGCACTAAGCGCCCGAGTAGAATGTGCCATAACAGGGAAATGAGGAACCTGAACCCTGACAGAATAGGCCAGAGCCATCATCATCAGTTTGATCCATCCAGAAATGGTCGCAGAAGAAGCAGACAGCCCCTTTCTTGGCCTGTCCGGGAGCACAAACAGTTAGTCTAACCTCTGAAAAGACTCAGTGGCTACCAAATACACCCAAATAACCCAAACCACATCCAGGGCATATAAGGCAAATGCCTTAGGATATGTTGACCAGAGCACAGAGAAGGCAACACAATGTCCTATTTAAAAGGAAATCAGAGGGAGAATCAATAGACAAGGGCGAAGAACCATCTAATCCTTGTGGAACACTGGCTAAGGTGTATATTTTTAAAAGGGAGGCTTCTGTAGAACCGAAGCCCCAAGTTCAGATCCCACAGTTGTAGGAGAGACCACACCGGTAGAGACAGACGTCAAATAAAAGATACGCACCAGGTAGTGCGAGACTAGGGGACGCTGAAGAAGACCGCCAAGGCTTTTGATGGTACTCAAGGCCCATTCCTGTTCAATTCCCCATGAAGGAAGGTCGGAATCGGAGCCACCGAGAAAGAACGAGTGTGAATGTCCAGAGACTCATACCAGGATATATATGCTTTCCACGTCCGGTGGTAGATCTTCCTAGAGGTAGACTCCCTAGTCTTCAGCAGAGTCGGAACTTCAGCACCTGGCTCATCACAGCCAGTCCATCAAAACCAGCGACTGTAAAGCAGAACGGGAGATCGGCCCATGGGACAGTAGATCCTCCCTGAGAGACAGTCATCAAAGAACGTTGGCGACCAGGCGCACCAGGTCGACTTACCAAGACCGACAGGGCTAATCCGGGCCAATAGAATGACCCAACCTTGCCAGAAACCCCAGTACCAGTCTTTTGCACCAGGACGCAAACAGACCAACCTCACAAGAGCCCCATTGGAGACATATCCAATGAAACACCGCCTGGTGAAGGGCCCACCCCATGGTCCAACACATGCCGACTGAGGCAATCTGCCTGCCAGTATTCCACCCTTGGAATGCGTATGCCAGAGAGGCCAGGAATGAGACGTTCTGACAACTGGAGAATTCTGGCTACTGCCAGGGATGCCAACACACTATTTGTTCCACCCTGGTGATTGACATAGGCCACTGCCATTGCATTGTCTGACTGGATCCGTACCGGGAGCCCCCGAAGTTGATCCGTCCATGATCCAGACATAGTCTGATCACTCGAAGTTCCAGGGTGTTGATGGGTAGTCTGGATCCTCCAGTGTCCATCGATTCTGAGCAGAGCTCAGTCCCAGAACACCTCCCCACCCGGACAGACTGACATTCAACACTTAGAAAGGCGCAAAACATAGTACAGTGTTAATATAAAAAAGTCCAAAGTTCAAATGATGGTGTCAGGCACGAAGGGCTGCACTCATGGTGGATAAAGCCAATGGCCACTATGGAGAGAAAGACAAGGAAAGAGGCGCCTCTAAGTGCAGACCGATAAAACACATTTTATTATAAAAAGCCAATTGGCAACTCACATAAAAGTAGTAGGAAAACGGCACATCAAACAGAGCTCACACCAAAAACCCTGAACCACTGCAGACTGTGAAGAACTATAATCTATCTTCATATAAACTTAGTTCTGGGGACATATCATTACTCAGTAGAGGGTTAAACTTTGCCCCTTCTAATAAGCCCAACCCATTCATGCTCTTCAAAGATTTAAATAGGTACATCCGTAACTTAACTCTTAAAAGATTTTTTCATTTAAAACATACCAAACCATCAGTTCCCCTTGAGCAACCAGTCACTGAGTCCAATTCCCCCACTGTCCTGTTGTCTCTATTCGACACTGACCATGAAGTCATGGAAACACTGGACATTATTTCTACTGATGAACAGACATTGGATTTGTACACACAGCATTTATGAACATCTCCACCCATTACACACTCCAATCTAAAGCCCAAATCTTCATTCTATCCTGCCAGTGCTAAAGAAAAGTTTTATAGGGTAGTCTATGCAGATATGGCAAAATTGTGTGAGTCTGCAGCACATGAGAAATCATATCATCATAATCTGTCTCCCTCTGAAATTGGAGCTTTAGAAGCCCTGACAGGTAACGTGGATATCACCATTAAGAATGCTGATACAGGTGGAGGTATAGTCGTATTGGACAGAAAACAGTACATAACTGAGGCCCAAGCGGCGACCTCTCTCTTGAGTTAGATTCTATCATAGGGTCTGCCTTGCGAGATAAGATCATTTCCAAACCTGAAGCAGCATTCCTCCGTAGGGAATTTTATAAAATCCCTTACTTTTATCACCTGCCCAAGATTCATAAACATCAGACGGCCCCTCCAGGCAGACCCATAGTAGCCGCTATGGATAGTGTGACTACTGGCCTAAGTCAATACATAGATCAGTTTCTCCAGCCCTCAGTACATAAGTTACAATCGTATATTAGGGATGGTCTGCATTTATTAGAACTCCTGTCTCCATACTCATGGGAATCAAATTATATACGGCTCTCTTTGGACGTTAACTCTTTATATACGTCCATACCTCACGAATTTGGTCTGAGGGAATTTTTCCTTGCTCAAGTCCCTCTTATCAACTCTAGACAGGCCAACTTCATCCTTGAGGCTACGAAGTTTTGCCTGTCACATAATTACTTTAATTTTGATGAGGAATTCTATATACAATTATAGGGCACAGCCATGGGGGCTAACTTCACCCCCTCATATGCTAATCTGGCCATGGGGTATTGGGAAACGCATTACATATGGCGCAACAATCCCTTTGCCTCCAACATGGTCTTTTTTGGTCGTTATATTGACGACACTATATTCATCTGGGAGGGTCCCATGGACCAGATTAAGCTCTTTGTAGATTACTGCAATCAGAACCCTCATGGACTGACATTCACGTATGTGGCAGACCCATCAACCCTAGCCTTCTTAGACCTCGAATTAGGTCACTGAGGGCACCATATATGCCAAAAATGATACTACACTTTAACAGTTGTCACTATCCGAACTGGATTAAGAATATACCCAAGGGAAAATTCTGTAGGTTACGACATAACTGCATGTTGGAATCTGACTATGTGGCACAGTGTGAGCTGTTAAAGAAAATTTTTTTAGATAAACAATATCCCGAATCACTAATTGACCAGGCCTTCAACCAGTATCAAAAAGCGAAACCCACCCAAACCCCCAAGGATGAGAGTGACCACTCCTTTAGATTCATTACCACTTTCCATTCTCAATATAAAAAAAATGGAGAGGATCTTAACTAAACACTGCAATATACTTTTGCAAGATCCCCATCTCAAATCTCAATTGCCCCCTAGACCCATGGTAACCTACCGTAGGGCACCCAATCTGAAGAATAAAATTGCACCCAGCAAATTAAAACCTGTAGAGACAACATCCCGCCCATTGGTCCTCATACCATTGGTGGGAATGTACCAATGTAAAAAAGCATGCAATTTTGTCCAACATGGACGAAAAACTTTTCACTATAAAGGGGCCACCAATAAACTCGAAGGGTTCTTCAATTGTTCTTCCGATCATATTGTATATGCCCTTCTCTGTCCTTGTGGTTTATTGTATGTAGGCCGTACCATCTGACCACTTCCGCAACGATTTGGCTGCCACAGAAGACTCATTGAAGAAGGGAAGGACCTTAATAGTGTCCCACGTCATTTTTTGCAATGTCATAGTAAATCTACCAATGGGCTGGAGGTCTGGGTAATCAAGCAGATACCCAAGTCTTTGCCACAGGCTGAAAGGTTCAAAAAGCTGTGCTCCAGAGAGACCTTCTGGATTTACAAATTAGATGTTCTTTCGCCTGGTGGCCTCAACGAGGGAATAGAAATTGCCATGGTATTGTAAACAACATTGTCCATCAGTTACCATTTGTATTGTTACCAAGTGCATAAGAATCTTGTTATCTTTTCCTGTATTAGCAACTCATCCTAATACTTTGAGCATAGATTAATAATATGGTTATAATAGGACTACCACATTATTTATACATTTTTATATTGTTTGTTCCCCCCCCCCTTTTTTTTTTTCAGCATCTCCTCTCCATAACAGGGGGTGGTGGGTACTTGGTTCTGTGAGAATTTCTACTAGTGAGTATCCCCCATATATTGCTGTTGGAATTTAGTCTATGTGTTCCCATACAAATTTCTCCATCTTTTAGTCAGGAACTAAAAAAGGTAGATATTAGTTATCCCTTATTGCCCATATTATAGGCCGATTCCTTTTGTGACATGGCCTATACGGTAACATGTGAATAATGTATCAGTTGTCCATGTTTCTCTCCGAAGTCCCTGCTTACTCCAGAGTTATAAATTCATTATGTATATCTCATCATTTTCTCTTTTTACTCACTTCAGAACTTTTTTAATTGTATTATTATTATTATTTTTATATTTTTTTACAATTATTCTCATCTATTTTTATTTTTACCATACTTCTTACTTTTATCTTTATATTTATTTTTACTCCCAGTCCATTCATAATTACCATCACTTCTATTTAGTTCATTTTATTTGTATTGCCTTAACCACTTCCTTACTGGGCACTTAAACCCCCCTCCTGCCCAGACCAATTTTAGGCTTTCAGCGATGTCGCATTTTGAATGACAATTGCGCGGTTGCACGATGTTGTACCCAAACAAAATTTTTATCATTTTTTTCCCACAAATAGAGCTTTCTTTTGGTGGTATTTGATCAACTCTGCGGTTTTTAATTTTTGAGCTATAAACAAACAAAGAGCAACGATTTTGAAAAAAGAACAATATTTTTTACTTGTTTGCTATAATAAATATCCAAAAAAATAAATAAATAAATAATTATTCATCAGTTTTGGCCGATATATATATTCTTCTACATATTTTTGGTAAAAAAAAAAAATTGAAATCGGCATATTTTGATTGGTTTGCGCAAAAGTAATCGCGTCTACAAACTGTGGGTATTGATTTATGGCGTTTTTACTATTTTTTTCTTTACTAGTAATGGCGGTGATCTGCAATTTTTATCGGGACTGCGATATTGCAGTGGACATGTCGGACATTTTTTACACATTTTTGGGACCAATGACATTTATACAGCGATCAGAAATTTAAATGTCCACTGATTACTGTATAAATGTCATTGGCAGTGAAGGGGTTAACCTGAAGGGGGCAGTGAAAGGTGTTCCCTGGGTGTGTTCTAACTGTGTGGAGGCTGGGCTGGTCGGGACATAACAGATCTAACTGATCCCAGTGACAGGGATCAGTAGATCTGGTATGTCCCGTTCACAGAACGGAGAACCGCCGTTTTTACATCGGCGGTTCCCCGTTCTGCAGCTGCTAATGGTGATCGGCAAGACTCGGGCGGACATCGAGTCCGCCCGACCCGCGGGCACGCCCATGCAGCGTGCGGCGGCCGCAAGAGCGCGCTGCCGCAGGCTGTGAGTGCGCGCGGGGTGCGTGCACAAAGGAGGACGTCCATAGACATCCTCCGGGCATTTCAGAGCCGCGCTGTTGCCATCTTTTGGCTATAGCGCGGATCTGAACTGATTAATTGTCCTATGCATATTCAGTTCAACACTGGTCCCAAATTACGTTCTCTATGTAATGTAATAGCTCTCAATTTATTAGTGTTGCTGTTATTTAACTACATGTCAGCATTACCATTGCCCCTATTTGATTACTCGTCACTTTTCCATTCTTATTATAACTTTTTAAACCAATATTGTTTTAACATTACTATGACCCTCCGTGGAAACCCACATCTCGTTGTGGGCGGCGTTGGTCGCCTACATGGGGCTACAAAAAGATGGCGGCACCACCAACAGTATGCCTGAGGAAAGTGCGCGTGTGCAACTACACCGCACGACGCATGCTCAGAAACGCGTCGCAATTGGATGACGTCACTCCCCCTTGCCTCCGTGATCTGTGTTCCGGGCCTCGCTTTGGCGCCCACACCCGGCCGGCTCTGGACGCCTCTTCCTGATACATTGGCCACGGCTGCAGACCATCGTAGAGTGGAGTTGACGTAGCTGACATTCATCTCATACTGGCGGGATGGATATCCTTGTTTGATGTGCCGTTTTCCTACTACTTTTATGTGAGTTGCCAATTGGCTTTTTATAATAAATTGTGTTTTATCGGTCTGCACTTAGAGGCGCCTCTTTCCTTGTCTTTCGGACAGACTGACATTGGTGGGGACCACTGTCCAATACAAGGGGAGAAAGGATTTGCCCTGCCAGAGAACCAGAGAGCGAAGCCACCAGACCAGGGATCTCCTGGTTTTCTGTCTCAGGCTAATCTGATTGTCCAGAGACCTCGGGCACTCGTCCCATTATGCCAGGATCTCCCTTTGAAGGGAGCTTGTATGGAACTGAATAAATGCAATCGCCTCAAAGGCAGATACCATCATGCCCAACACCCACATGCACGTCTGCAAGGAGGCCCAACAGCTGGACAACAGCAGATGAAAACGCAGCATAAAACTTCTGGAGTTTGTCCAGAGGAAGAAACACTCTGGCCAGAGCTTTAAGCCAGGGTGAGGCCCAGATAATCCAATGTTTTGGTAGGAGCCAGAGCAGACTTCAGGTAGTATAGAAGCCAACTGAAATCTGTCAAGGTCTGTATAGAAGCTACATTACCCCTCGGGGTAATTGAGGACTCTGCTCACAAAAGTAGGTCGTCCATGCATCCCAGGCCCACAATCTGACCGCTGACATAACCAAACCCCATTTGGCGAGACCAAAGGGCAACACCATGAGCTATAAATGCTCTCCTCCCACAGCAAAATGAAGGAAGTGCTGGGGTCGGGCACATAATGGAATGTGTGAGTAAACATTTGTGATAGCAATAGAGCCAGAAATGTCCCCATAAGGAAGGGACGCCACCACCGTGCGGATGAATCCCATTCTGAACTTCTGTACCCACACAAAGCAGGTCAGGGCCTTGAGGTCCAGAATTGGACGTACCATGCCGGCCATCTTTGTGGACCGTGAACAGGTTTGAATAAAACCCATGAAACTGTTCCGACACGAGAACCAGGGCAATCACATCCCAAGGCAACAGGGCTTGCACAGCCCCACGAGGAGTACTACAAACGGTCTGGTGGCAGATGCACATTGGAAAACACCCTTTTCGGGGAACAAGGCTGGAACACTATCTTGTAACCAGACAAAATCAAGACCCCCCCACTCCAGACACGTGGGAGGGCATACCTTCATGCTGTAGGGGCCTTGTCCGAGGGTCCAGAGAATCACGCTCTCGGCTTGCCAGACGAGGTCTGTTCGGAACCTTCCGAGGAGGGTTGGAAGGGATATGAACCCTTGTCAGTGGACCCTAACTATTTAGACTGTGGAAGAGATGTACCTTTCCCCCATGAGACTCACAATGATGTCATCCAGGGCAGCCCCACACAGAAAATAGCCTTGAAAAAAGGTAAACCGGTCAAAGCTTTTTTAGAAGCCTAGTCCACAGACCAACACGTAAGCCACAATACATGTTTAAGCACCACTGCATAAACAGAGAGCTCAGCAACCAGGGGAACTGTGTACAAGAGGCATAGCAGAGAAACTGCAGCCCCTAGACCAAGAGGTCCGCCATTTCACCAAATGTGGGGGGATCCTGCTTCCCCTCCAGGTATGTCTGCCGGATCTTTAAGAGCCCAAGATTCCTCTACCGGAATTATGGTTGCCTTGTGCAAACTAGAGACAGGGGGATCCACTAATGGTGGAACAGTCCACTTCTTAAGGAGGGACTCCTCAAAGTCGTACCTCACAGCAGAGCCATCTTGGAAGCACAAAGGAGCGCTTTGGACACTCCCATTCTTCCTGGACAAATTTGGCAAAATAGGAGGGAGAAGGGAATGCTTTTGCTGTGCAAGACGGCATATGGGTGCCAAAAGCGACCGGCCTTCCACCACAGCCACAGCGGCATCCCCCATGGTTAAAGTTACCCGCACAGATGTAATAAGTGCGACAATCAGCGCCTTCTCATGCGCCACTTTAGTTGTGGTGCAATCATCCTCACTACCTGACAGGACTGGGAGCGTGACCACCAGCCACAAGGTGGGCCACGTCCGTGGCGGCAGAGCCAGATATAGGATCGTTCCAGACCGATGAGGCAGGGCAGGGGGGGCGGGGGGGTGTCACATACTAGGCTATATACCTAAGCACCACTTGTAGAAGCAAAAAAACTCAGAGGGGGCCACCGACTAAGATCCTCGCAGTGAGAGGCCCACACAGGGGTGCCACAGAGGCCTCGCACAGGGGACGCCGATTGAGGCCCCACACAGGGGGCACTGGCTGAGGCCCCCTGGTCACCCACTCGCTAGGCCCAAACAACCAGCAGGTGAGCCCAATTTGTTACCCTGTGACAACCCTGGAGGGGGGAACACCCAGGCCTGGAGTAGGGAGGAAGGAGAACCCCGGAGGAACCGACCACCCCAGGGAGTACCCGTGCCCCACACCATGTCCAGGGAAGACGAGGTGGGGGCCCCCTACTTTCCGATCCAGTGAAGTGCGGGTAACACTCCCTGACAGATCCTCCTCACCACCAAAGTTGGGGGACTGTCGGCCATGAGGAATGCTGTGACTCTGGCCGAGACCCAGTCATATGCGACGTCCAGTGGGGATATGTCGCGGCCGACCTATCGCTTAGCTGCGGTCTGCATGCACTCGCTGGCCAGACTGGGGAGACCACTGGATACTTAATGATCACCCCGTCGTCCAGCCTGACAGTTGATTGTAGATCTCACAACAAAAATCCAGGAAAAAAGGAAAACAACAAAACAAAAAAATTGCCAGGACTGGGGATCCCAGGAGGGAACTAGGTCCTTACTCCTGACTAGGTAGAAAAAAATTGAAGGCCTATAGCAGACAAAGGGTGTATACCACCTAGGACTGCCCATAGGCATAGCTAGGTCTTTTTTCTGCCTAGTGTCCTACTCCTGTAGGAGGCGGTATAACCTTATGGTTATGAATAATGGAGCTCTGTGTCTGTCAATGAACAAAAGAGAAACCAGTGTTTAGGATTCAGTTAAAAAAGCAATGCTTATGTAGTAGGGCCTAGGGAACTGGGCAAGTTACAGGAGAGTTTTGGTGAACACCTGCTTTTCCTGACAACCCTTGCCTAGGATTTGCAGGACCACAGGATCAATGCCTTCCCTACTGACAGAATGACAATCTGTCTTGTTTACATGGACAGATTGCCGTTCTGGTTCTCTGCCTAATGATCTGCGAGTGCCAGCGGACATCGAGTCTGCAGTACCCGTAGATCATCCGCCGGTCTGTGGAACGCAACGCGTCTGGAAGAGGAAGCGACGTCGCCCGCGTCCATCGCTGTCTCCAGAATTTGACGCTCGTTCGTGATACCATGTTGATAGCTGAGCACTGGGCAGCAGTGCTTTCCTTGTGAGTACTTTTCCTGATTTTTAATAAAGCCAGTATTTTAATAGAGAGCACTAGATGTGGTTTTTCTTCTACTTCTATGTTTGATCTGTGGCTGGCGAGTTTCACTGGATTAGTGATAACACCATACTGTTCACCTGACCGGACCTGAGGCCCTTCTGAGTTCATTGTTTGTGGCAAACATGCGAGATGTGGCTCCTGTAATGAGAGCCTGTTATTGGAGGTGAGCGGCTAGTGTGATTGGTGAAGGTGGAGTGACACTGAAGCACTTTTATAACTTCTATGCACGGATTCTACACTGGGTGCTGATTCCTCTGAGAAATTAATATACAGCGCTGCACTTCATTTACATATGGACATCTTTAGAGGATTCTGATAAATTACCTTTAGTGTGCAGCAGCTCTTTATTCATTGGCTGCGCTGTTTGAATTTTACTTATTGAGTATCCGCAGATCAGCTACCACTGTGTATAATCACTACGGGAGCAGGTCGCCAGCAGCGAAGTGTAGGATCACGTACTAGGTATGTGATCCTGCGCAGGAGAGCCGCCTTGCCACTGTATATGTAAGTTATATGGTTAGCAAGTTGTTAAAAAACCAAGGCTTATATATTAGGTCCAGGGGAACTGGGCAGGTTACAGAAGACTGTTGGTGCATTCTGAAAAACCCACTACTCCTGACAACCCATGCCTAGGACTTACCCTTTGTACTATATTCTTCTCATCCATAATTCTGTTCTTTCCACTATGAACACAAAGAGAACAGCCCATGAATGGAAACTGTGCTGATGGAGCATTATGGCACATGTGACTATCCTATCAATGCTTTGCCCCAGGCCTCGGAATCTTCATACTATAATTTCCGATCACTGCTGGAAAATATTTGTCAGCCCAGCAGGAGAACTACAGAAAACCCCCACTGGTTTAATCTGCCCAGCTCTGTAAATGCCTTCATCAAATGCACAAACACACCCTACCTGTTTAAAATGTAATGAAGGGTCCCCAGGAGTGGAAACTTTCATTCGTTAGGCTGGTGAGAAAGTAACAGGTCCTCCCAATGTTATCCTCTTAGCAATGGAAAAATAAAATGACAGGATATTGTTATGACACTCAGTGCACTATAATGGACAAAAGGAATTTTCAAGCCTTTGTACTTACTGGCTCATTTTAGAATGATGGAAGGTATGGACACATGGGGAAATATATAACTGATTAGCAAGATGTGTGTATATATACACTATATTGTCAAAAGTATTGGGACACCTGCCTTTACACGCATGAACTTTAATGGCACCCCCATCTTAGTCTGTAGGGTTCAATATTGAGTTAGCCAACCCTTTGCAGCTATAACAGCCTAAACTCTTCTGAGAAGGCTGTCCACAAGGCTTAGGAGCATGTCTATGGGAATGTTTGACCATTCTTCCAGAAGCACATTTGTGAGGTCAGGCACTGATGTTGGACGGGAAGACCTGGTTCGCAATCTCCGCTCTAATTCATCCCAAAGGTGTTCTATTGAGTTGAGGTCAGGATTTCTGTACATGCCAGTCAAGTTCCTCCACCCCAAACTCATTCATCCATGTCATTATGGACCTGGTTAAAGCTTGTATTTTGATTTTCCCATGATTGTCCTATAAC
This sequence comes from Glandirana rugosa, assembly GCA_018402905.1. Lineage (NCBI taxonomy): Eukaryota > Metazoa > Chordata > Amphibia > Anura > Ranidae > Glandirana > Glandirana rugosa. The sequence goes on along the minus strand of BLSH010323803.1, from coordinate 279,886 downwards.
GCTGCAGGACCCCTGGCCCCCTGTCTGGACAGTGCTAATTGGCCCTGTGCTGATCACATGCACTATTGGACAAGAAGGCCTGGCTCGCAATCTCCACTCTAATTCATCCCAAAGGTGTTCTATCGAGTTGAGGTCAGTATTTCTGTACAGGCCAGTCAAGTTCCTCCACCCCAAACTAGCTCATCCATGTCTTTATGGACCTGGTTAAAGCTTGTAGGAGAAGTTTTCATTTTCCTCTGATTGTCCTATAAGGCTGCAGGACCCCTGAACCTCTGTCTGGACAGTGTTGATTGGCCCTGTGCTGATCACATGCACTCTCCCAAGAGAAAAAAAAAACTCTAGCAATACACACCAGACTGAGCATGTGCAGCATGACTCCTAATCAGGGCTGGACTGGCCTACCGGGGTACTGGAAAATTTTCCAGTAGGCAGGCAAGGCAAACCTGCCCTTGGGTCACTTTGAGGGCAGCAGCGCCTGTAAAAAATATGGCTGAGGGCCCGGGTCAACATGTCAACTGGGTATGTGCTGCTGCCGCTCGGGAAAGCCCATACATGCTCAGCCATTTTCGGGCAGGTGGGTGCATGTGCAGCACTATGTCTGCAGTCTCTGACATCTCCTCCTGCACATTGTCCGCAGCCCCCGACATGTCCTCCTGTACCATGTCTGCAGCCTCTGACATGTCCTCCTGTACCATGTCTGCAGCCTCTGGCATGTCCTCCTGTACATTGTCTGCAGCCTTTGACATGTAATCCTGTACCATGTCTGCAGCCTCTGACATGTCCTCCTGTACCATGTCCACAGCCTCTGACATGTCCTCCTGTACCATATCCACAGCCTCTGACATGTCCTCCTGTACCATGTCCGCAGCCTCTGACATCTCCTCCTGTACCGTGTCCACAGCCTCTAACATCTCTTCCTGTACCATGTCCACAGCCTCTGACATGTCCTCCTGTACCATGCCTGCAGCCTCTGACATGTCCTCCTATACCATGACTTGGTTCAACAGCTCACATGATTGGCTGGCTACCATTCCGGGGGAATTTCCTAAACCACAGAGATAGGGAGGGCAAAAAAGGGGGAGGGATATGCCTGTATATAAAAAAAGACATACACATAAATGTGAGAGATGACATTACTAGTGAATCTGGGGAGGAAGTTGAAGCCTTATGGGTAGATCTACAAAGGCAAGATACCAGGGGGAAAGTAATACTGGGAATATGCTATAGGCCCCCTAATCAGAGGGAGGAGGGGGAGACGGACCTCTTATCGCATTTTGGCTAGGATGGGAAGTGTCATTATAATGGGGGATTTTAATTATCCAGATATTGACTGGGAGGAAGGTATTGCACATTCAGCTAAGGCTCGCCATTTCCTAAATGTCCTGCAGGACAATTTCATGGGTCAGATGGTAAATGCACCAACAAGAGAAAAGGCATTATTAGACCTTCTGATTACTAACAACACAGACCTGATCACAGACGTTCCCACGTACCTGGTGGTGGAGTCTGGCTTATGCAGTGGGCAACCTCTCTTACTACCCTGATTCCTGAACCCCTGGTAGTGTAGACAAGGAGCTCGGGAGTGCAGGATGGCACGAGGGTTGGACTGGGTCACTGGTGCTGGTAGGAAGTCTGTGGGTGCGCTCGTGCACAAGAGGTGTGGTCGTACAGGCCGGGTCATAAAGCTGGCTGGCAGTGCAGTACAAAAGGAGCAAGCAGATGGGTGGTTGGGTCCAGGCAGGGTCGTCAATGGGCAGGCATCAGAAGTACAGAAGGGCTAGGCAGAAGAGTGGTCATAGACAATCCAGGGTTCGATGCAGGCAGAGATCAGCAAAGTCAGGCAGGCCGGGTCACAGGAACAGATAGTCAGGATACAGGAAGCTCAGAAATGCACACTAAACACTGTAGATCAGACAGCAGAGTCTGTGTGCTGCTAAGGTGTTTAAATAAGGCAGCTTGGGTCCAATCAATGAAATCACCCTGCACAATTGTTAACCCTTAGTGACCCCTGCGCTGGGTAGCAGATCCATGACACACGCGCATAGGTGCAGAAAGTCCACTTTAGCCACAGATTCTCTTCCTAACAGATGTGGAAGTAAGGGGCAATCTAGGAAATAGCGATCACAGGTCAATTCGTTTCAATATAAATTACACAAACAGGAAACATAAGGGAATACAAAGACACTGAATTTTAAGAGAGATAAAATTTTAGGAACAATGAACGTGGAGGAAAAATGGGAGTGCTTCAAGGACATACTAAACAAAGGTATCAGCCAGTGTATCCCAACGGGAAATACATTTAAAAGAGCTAATCAAAAACCAGGGTGGCTTAACTCTGACGTAAAGGCACACATAAAAGCAAAGGAGAAGGCCTTCAAAAAAATACAAGGCTGAGGGGTCTCTGCCAGATTTTCATATTTATAAAACACGCAATAAGGATTGCAAAGATGCAATCAGAGCAGCTAAGGTAGAACATGAAAGACACATAGCTGAGGAGAGTAAAATGAATCCCAAGAAATTCTTTAAATTTATAAACAGTAAGAGAGGGAGGCAAGATCATATTGGCCCCATAAAGAATGATGAAGGTAATCTGGTTACAAAGGATGGAGAAATGGCAAAGGTGTTAAACACATTTTCTCCTCAGTATTCACAAAGGAAACGGGGGGCTCAATTATTCAGAACTACAAAGCTGGTCCTCACGGCACGTCACAGAAAGCACCCTCATGGCTAACTGAGGATAAAATCAGGAATAGGCTTGAAAAACTGAACACTAATAAGTCACCGGGACCAGGTGGCTTACACCCGAGGGTCCTTAAGAAATTTAGCCAAGTTATTGCCAGACCCTTGTACCTAATCTTTAAGAGCAGTTTTCTGACCAGTACGATACCAGGTGATTGGAGGAAAGCCAATGTAGTACCAATATATAAAAAAGGACCAAGATATATCCCTGGGAACTACAGACCAGTTAGCTTAACATCAATAATTTGCAAGCTCTTGGAGGGAATAATAAGGGATTATATACAAGATTATTGTAATGAGAACAGTATGATTAGCAGTAATCAACATGGTTTCATGAAGGATCGTTCTTGCCAAAACAATCTATTAACCTTCTATGAGGAGGTGAGCTGCCATCTAGATAAGGGAAGGCCTGTAGACATTGTGTATCTGGATTTTGCAAAATCATTTGATACAGTTCCCCATAAACGGTTACTGTACAAGCTAAGGTCCCTCAACATGGATCAAAGGGTGAGCACCTGGATCAAAAACTGGCTACAGGGGCGAGTCCAAAGGGTGATGATAAATGGGGAGTACTCAGAATGGTCTGGAGTAGAAAGTGGGGTTCCCCAAGGTTCCGTCCTGGGACCAATCCTATTCAATTTATTCATAAACAATTTGGAGGACGGGGTGAACAGCTCAATCTCAATATTTGTGGATGATACCAAGCTAAGCAGAGCAATAGGATGTGGAAACCTTGCAAGAAGATCTGAATAAATTAATGGGGTGGGCAGACAAGTGGCAAATGAGATTTAACATACTCACTAGGGGGAGAGCCTCTGGGGGAATCTAGAATGGAAAAAGACCTAGGGGTCCTAGTAGTGAACAGGCTCAGCAGTGGCATGCAATGCCAAGCTGCTGCAAGCAAAGCTAACAAAGTGTTGGCATGCATTAAAAAAGGGATCAACTCCAGGAATAAATCAATAATTCTCCCGCTATACAAGTCTCTGGTGAGGCCGCACCTGGAGTATGCCATCCAGTTCTGGGCACCAGTCCTCAGGAAGGATGTTCTGGTATTGGAAAGGGTTCAGAGAGGACAACAAAGCTAATTAAGGGATTGGAGGACCTTAGTTATGAGGAAAGGTTACAAGCATTGAACTTATTCTCTCTGGAGAAGAGACGCTTGAGAGGGGATATGATTTCAATGTAGAAATACTGTATTGGTGACCCCACAATAGGGGCAAAACTATTCCACGTAAGGGAGTACACAAAGACATGCGGCCACTCACTAAAAATAGAAGAAAGGCGGTTTAACCTTAAAATACATAGAGGTTTCTTTACGGTAAGAGCAGCGAGGATGTGGAATTCTCTTCCACAATCAGTAGTTTCTGCTGTGAGTATAGATCATTTCAAAAAACTATTAGATGCACACCTAAGGGACCACAACATTGAGGGATATACAATGTAATACTGACATAAAAAACACACACATAGGTTGGACTTGATGGACTTGTGTCTTTTTTCAACCTCACTGACTATGTAACTATGTCCGCAGCCTCTGACATGTCCTCCTGTACCATATCCACACACCCTATGACCACCTCCTGTACCATGTCCACACTTTTACCACTTTTAACCGGAATTTGCTCTTATATACAGTATATAAAACCCTATGTGCTTTCATATCTGTCTTATGTATATATAATACACTCTTCATATGTACTTTAAAATGCATGGTTTTCCCTTTTATGAACAAGAAAATTATGACGTTATGCTGTTGGGCTGGTATAATAATGCTATGGGGCTGGTATGAAATTATTTCTGGGGCTTTTTATTCCCAGTCCGGCCCTGCTCCTAATGCTCTGTTCTATCAGCGATGGATTGGAGTCAGTGGGGGGATAAGAAGAGATAAGATAAGAGGGGGATAAGAGAGACAGGATCACACAGCTTTTATACACAATGCAGAGGATTAATCCCTTAGGTTCCACAGTGGGTATAACATGCATGCTTTACTGCATATACAGACTGATTTTACTATTGTGGGTTTAGTAACACTTTAAGAGTTCCCTTCACTGGAACTAAGGGCCCAAGTCGAACCCCTGAAAAACAACCCCACACCATAATCCCCCTCCACCAAATGATTTGGAGGGGTGGCCCAATACTTTTGCCAATATAGTGTGGATGAGCGAGTTTGGGTGAGGAACTTGAATGGCCTGCACATTCCTGACTTCAAATTGACAGAACACCTTTGGGCTGAATTAGAGTGGGGACTGCGAGTCAGGCCTTCTCGTTCAACATCAGTGCCTGACCTCTCAAATGCGCTTCTGGAAGAATAGTCAAGCTTTCCCATAGACACACTCCTAAACCTTGCAGACAGCCTTCTCAGAAGAGTTGAAGCTGTTATAGCTGCAAAGGGTGGGGCAACTCAATATTGAACCCTATGGACTAAGACTGGGACGCCAGTAAAGTTTGCGTGCATGTAAAGGCAGGCGTCTCAATACTTTTGACAATATAGTGTGTGTGTATGTGTATATATGTGTGTATATATATATATATATTTATTCTAAATATACAGTACTAGTTCATTCTAGTATGATAGGAGGTACGGATACATGGAGAGTTACATATAAAATATATAGCCAGTGTCCTGGTTTCTCCTCCAAAATTTAAATTGTCCTGTACTATGTCCTTGTGGCAACAGGTCAAGAAATCAGTGTGAATCACCCCAACTGACATACAGCCATCAATGAAAAGCGGCTCTTCCGCCCGCAGGACAAAATAGAAAGAGCTCTGCTTTCAGGTTAAGTTTACACATGCGGTTGGGGGGAAGGTAAAAAAGGTGGTTAAGCTGCTTTTTTACTGCTCCTCAATCCCCCCCCCATAAAATGCAAAGGGGGTGTACACATGTTGCGACCATGGTGCCTGCGACAAGAATGATTCCCTCCTGTTGCATTTGATGGGCAGTACTGCACGCCAGACATGACCCATTGAAGTGATTGGGGCTGTGCGGCAATCACCCTGCAATTGTGTGCAATGCACGTGGATGCAGCACGGTGGTATGGGCTTTAAGGGGTTAAAAAAGGCAATGAGGTGGTGACATTATGTCTTCCAGCCGCCTGTAAGAAGTAATTCACCACAGATCACTCTTCAGAAGGCAGCGATAATGTAAATGAACCCTAAATTAGCCACGCACAGAAGGATTTGGTAAGACTTAGATTAGCAAATATGACTAATTTAAATAAACCTTCACTTTTAAAATAGATCAAAATACTTAGTGTTCATTTAGAAAATAATAATAAATTGCTAAATTTCCCAGTTTATTTATTAACAAGAATTGTTTTATAATGTAGACAGAAAAAAGTCCAACATAAAGGCTTCATCTCTTTAATCCATGTTATGAAAACAGATAAAAAATATAATTGACTACTTTCCATTATTGAATATATTCTCGGCTAGTATTCATTTAGGCTCTGGGAAATTTTCACTAATTATTTCAAGAGCCATCGACGGCAGGAAGATGAATCTTCTCCAAACAGTTTAAATTATTGCCTTAGGAAAACATAATTATTGATCAGTTGTGCTGTTTAAATCATGAGGTCGGCGATATGGGTAAATTAATGCCATCGCCTGACATAAATGGAGGAATTATATCTGATCGGTTCCACTACTATTTCATACAGCCAGTCATTTATCTAATTGAGTTGATTGAATTAGAACTGAATGCTACTAATGTAAATTATGTGTATTAAAGCCTGCTTATGCAGGAGAGACAAAAACAGGCAATATTGCCAATTCATCAGTTTATTTAAAAGGCAATGGCAACCAAAACGTATGCCTCTGTTTTGGGTGAAGTTGGGTAAGATTGAATTTATTCACATGTGTCTTTTGGGATGGGTGACCCTGACAGCATGATCAAAAAGTCAGGTGTACCATGAAGTATCTGCCAGAGGTCACAGCGCCCTCTAGTTCTGCCTTTCTTAATCTTTTATCCGAACCCTTGAAATAACTTTTGGGTCTCAGAGAACCCTGCTAAAACTCATTCATTGGGGGTTAGTAGGAAAATGCCCCTTATATTGGAGGGCAGTAGAAAGAATGCCACTGTTACAGACAGCTAAAAAGATTGCTGGTGTCATGTAAGCAGGTGACAATACCACTTTTACAAAAACCACTATCCTGATAATGTAGTAGGTGTAGAGTTGTACACCTTTATATTTTGGTGTCGGTGTGGCCCTGGGCAGAAGACGGATGGGACTTGGCTACCTCTGACTTGTAGCATGTAGGTTTGTGGCCAGGAAGAATGGTAGGCCTGCTGGGCCTAGACCCAGGGAAGAGACTCCATGTGAGGATGCATTGCTGGGGGACTCATGAAAGAGCATTTGTAAAGATGGCTGGACTTTAAGATTTCATGTTGGTGGCACTGAGGTGTTCTACACTATAACTGTGAAGTTGTGTGCCAAGGTATTAACCTGAAGCTTTAAATGAAATCACTGAAGCAGCACCCTGTGTGGACATTCCTCATTTAAGAAGGTGGGCTTTCTGCCGGCAAACTGAAAGTGTAGTGACGAGAGTAGGTCAGACCTAAAGTAAGTAAGACACAAAATGATGGAGTAACCTCCCCAGAACAGGTAAGTGTGCGAAGCCCCTGGTCAGCTAGATGGGAACCAGCAGCTAGTCCACCATGCCAACACTCATGCCACTGGCTTTGCCAAGTAGCATTCGCCTCAGAATTATGCAGGCACCATCACATGGGAGGTCAATCAGCCACATCCCAAGGAATCCCTATCAACCTCTTTTAACCCAGACAAACCCTTGAAATGTTGCATGTCATGGGAATCCCCTGTTAAATCACATTAATTGGGGGTCAGTGGAAAAAAAACATATCTTACATTAATGGCTAGTAGGAAGGATGCACCCTTTACAGCAATGATCAGAATGTTACCCTTATACTTAGACAGCTAAAATGATCATTGGAATCAGTTAGCTGGGTCTGCCAAGTGCTGTTGGCCCTGGAACTATGCAGGCACCATCAAATGGCTAGTCAAATTGCCTCAGCTCAAAGAGTCCCTCGCCACCTTTTGCAGAACCCTAGTTGAGAGTGGTTGATCTAGTTGCTTTTACCAGGACATACAAAGAGAAACCATTAGGACCAGTATAAATACGTTTTGGGATTTGAGAATATTCTTTCAGCTTAAGTTTGAGACATTTTTTAGATAGATTTGACCTGTGTTTCACTGCCTTCTGACCTGCATTTGCCCGGCTTCAAACTGCTTTTGTGTTCCCATAGAATTCTAAAGGGAGAGAAGCAGTTCTGAAGTGAACAAAAGCCCATTGACCCATGGCCATGGTCAGTAAAATATGGTGCATAAATTCAAGTTTCAATTTAAAGCTGGACTTCCAAATAGGCAAATATTCTCTAAATACAAGAGTCAGGTGTATTCTTACTTGAATCTTGGTGTGTTCAGTGTATTTCCTCAATATCTGTGCACTAAACAAGTATGAAACTCTACCTCTGTGCAGGAGCTTCCTGTAATAAAGACCGCTCACTGCTGCTCTCTCTCCATGTACAAGATGACTGGTCTTGTCTTCGCCCCCTCCTATAGTTTTATGCAGGCAGTGTGTTGTGGATGAAGCTTCCAGGTCCCTCCCACAGCTTTGCTCCTTGCACAGGATATGTAAACACGGGTGATAACAGTGTGCAAAGAAATTTGGTACACACAAAGTGGATTTAAATTGTTTGTGGCTATTGAGCAATACATTTAAATGATAGTTTTTATGTCTGGAGTTCAGCTTTAACCACTATCTGGCCCCACGGGCTTCTCAAAAGCAGTGAGAATGGTGTGGGTGATATACTCATACCCCACTCTTCTTAAAATATGTTTAGGGCGGGGCCCTTCTTTTATAAAAAGAAACCTGTGATAAGGAAGTATGGAGACTTCTGAAACAATATTTTTTTGGCTGTTATGCTTATCCAACAGCTTTAGTTATTTTTGAGTACTGCTGTAAAAAAGATTTTTTTTACACATAATGTATGAATATAATTTTACTCAAAGTACCCAGTTTCAATGTAACTTTTCATTGGGGGAACTCTCATCTTGTTTAAAGCGGTTTTATACCTAAAAAAAACAAAAAAAAACTGTAAGGCAAAGGCATAAAGAGCTAGCATGCACCGCATACTAGCTTATTATGAAATACTTACCTCAGAACGAAGCTCCCACAGGTCTGCCTGGTCCCTGCAGAGGGAGCTGATATTTTCCCCTGGAGGATCCTTCCGTGTTCACGACTCTGGCCCCTGTGAGTCACCGGACTTGCGAGTCATCACTCCCGCGCTGGAGCCCGTCTTTACAGCAAGCTTTCTGGCAAAGTTTGGCGCTATTGCACTGGGCCTTAACCAGGACATCACGGCGCATGTGCCGTGATGTCAGCAGGACGAATATCTCTTAAACCATGCAGGTTTAGGAGATATTAATTTTTTAATTATATAACCCTTATTATAGGCTTACCTGTAGGTAAAAATCATAAATTAGGGTATACAACCACTTTAACCTTTTTTTCTTAACACTGCTGTTAGGGTTTACACAAACTTTTAAATATATTTAAAGCCAACATTTTTTTTTTTTTAGATAAAATAAAGAATGGGTAAAGCCCTTCTCATTTCTTTTCTATCTACTGTACTGTATTTCTTGGGAAGATTTTTCTTCAAATTCTGTCCCAAAACAGCCCCCTCTTAGACACTGGAACAAGTTTCCCGACTGAAAGATTTCCCCTCTATTACCCATCTGGGGAACTGTCCCCTCTAACCCTGCCACCCTGCCCACAAATGCCATTATGGCAAATACCGCCGTACTTTTGACAAGATGCATCATTTATGAGCACCTATAGTAGATGAAGGTTAAGTATGTTCCTTTCTGTGATCCCTTGATTTTTATTTTATTAAACAAGGTAAGCCTTTTTGTATTTTCTTTATGGTCATTACACTTTTGATAATGTCATTTGTAGAGCAGGTAAGATTGCATTCATCATCTTAGGTCATTACATTAAAGTCTTAAATAATGTGATTTATGAAAAATGCAATACATATCAAACAGGACTGCCGGAAAGGCTCCAGATTACTCAATAGTAAAGAAAGGAATTATTGGGCAATTTCTGTGTGACAGAAGCTATGTGGTTTACATCAACCATGGACATTCTCAAGCCATCTAGCTGGTGAATATTCACCAAGTATGCTTTGCCAATAGGAATATACCTGTTTGTCTTAAATTAAAGGGAGATAAACATATTCTCAGTACTTATTTCAAATTATTATTGTATAATCTGTATCCTAATGTAGCCAGGTGCTGGACTACAGAAACATGAAGAATAAGACATTGCCCCATTTACAGGCAGTTTTGCTTTCTACTGTTATCCTGGATGTTTTGTTGCACTCCTCCAGTTAGCAGAGGGAGAGCTATAGCCAGAAAAGCCTATATAATTCTATGCAGAATGCTGAAGATCATGGGAATTGAAGTCAACCATAGAGTCAGACTCATGGAGCCTAACACTACAGTAGTGGAGGGAGTGGTTGAATATCTTTTTACCAGACTGCACTAAAAACGTCTTCCTCTTGGTAGTGCAGGAGTCCATGTTAGAATGTCAACCTGCATGCACGCATCTCTGCAGGAGACCGAACTGATGGGGACTGGAGCTTGAGGCCCGATAGCGGTGACACCGGAGTTGCACTGCACGGACTAAAGGAAATAAATCAATCTCACCCTTGCGGCAGGTAGACTAGAGAGATCTCTTAGGGCCATTTCACACAGGCTGTCCTATCATGTCTGCCTATCAGTGTTTCAGGCAAACCTGATCGGACCCTCCAGTCTTCCTTATGGAGCGGCAGATGTCAGTAGCGACATGTCTGCTGACATCTGCTGATATCCGATCTGATCCTGTCCTATTTTCCACCCATCTGGTGGATCGGATGTGTTCGGATGAAAACGGACAGGCCTTGTGTTTTCACCTGATTTCCCCATAGAGGAGAACGGGACTGTGTCTGTCTCCGCTCTGCATAGTGAGCGGACACGAACCTGTCATCCGCCTGCTCAGATGGGATCAGCGGAGTGATCCCCTGCTGAGCAAGTGGATTCTGTTCCACTGAGGCGCCGTGTGAAAGAAGCCTAACTATAATTGTACCAAAAAACCTTGCGCTATGTGATTAAACACGTGTATCTCTCCTCTGTAGGGATGAGCCGAACATCCCCCCTCCGGTTCGGTTTGCACCAGAACATGCGAGCAGACAAAAAGTTTGCACGAACATTCGAACACTGTTAAAGTCTATGGGACCCGAACATGAAAAATCAAAAGTGCTAATTTTAAAGGCTTATATGCAATGTTATTGCCCTAAAAAGTGTATGGGGACCTGGGTCCTGCCCTAGGGGACATATATCAATGAAAAAAAAACGTTTTTAAATCAATGTTTTTTTCAGGAACAGTGATTTTAATAATGCTCAAAGTGAAAAAAAAAAATAAAAAAATCCTTTAAATATCGTGCCTGAGGGTGTCCTTAGTCTGTCTGTAAAAGGGCACATCTCTATGAGGTGTAGAACATAGCCAGAGCAAAATGACATTTCCATAGGAAAAATTGTCATTTAAAATCGCAGCTGTAATGTATTGCCGATTCTCGGCAATATACAAGAAATCGCTGAAAAAAAGTGCGTGGGGGTCCCCCCCCCAGTCCAAACCAGGCTCTTTGGGTCTGGTTTGGATATTAACCCCCTAAAATCCAAACCAGACCCTTATCCGAGCATGCAGCTCTGGCCGGTTAGGATGAACCTTACCAGGCTACATACCCTCAACATGGGGAGTATGGGTGCTTTGAGGGAGGGGTGGCTCTGCCACCCTCCCTCCTCAAAGCACCTTGTCCCCATGTTCATGGGGACAAGAGCCTCTTCCCCACAAGCACCGGCCAGGCTTGTGGAGAAGAGGCTCTTGTCCCCATCAACATGGGGGCACGGTGCTTTGTCTGCGGGCAGGGGGGCTTAATGGAATCTGGAAGCCCCAATTCATAAGGGGCCCCCAGATCCCGCCCCCCCTATGTGAATAGGTATGGAGTACATTGTACCCCTACCCATTCACCAAAAAAGGAGTGTAGTGGTACAAAAAACAAGAGGCAGTTTTTGACAAGTCCTTTATTGTGTAAAATAGTTCTTCTTTCTTCCTCCGGTCTTCGTCTATCTTATCCTGCCCCGGTCCTTCTTCTGCTTCTTCTTTCAGTCTTCTTGCTTCCTCTCTTCGTCTTCAATGTTCATTTTCTTCTTCCTTCTTCTTTCACCGCCGCCGCTCTCCCTGCTGCTGCAGCCCGGCCCCTGTGCGTCTCCCAGAATGGGCAGTCTGCATAATGACAGTTCTTTTGTAAGAAGGGGCAGGGCCACCCGGTGATGTAAACGAGTGACCGCCCCCTCTGACAGCGCATGACGTCAGAAGGGGGTGGGTTCACTCGGTTACATGATTGGGTGGCCCCGCCCCTTCTTATAAAAGAAGTGTTATTATGAAGACCGCCCATTCTGGGAAATGCACAGGGGCCGGGCTGCAGCAGCATGTACCCCATACCTATTCACATGGGGGGGGGGGTCGGGATCTGGGAGCCCCCTTATTAAAGGGGGCTTCCAGATTCTGACAAGCCCCCTGCCCGCAGACCCAACAACCACTGGCCAGGGTTGTGGGCATGAGGCCCTTCTCCCCATAAACATGGGGACAAGGTGCTTTGGGGGTGACCTCAAAGCATCATCCCCATGTTAAGGGCATGTGGCCTGGTATGGTTCGGAGGGGGGGGGGCTGCTCGCTCATCCTCACCCCCTCACGCCATCGCCCTGAAGACGCCCTTTACGGCAAAACGTACGTCGGAGACGTTTGTTACAGCAGCACTTCCGGGTCCTTGTATTCCCTATCACGACACAATACGAAACCTAGGCTTGGAGCGCACGCGATTGCCGGGAGACCGCCAAGCATGAGGGCGACCGGTCCAAACACTTACTCACTCGTATATGTCCCGCTGAACACACCTCAGTGCCGGGTCTCTGGCACAAAGAAATGTGAGCGGAACTTTTTATCTTTTGTTGCTTACCATTTTAAATAAATTCACCACACTATAAGACTTCCCTTATGGTCTCCTGTGGAGTCATTTTCATATTATAGAATCTGCCTACATTCCCATTTTGGAGAGGAGCAGAGTCTCAGGATACCTCAGGCTTTCAGAATATGCTTGTGTTGACCTTCCTGTAAAAAGGGGTCAAAACTTTCTGGTGAGTTGCCACCTTTACCTTTGGATGAGCACTGGTGGAGTATTCACTTACATTAAGAAAAGGACTCACATGGTGTTGGGATACTCTTATGAACACTTTCTTATGATGCATATGCCAATAACATAAATGTGTGCAATCATTCAGATGTTAAACCTAGTTTTGTTGGTATACACAGTTTTTATGTAAACACATAATTGGTATCAAATGGTATGGTTACATAAGTATATGATTGGTGCAGGGTGAAATGCTTTTCAGGCATGTTTTTTTCATTAGCACTTATTCACATATTAGCTTAGTCAGCGCCAGCACCTTTCTTATGCATTTTTTTGCGAATCTGCGATCGCATTGGCGCGCATACACGTGCACAACGTGACAGAAGGGAACTTCACCTGGGCTATAAAAGGACTATGGCTGCCTGACTCAAGTGCTGGATTATCGTAAGCTCTCCTGGTTCCTGAATCCTGTAACCGTGCTTGATTCTGTTGTGACCCGGCTTGACCTTTGACCTGCTACCTACTCTCCTGATCTATGACCTACCTTGCTCCTCTGACCATCCATCTGCCTGCTTACCAGTGTTTGACCCTCAGCTTGCTGAAAGGATTTCGCCTCTGCTTGATCTACTGTGTATGACCCCGGCTTGCCTTACGGACTTCGCTCCTGAATGATCTATTTTGTATGACCCCGACTAGCCACATGAACTCTGTCTCTGCCTGAACTACTGTGTTTGACCCTCTGCCTGCACACAGACTTTCCTCTGCCTGATTCACAGCATCAGACCCAGGCTAACCTCCTTGGACTTGCTCCTGTATGATTTACTGTGTTTGAACCTGGCTTGTTGCATGGACTGTGCTCTCATTTGTCACTACAGTGTTTGACCAGCAGCCTGCTCAGCACTCTCTTCTGGGCCAGTGTGCCTGTGCTGGACATTCAGCTTACTTCTATAGACTTGCCATCTGTACCTGCTGGTCCTATTACACCTGTTCCAATCACCCCACAGACTCTGAGCTACCTGCTGTAACTCCCTGCTAAGGTGACCCTCAGCAAGGCCTTTACTGCTGCTGCCATACACCAGCCTTGCCTTATCCATCTTGAGTTCCTGTGCATCGGCTCCTGATCTCAGCCTTTACCTCCTGCACGTGCCAGGCTATCCAGTTCCTGCCGTTGACCTGTTCTTCTTTGTGCGGCTTACCCTCTGTCCCACTCGCTGGGTTGGGATTAGGTACGTGACAATAAAGCTCACGCAATCAGAAAGGGTCAATCCTAATACCAAACACATCGATGTCAAGCATTACCTACTGAGGGATAATCAAGAGCAAGGTGTTATTGACATTCAATACTGCCCGTCAGAGGAGATGACTGCTGATGCACTCACCAAGCCTATGTTGAAGGAACGTCATAGTTATATCCAGAAGAAGCTGAATATAAAGCACATGCTGTTGAGAAGGGGTGTTGGAAGGACAACAGAGTGGCTTTGTACTGTGTACTGTGAACTATATATACATATGCATTATAACTGTCTATAGCAGTAGGTGGCCTTGTAGTATTATAGTGTATAGTTCATGTGTATCTATGATATGATGTAATGGGAGGAAGCACTGTTTTTCCTCTGTGTGCACTTATATCCTCTTGTTTCCTGTTCATGTTTCTCATGCTATAAGACATGTTATACAATTCTCCATGAAAGATAAAGCTGTTTTCTGTATACAACAAGCTTCCAGCGCATGATATGAATACTCTGCACAGCACGATTCAGGGTTGTTTGGAAGAGGATACCAATCGCTACCGAGCTCTTGATTGGATTCAGTTAGATTAAAGAGACTATGGAGATTTAGCAGGGTTTAGCAGGTTCTGATCATAAATGGCTGCATGATACCTTGAGCTAATCAGCAGTTGAGCTAAATCATCTGAGTCAGTTTGATTGTAAAACAAGGTGCTTCGACTGGAGTGTATGTCCAATTTCAGCAACCATTGTGATTTTATGCATGGATGACAACCTCACCTTAAAATGTGTCCAGGACAAAGTGTAGACTCAAGTTCAAACCTCAGTCAAAATAAAATACCGTCTGAAGTATAAAAGCAAGACACGCTTGCAATTTCTGTAGCAGTAAACTACAATCACTTGGGCATCCCATCATCAGACTAGAATTACTTGGAGAACAAATTTATTTTAATAGCCGTATTCCGAGACACTAAAATTTCTCTCCCAGTCAGCATTAATTTTGCCCTAAAAAAATGTCTGATTACCGACATAAAATTAAGCAGGAGGTTGTCTCACTCTCGTAAACAACGTCCCTGTCAGGCCTTCCTGCCGGTAAACTTACTTACATGGTAAATAGATTTTTTTTTAATTCTTCTCTACCTGCATCAAATACAGACACTCTGTGTCTAGCAGGATTCAAAAGTCGCCTGCATTTAAAGTAAACTTTTTCTTTATCCCAAATAATAAAAATAAGAATGAATGCTCCCGCCTTGCTTTAAACATTTCAGTAAGATATATAGTATATGATATTTTAAATGTATTCCATATTCCATACTTTTTATAAAGTATGGTTTATTATTTTGCATTTATAGTACTTTCTGATGCTGTGGTAATAGGCCAACCTTTAAAGGCCCATTCACACCTATGCACTGCGTTACTGTGTGCACGTGCATTAGTACACTACACCATGCAATCATTGTGGTGCCATACGTTTTCAATGGCATGCAAATGCACTAATGTGTGTTGTAGTGCCCTGTGTTGTTAAAAATGGTTCATGTCCATTTTTTTATTTTAGTATTTTTTTCAAGTTTATAGTGGCAGGTCGTCCATAGATGGCGCATGGGCACCGCCCCACCATCCATGCGTCCGGCCAACTAATCTACATATCAGGGACTATGGATTCCAATGGGGGGGGGAGTGTTTTTTGGAAGCACGTGATTAGAGCCAGAGGCTCTAATAGACTTCAAAAAAGGGTGGGCTTCGGGTGCAGTGCCCTGCTCCCCGATCCCACCCAGTTGTGTGACGATAGCAAATAAATTTTCGCTATTTTCACAATAAAGTTCCTTCCTGCCAATCAGGAGACAGGTCATGAGACATGTTTCCCGATTGGCCAAAGTGTCAGTGGATTCTATTGGATGCCTAATGCTTTGGCGGAAGAGAGAGCAGACACACAGTGGAGAAAGCCGCTGGAGGAGCGGACACCAGTGCCGGCGCTGCCCACACTCTGGGAGAGGAGGAGAGGACATGTTAGGAAAAAGACTGTTTCTGAAGGTCTTGGCGCTTGTGCTCGCTCCATTTAAGCTTACAACGCCCAGCAGCCAGTGCTGTCCGCTCTACAGCGTGTGAGTGTTCCTGAGCTACCTGATTTCCTGAGTATCTATTCCTGTGACCCGGCTTGACCTTGACCTTGTTGATTTCTGCCTGCACCGACCCCCAGCTTGCCCACGACAACTCTTCTGCCTGATCCCCGTGTACTTCTGCTGCCAGCCCGTTAACAACCCTGCCTGCACCTGATGACTCTTCTGCCTGAACCCTTTGTACCACATTGCCAGCCCATTGCCGACCCAGCCTGCACGACCATCCAGTACCAGCACGAGCTTCACTGGACTTCCCACACCACCACCAGTGATCCTGTCCAGCCCTCGTGCCCCCCTGAGCTCCTGCCTGCTCTACCAGGGAACCCTGGTAATATGCAGTATCTCACAAAAGAGAGTACACCCCTCACATTTTTGTAAATATTTTTATGATATCTTTTCATGTGATAACACTGAAGAAATGACACTTTTCTACGATGTCAAGTAGTGAGTGTACAGCTTGTATAACAGTGTAAATTTGCTCTCCCCTCAATATAACTCAACACACAGCCATTAATGTTTAAACCGCAAGCCAGGTAGCAAGGATAACTTGCCACAAATTTGTGGCAGTGTTGAATTGTAAACCTGTTAACCTGTACATTTTCACTGGCAAGTTGTACACTTGCAGAGCACTTAAAGCACAAGTTCTAGTTGTCACTTTTCCAATTTGTAGCAAATTTGCATGGCAAGTCTCTAGCAAGAGCAAAGTGGTAAGTTTTCAGCAAGAGCTCTGCCAGTCTGCAGCATGAAAATTCAGCTACAGTGCCCCCTGTGGTGAGATGACTATTGCACAACTTAAGTGAACCAGAACTTGCAGCAGACCTGCAGAATGTTTGCAAAGAAAGTTGATGTGGAGTCATGCAATGTGGACTTGCTGCAATTGTGCACAGACTTATGAATCCTGGCAAGTCTAGCAATAGCTTAACAAGTCATTTTCAAACTTGCAGCTCAATTACTTGCTATCTAAGTAATAAATTAATTTTATGATGTATTACTGACTAAAGAGTTGCGCTAATTCTTTTTTCTTTATATATCTGCCTAGAACTGAACTTTAATTTTTTTTTCATCACATATGAGCAATAATATACCCAAAGAGGATCTCAAGGAGATCTGTGAGTATAATCCTTATGCTAGCTATACACTTAGTATGTTGCCCATACAACCATACAAAATCACTTGGTTCACCAATCCATGCTAAAGTCAGGCACTTGGTTGCCCACAATCCATGCTGAACAGCTTGCGCGCTTTCCCCTATCTAAATACCTGAACAGTGACTGCACCTTATAAGTGGTTCTAAAGCTTTTTTTTGTATTAAAATAGCAAACATATCTATACTTACCTGCTCTGTGCAATGCTTTTGCACAGAGCAGCCCTGATCCTATTTTTCTGGCGCCCCCTGCTGGCACTCCTGCTGGCCTTGTCCCCCTCTCCAGTATCATAGGATTTCATTGACAGCAGCGGGAGGAGATGGCTCTTGCTGCTATCGATCTGTCCAATGAGGAGGGACAGCGGTGGAAGCCGCTGTGCTTGTGCACATCGCTGGATCGGGCCTAGATAAGAAAGGGGGGGAGGAGTGTTGGGGGGAGCTGCAGCACAGAAGGTTTTTCACCTTAATGCATATGTAGCCAGGAGCTGGGTATGCATACTCCCGGCATCAGAGACGTTTCTGTCTTTGGGATTAATGCAGCTGTATCCCCCTAGTGCCGGTTTACTGTTCTGTGACTCTAGCAGTGACAAGGGAGATGCAATCTGAGGGTTGTAGTTTGCTTGTGAAGATCCATCAGGCTGTGCAGCAGAGGAGGGTTCCTGGGAGAAGGCCTAGCAAGCTCTCTCTGTACAGCGCGGATTGACAAAGCAGGACCCTGTGTAGATGGTGGTCACTTTTTGCGATTCGGCACTGCGTCGCTTTAACTGACAATTGCGTCCTTTTTTTCCCCACAAATAGAGCTTTCTTTTGGTGGTATTTGATCCCCTCTGCGTCATTTCTGATCACCACTATAAACAAAAAAAGAGTGTCAATTTTGCAAAAAAAAACAATATTTCTTACTTTTTGTTAAAATACAAATCCAAAAGTTGCTGCGTTTATGGATGATGAGAATTAATTTCTGGGGTTTTTATTTATTTTTTACTAGTAATGGCGGTGATCTGATTTTTATCGGGACTGTGATATTGGGGCGGACATGTCGGACATTTTTTACATTTTTTTGGGACCAATGACATTTATACAGCAATCAGAAATTTAAATGTCAACTGATTACTGTATAAATGTCACTGGCAGTGAAGAGGTTAACCTTCAGGGGGAGATCTAGGGGATAACTGTGTTCCCTAGGCATGTTCTAACTGTGAGGGGGCTGGGCTGTTATGGGCATAAGAGATCTAACTAATCCCAGTGACAGGGATCAGTAGATCTCTTACGTCCCCACCGACAGAGTGGGGAACCGCCGTGTTACATCAGCGGTTCCCCGTTCTTTTGCTCTAGCAGCTCATCGCGAGTTGCCGGAAAACATTGGGTCCGCCCGAGTCGCAGGCACACTCCTCTGGAGTGTGGCGGGCATCAGCGCGCTGGTGGCGGCGAGCTCCGGCCTCCTAGCTGCCACTCCGCAAGTTGCCGTCTATTTACGGCGATTCGCGGTACACATCCACACTGCCGCAGTAAATATACTGTGCGCGGTATGGAAGTGGTTAAAGTCAGTGATCACTGTGAAGCTTTCCTAGTTCTGCTCCAGAAAAAAGTGCTTTATATCATTGCAATACACTTCTGTTAATTTATTTTGTTGTATCAGCCTTTGTGGGTATATACCAGTCAATCTATAAAAGCTAGCTGAAGATCATCTGAACGGTCAAGCAAGGAACATTGAACTGCAACTACTCTTCATTCTCTTTCCCCCACTTAGTGAGCCTAGACTACTTTGTCAGAATTTGCTATACAGCTGCATTCACCAAAGAACTCTCTCCCTGAGAACAGGTTGAATATTGCTGCATTTGTTATTGTGGTGTTACACTTGTTCACCTACTGTTTGCTGGTGTCAGGTGAGGGAGCATAGAGAGTGGTCTGACACTTCAGAAGTCATTCCCCTTCTCTAAAGTCGCCCCACTCTCATGCACAGTATACTGACCTGCTCATATACATGTTGGTTGAACCTATAGAGTCATGCGTAATATATCTTGTCATTCACTTGTGTTTATTGTTCAATTTTGGAAATTACTGATACATCGTGTTGAATACCAATTATTTTCTTTTTTTGTTTACCAACGTTTTTATTGGAAGGTAGCATAAAAAATCCAAGGTACATTTCTCATTACATTTGTCACATAAGGGCAAAAACAAGTATTTATATAGCTTAAACTAATACATTGGTGTTACAAAGGCATAGTGAGCATATTCATACTTGTAAACAAACTTTTACAGGTTAGCTTGATCCCATAGGTCCCATTTATTATTGAAAATATGTTTGGAATCTCTCAAAGAGTGGTATATATTTTCTGTGTGTTTGATCGTAGACATTCTTTGGATTATTTGTTGCCATACAAGAGTGGGAGATTTCCAGTTGAATGCGATCATCCAATGGGTGGCAGTACACAAAGTGTGTGCTAAGGTATTTTGAGAATTGGTGAGGTCAGGGAATTTATTGAATAAGAGGCAGCATTGTGGTGTCAAGGCAATGTGTTTGTCAGCCATTTTATCGATAATGTGATTGACTGCGTCCCAAATTGGCTTCAATAGTGCGCAGTGCCAAAATGTATGTAACAAAGTGCCTTGACTTCCACAGCCTCTAAAACAACTAGATGGTGTACTAGGGTAGTAAGAGTGTATCTTAGATGGAGTCATATACCATCTAGTGATCAACTTCAGAGGTGTTTCTCTGAAGGCGGAAGAGCAGGTGCATTTGTTCAGATTATGGGTCATAATCGACCACTCTTTGAGTGAGAAAGAGCAGTTAAGATCTGTTTCCCATTGGGTCATGTACTTTGCCTTAGAAATAGTGATCTGTTCTATGAAGTGTTTATATATTATTGATATTTGGCTTTTTTGTCTGGGGGCGGTTATGCAAAGTTTCTCAATGATATTTCCCATAGGGGGGGTTGTAAGAGCGTAATTTTTAGAGTAGAAGTTTTTGATGTTTGAATAGTTATTTTCAAGCAATATACTTTGAATAAACGCTATTGATTTCCTCAATCTTGTGTATTACTTTACTGTGCACTATTTAAAGGGGAACTAACAATATGAGTGATCCCAGTGTCTCAGAGGTGGTGGAGAACTCCCAGAATCAGGAAAACCAGGGGGGGATTAACTTACCTTGCGACCCTCAAGAGGGCAGGCCTACACATACAATGCATTAAAGTGGCTGTCTACCCAATTTTTGTACCTTTACCTACAGGTAGGCCTATAATAAGGTTTACCTGTAGGTAAAATGAATATCCCCTAAACCTGTACGGTTTAGGAGATATTCCCTCTCTAAGATGTTGCATCGTTACGGCGCATGCGACGTGTAAGTTCCAGCAATAGGGCCAGACCTTGCCGGAAAGACGGGTCCCGCGCGCATGCATGGGAGTGACGTCTCGTGGCTCCGGCCAGTCACAGTGCCGGAGCCGCGTACCCGGAAGCAAGATCCGAGGGAAGATGTTTGCTCGCTCAGAGGGGACCGAGCAGCCCGGTCGGATCTTCATTTCAAGGTAAGTATTTCATAACGGGCTAGTATGTGGTGCATACTAGCTCATTATGCTATTGTCTTGCAGGTTTTTATATATTTATTTTTTTAAATGGGTAGACAACCGCTTTAAGGCGAAAAATCTTAAAGTGATTGTAAACGATCACATTATAAAAAAACCTATTCAGTTTAAAAAAAAATGAAATGCAAAACATTTTTGTATAGTTATAAAAAACATTATAAATACCTGTTTTTCCTTTTTTATAAGTGATCGTATTCCCTCTGTTCCCTCTCTTTTCAGCTGCATAAGAGCTGGGGGCCGTGTTGCCAACCATCCGTAAATGTACGGACAGCCAGTAAAAACAGGGCAGTTGTTCGGGTGTCCGTAAAAGTCCGTAGCAGCCGAAAAGTGCCAGTAAAAATGGCGGCCATCGGCTCCGGTCAGAGCTGCACATGTGCCATTGCGGAAATCCCAGAGCGGCGAGTGAGAAGATCTGATCCTGACCCTGAGACGAGTTGGATGACAACTCCTCTTGCTGCCAGCTAGTGCCTCTGCCCAGCCCATCCGCCCTCAAATGAGGTTACTGCATTTTTCCCGCCACTGCCAGCCAGCACCTGACCGGAGCAGACGCTCCGGATGGATGGATGGATCCTCCTGATTCCTGCCTGCCTCCCTGTTCTGGCTGACCCTGCAGCCCTCCTGGTGACAGTGGTGAGTGCAGTACCTCCTCTTCATGCCAGCCAAAACGTTAGGACAGTGAGTGTAGGACTGTTTGACACCCACACTGTCTCTGCTCACTCTTACAGACAGCCGCGAGCCTGCTCTCTCTCTCAGTGTGAGTGTGCACTGCATGAGTGCAGTGTGCACTGGATAAGTAGCAGGAGGTAATGGAAAGATGGTGTAATGGAAAAAGGAGGTGATGGGGATGGTGTGATGGAGGGATGATGACAGGAAGTGACGGGGTGATTGTGTGATGGAGATGAGAGGTGATAGAGGGATGGAGACAGGGGGATGGTGTGATGGAGACAAGAGGTGATGGTGTGATGGACATGAGGGGTGATGGAGGGATGGAGACTGGAGGGATAAAAACAGGAAGTGACAGAGACAGGAAGTCTTTAGAAGTGGGGACATAGATTCTGGTGATCCTGGTGTCTACCAGGGATTTCACCTCACTTTCTGTGGTGGTTATGGAACAGAAATTAAGGGGAAATCTCTACAATTTGACATAGGTGACAAAACTGATGGACTAAATAATCTGCCCTTATTATATTGAAAATAACAGAAATATGTTTTTTTACCTTGCTATCTACCTTAAATCACATTACTATTTGCACAATGTACCTGTTTGTAAAATGCCAGTAAAAACTTGGCTGTGCCAGTAAATTTTGGGTGTTGTGCCAGTACATTTCAATCTGGTAGGTTGGCAACACTGGCTGGGGGGAGAAGAAGCAGCAGCACACTGAGCTTCCCAGTGAAAGGCTGTGCGGGGGGCGTGTCAGGACAAGTATCATCATTGGTGGAGAGTATACTGAGTTTCCAGCATAGCTAGAGAACTGGCCACGGTGTGCCTTCCTGCTTATTGTACACCCCTCACATTTTTGTAAATATTTTATTATACCTTTTCATGTGACAACACTGAAGAAATGACACTTTGTTACAATGTAAAGTAGAGAGTGTACAGCGTGTATAACAGTGTAAATTTGCTGTCTCCTTAAAATAACTCAACACACAGCCATTATTGTCTAAACCGCAGGCAACAAAAGTACAACCCTAAGTGAAAATGTCCAAATTGGGCCCAAAGTGTCAATATTTTGTGTGGCCGCCATCATTTTCCAGCACTGCCTTAACCATTTTGGGCATGGAGTTCACAAGAACTTCACAGGTTGCCACTGGATTCCTCTTCCACGCCTTCATGATGACATCATGGAGCTGTTGGATGTTAGAGACCTTGCGCTCCTCCACCTTCCGTTTGAGGATGCCCCACAGATGCTCAATAGGGTTTAGGTCTGGAGACATTCTTGGCCAGTCCATCACCTTTACCCTCAGCTTTTTTAGCAAGGCAGTGGTCATCTTGGAGGCATGTTTGGGGTCATTATGGCCTAGTCTCTGAAGGGAGGGGATCATGCTTTGCTTCAGTATGTCACAGTACATGTTGGCATTCATGGTTCCCTCAATGAACTGTAGCTCCCCATTGCTGGCAGCACTCATGCAGCCCCAGACCATGACACTCCCACCAACATGCTTGACTGTAGGCAGGACACACTTGTCTTTGTACTCCTCACCTGGTTGCCCCACACACGTTTGACACCATCTAAACCAAATACGTTTATCTGGGTCTCATCAGACTTCCTTCTGGGATGACAGCCATGCAGACCAATTTGATGCTTTGTGTGGCGTATGGTCTGAGCACTGACAGGCTGACCCCTGACCCCTTCAACCTCTGCAGCAATACTGGCAGCACTCATACGTCTATTTCCAAAAGACAACCTCTGGATATGACTCTGAGCATGTGCACTCAACCTCTTTGGTCGACCATAGCGAGGCCTGTTCTGAGTGGAACCTGCCCTGTTAAACCGCTGTATGGTCTTGGCCATGGTGCTGCAACTCAGCTTCAGGGTCTTGGCAATCTTCTTATCGCCTAGGCCATCTTTATGTAGAGCAACAATTCTTTGTTTCAGATCCTCAGAGAGTTCTTTGCCATGATGTGCCATGTTGAACTAGAGAGAGTGAGAGCGATAACACCAAATTTAACACACCTACTCCCCATTCACACCTGAGACCTTGTAACACTAATGAGTCACATCGGGGAGGCAAAATGGCTAATTGGGCCCAATTTGGACATTTTCACTTAGGGGCATACTCACTTTTGTTGCCAGCGGTTTAGACATTAATGGCTGTGTGTTGAGTTATTTTGAGGGGACAGCAAATTTACACTGATATACAAGCAGTACACTCACTACTTTACATTGTAGCAAAGTGTAATTTCTTCAGTTTTGTCACATGAAAAGATATAATAAAATATTTGCAAAAATAGGCTCCTTTCATGTTCCATTTGAATTAGAGGGACTGGCGGGAACACCCGAGATTTCACACAAAGGAAGCAATACAAAGAGAACAGGATACTCTCTCATACAAGTACATGGTCCAGCAGGTACATATCAGGAATATGAAATGTTTAAGGCTTTAGAACCACTTTAAATAATGCAGTCATTGTTTGGCAAACAATTTTAAACCTGGCTCCTTTCATGTTCCAATCAAAGTTTGTTAAGCCGATGGTGCCAACAGGGCCACCCATGGCTTGAATTTGGGTTGACAAAGTGAGTCGCGAACAGCTAGCCTTAGAAGCTCTGTTTTCTCTAGAGAAAAGTGAATGATTCTATACGTTTGTAAGCACCACATTTGCAAGTCAAACAAGCTGGAGTGGAGACAAGATTTGGATGGCAGGCATTTCGATGGGTAGACTTCTCACTTACAATATTCTCTGGGACAGATCTATAGCCAACATGAGTCTAAAATGCATAAACATAGGACAATCTTAGATCTGTGGTCTATTTCTGAAATATTTCTCTGCAATGTAACTGAAAGTATATAACTCCAATCTATTTCTTCCCCAGCTCAGGATAAAACACGACTCACAAGAGAACATTGAAAAATTGCAGATTAGCTGAAGAAAAATGTACAAGCAATAACTCCTGTACTCTGCAATGAACAAAATCTCCATTGTGGACAAAATTCATTTTGACTATAGCAGCAAAACAAGTCACAGTATTTGTCTTTAACTCATGCAAAGATCATATCTCACCATTCCGTTAACCAGGAACAAATGTAAGGTAGAGCTTATAAGGAGATAAGGCTTTATGTATCTCCATCTGTATATTTTGAGTCACGTTTCCATTTTTTCACAGTAATATTTTACATTTAAAACAGCTGTGCTGCAATATTATTTGATGATATACAATGAAAGAAACCAGAATTTTGAATACATTTCTAGGTAATAGGGCATCAGTAATGCAGACCTGTCTTATCTGGTTTTCAAACAGTAGTCTGTGTCTATACATTTCCAAATATACACTATATTGTCAAAAGTATTGTGACACCTGCCTTTACACCCACATGAACTTTAATGGCATCCCAGTCTTAGTCCTTAGGGTTCAATATTGAGTTGGCCCACCCTTTGCAGCTATAATGGCATCAGCTCTTCTTGGAAGGTTTAGGAGTGTGTCTATGGGAATGTTTGACCATTCTTCCAGAAGCCCATTTGTGAGGTCAGGCACTGATGTTAGACGAGAAGGCCTGGCTCACATTCTCCTCTCTAATTCATCCCAAAGGTGTTCTATTGGGTTGAGGTCAGGACTCTGTGCAGGCCAGTTAAGTTCCTCCACCCCAAACTCGCTCATCCATGTCTTTATGGACCTTGCTTTTCGACTACGGTAATATCGACGTTTCCCACCCGGTTGAGTTATAACTTGGGATTCCTGATTCTGACCCTACGGTAATTTCAAGTACACCCACATTTCCGTCCACAGTGTTATGAAAACTGTTATATCACATATAAACCTTTACATATCTGTGTCTGATGACAAACTTTTGGTCTATTCTGTCCAGACGTAATGACTACGGGATAA
>BLSH010323803.1:131364-149765 GCA_018402905.1 Glandirana rugosa | reverse complement strand
GTGTTAATTATAGGAAAATGAGGCAAGAGGGTAGCACAAGAACTCTAAATTTCAAAAGAGCCAACTTTTATAAACTGTGCACAATACTACAAGACATCAATTGGGACCTAATCCTAGAAACATTGAACACTGAGGAAAAATGGGAATGTTTTAGGAACATATTAAACAAAGGTATCACACAGTGCATTCCTATGGGAAATAAATATAGAAGAGCGAAGGTTAAACCTCGGTGGCTAAACCATAACATAAAAATTCTTATTCGAGAAAAAAAGGTGGCCTTTAAAAAATATAAAGCGGAGGGGGCATTGTTAACATATCAACAAAAAAGACTATGAGAGGCACATAGCAGAGGAGACTAAAAAATAAATCACAAGGAATTCTTTAGATATATTAACAGTAAAAAAGCGAAATTGGAGCACATTGCCGACATAAAAGACGATGATGGGAGGATGGTTACAGATGACACAGAGAAGGCAACTGTACTAAATGCTTTATTTTTCTCAGTTTTTACATAGGAAAAGGGGGGGGGGGTGTATTGACCATGACAGTATTGTTAGTAACACATCCCAGGATATACCATTGTGGCTAACAGAGGCCGGAGTCAAGGAAAAACTAGATAAGCTTAACACAAATAAATCACCAGGATCAGATGGCTTACACCCGAGAGTCCTCAAAGAACTCAGTCAGGTTATAGCTAGACCATTGTTCCTAATCTTTACGGACAGCATACTGACAAGAATTGTACCAGCTAATTGGAGAAAAGCCAATGTGGTACCAATATTAAAAAAAGGGCATAGGCATATTCTGGGGAACTACAGGCCGGTCAGTCTAACATCAATAGTTGGTAAATTATTGGAGGGGGTGATATGGGACTAT
Source organism: Glandirana rugosa (assembly GCA_018402905.1). Classification (NCBI taxonomy): domain Eukaryota; kingdom Metazoa; phylum Chordata; class Amphibia; order Anura; family Ranidae; genus Glandirana; species Glandirana rugosa. The sequence continues at coordinate 148,889 of BLSH010323803.1, read as the reverse complement.
ATCCAATAATTTTCTGATGAAAACAGTGTCATTAGTAGTAACCAGCATAGGTTTACGAAGGGTCGTTCTTGCCAGACCAATCTGTTAACATTCTACAAGGAAGTGAGCTGCCATCTAGACAGGGGAAGGCCTGTGGATGTAGTGTATCTGGAGTTTGCAAAAGTATTCTATACAGTTCCCCATAGACGCTTAATCTAGAATCTGAGGTCTGCAGGCATGGACCATAAGATTTGTCCTTGGATAGAAAACTGGTTACAGGGGCGCGTACAAAGGGTAGTGATAAATAATGTGTACTCAGATTGGTCTGGAGTGGTAAGTGGGGTACCACAAGGTTCTGTCTTGGGACCAATTCTGTTTAATCCATTCATAAATATGAGGAGCGACTACAAGCACTACATTTATTCCCGCTGGAGAAAAGACGCTTGAGAGGGGACATGATAGCAATTTACAAATTCCTCAATGGTGACTGCAGCATAGGAAAAAGCTATTCAATCTCAGGGGGTGTAAGAGAACATGGGGCCACACAATGAGACTGGAGGATAAACGGTTTAATCTTAAGCAGCGGAGGGGGTTTTTCACTGTCAGGGCGGTAAGAATATGGAACTCCCTTCCACAAGTGGTGGTGTCAGCAGGGAGTATTAATATTTTTAAAAAGACTATTGAACGTGCATCTTAACCACTTGCCGACCGCTGATCGGCAATTGACGGCGGCAAAGTGGCTCTGTAACGCGGATCGCCGTCATATGACGGCGGCCGCGAGATCGCGCCTAGTGAGCGTGCACGCGCTCACTGTGTTCGGGGAGGGCCAGGGAGCAGGTGCTTTGATCGCCGCCGGCTACCCGCGATGCCCCCCCCGGAGTGAAGGAACGGAGGTCCGTGTATGTAAACAAGGACCTCCGTTCTGTGAAGGGGGAAGGGCTGTGATCACAGCTTTCCTGTATACGAAGGCTGTGACCACTTCCCTTCCCCAGCTAGGGCAGTCCAGGGAACATAGTTAACCCTTAGAGCGCCCCCTGCAGGTTAACCCCTTCACTGCCAATGGCATTTACACAGTAATCAGTGCATTTTTATAGCACTGATCGCTGTATAAATGCCAATGGTCCCAAAAAAGTGTCAAAATGCTCCGACATGTCCGCTGAAATATCGCAGTACCGCTAAAAATCACAGATCGCCGCCATTACTAGTAAAAAAAAAAAAAATAAATAAAAACCCCAAAAATTAATTCTCATCATCCGTAAACGCGACCACTTTTGCGCAAACCAATCAATAAACGCCGATTGCGATTTTTTTTATCGCAAATATGAGGAAGAATATAAATCGGCCAAAAACGGTGAAAAAAAATGTTTTTTTATATTTTTTTTTTGGATTTGTATTTTAGCAAAAAGTAAGAAATTTGGGTTTTTTTGCAAAATTGTCGCTCTTCTTTTGTTTATAGCGGCGATCAGAAATAACGCAGAGGGGATCAAATGCCACCAAAAGAAAGCTCTATTTGTGGGAAAAAAAGGACGCAAATTTCGTTTGGGTACAAGGTCGCAAGACCGCGCAATTTTCAGTTAAAGTGACGCAGCGCCGAATCGCAAAAAGGGCTCCGGTCCTAAAGCTGGAAATCCTTCCGGGGCTGAAGTGGTTAAAGAACACAACATACAGGGATATAAGAAATTATTATCGACACTAGCACACACACACACCTACACAGGTTGAACTGGATGGACTGTTGTCTTTATTCAACCATACCTACTCTGTAACTATATGTTGGACGAGAAGGCAGTCTCTGGTCTAATTCATCCCAAAGGTGTTGTATCGGGTTGAGGTCAGGACAGTCAAGTTCCTCCACCCCAAACTCGCTCATCCATGTCTTTATGGACCTTGTTTTGTGCACTGGTCCAAATCATTTGTTGGAGGGAGGATTATTATGTGGGGGTTGATTTTCAGGGGTTGGGCTTGGCCCCTAATTTCAGTGAAGGGAGCCCTTAAGGCATCAGCATACCAAGACATTTTGGACAATTTCATGCTACCAACTTTTGGGCATTGCCCCTTCCTTTGCCAACATGACTGTGCACCAGTGCACAAAGCAAGGTCCATAAAGACATGGATGGGTGAGTTTGGGGTGGAGATTGCAGGAACTCCAGCATCTCTAGCAGGGGAAATTAGAAGTGAAGCCTTGCGGCTTCACAGCCTGTTTCCTATTGCACTTGCGCGAGTTGAGCTGCACCTTGTGAATGTTCCTGTAGTCTTCTGGGACTTGTGACATGCCCCAGAAGACTGCAGGGGAAGGAGGGGGGGGCCCAACTTCTGGCTTAGGTCACTGTGGTGATCTGAGCCAGAAGTAGGAGCGGGTACCTGTCAAAACCAGGTACCTGCTCTGCCCTCCCTCCTCAAAAAGTGCCAAATGTGGCAGTGGAGGGGGAGAGGGTTCATACTAGCGGAGCGTCTCCTATTCGGTGGAGCTCCGCTTTTTTCTTGCTACTACAGTCAAAAATGAAGTAGATTTGTCCCCACTAAGGCAGGCCATACATAATGCAATTTTCTTTCCTTGAGCCCTGATTCAGACTAATGCGATCCTCAGAGATCGCATATGATTCGCACCCGCACTGCGGGTGCCGATCACATGCGATCTCCGAGCAGTGCGAGTTCAGCCATACACTTGTATGGCTGAACTCGCATTAGAGTTTCAAAAAAAAAAGGTACATGTTCTCTCACCCATGCGATCCAGTTCATGTGCAAGTGCACAGTTCGCACTGCGATCTGTGAAGAAAACTGGGGGTGTCATTAACTTTGTAATGACACCTGCAGCGGTTCGCAGAAAGCAGTGTGAACTGCCGGCAGGAGTGATGCGATGAGGGCACTGACTGTATAATAGCGCCAGTTCCCGCATCGCACAAGTCTGAACCAGGGCTCAACCACGGATTGTAGGAAAGAAAATTGCTTGATTGCCCCATCAACACAGTCAGTTTTGATGGGGCAATCCCTCCTGCTGCGCTATTGTATTCTGACAGTGGGAGGATTCCCCTCCATCAGATTACAATGATCACTGCTGGCGGCTACTGTCAGCGGCAGTGATCGTACAAGTAAAAACCTAACAGGCTGCTTGTACTGAAGTTGATCAATAGATCAGCTTCAGTACAATCAGCCTGCCCTAAGTTAGATGAATCAAAATTTGTCCAGTTCCTGCTGAACTGGCTGAATTTTTTAATCCATTTATGGCCAGCTTAACAATTAGAAAATTGAACAAACATTCCAACAGCAAAATTTTTAAAACTAAATTCTACTGATGTATGGACAGCTTTGTTCTTGCATTTAACTAGATTGCAAAGGTGACCGAAAAGTTGAAATTAAGTTCAAACTGTTTTCCAAAAATGTGGGATCCACAGATTTCCTCCAGTTTGCAATTAATTATATTTTCTCCTTTAATGTTCAAAAAACGACAAGTATAGAATTTTCTGTAATCAGGTTTCTATGCCAATATTAGATTAGACTGAAAAAGGAAATTGGATTAATATTCTAACATCTTGTTGTTTCTTTAATCTTGTTCAGTGATTTAAACACCATTGACCCTGTCATCATCCTTTGCAGCTCATATGCATAAATTATCCCAGTTAATGTTTAATAGCTTATCCGATTCTTAACAAGAAGAGCATGTGTTGTAACCTTTGGTAACTCAATAAGTCAAGAGCAATTAATGCAGAGCAAATGTTACTTATGACATCATGAAAGCAATTTTTTTAAAATTAACTGTATATTTAGAGAAGAATTTTTCAGGTTTCACAGAAAACAATAGTAGTATGAGAATGAAAAAAGAGTTGGAATGACATACCATATGTACCAGAGAGCACTGCAACAAAACATTGCACGAATGACAAAACAAAGTAACGAATAAACAGTTTCCCAAGTGATGAAAACAATAACTGGGGTGACCCACAATAAAGCCACAGCAGCAGACCCAACGAGGACCAGCCCATACAAGAGCATATAATAGTACAAGTCAAAATAAAATGATGCATGATATCAATACAATGCAGCAACACGGTACAGGGGGAAAAAACGTGTCAAGAGCAAGGAGGAAAGAAAAAAGAGAAGGGTAGCCACTGACCCCAAGGAGAGAAGAAAATGAAGCCACTCAGTGTGTTGTAGCCCAAGACGGTTAAAGTGGTTGTAAACCCCATTCATGACATCTGACATGGGCACATTTATCTGTAGTGTTTACTTATCTCTCTCCAAAGCCCTAAGTCCCATATCTTTCTGCTGCTCCATTCCTCTGTTATCAGCATGACAACTTCTGACAAGTTCTCTGACACAGGAAATAATAGCAGCTGGAAATTTGTGTCGGGGAGGGAACTTAGCGATAGATGCGCAGAGTGCTTGCCTATTCACAGTACAGCCCTGCAAGTTTCTTCGTTCCTCTGCCTATTTGAAGGGGGTATGTCCCTTTCCTCCAATCAGCTGTCACACAGTGTATGCCCAGACTCCTCTCCCACTGCTGAAACAGGAAGAAAGATTTGTAACACAATGTGCACTTTCTAAACAGTGTAGAAAGCTGAAGACAGCAGATATACATGTAAAACGTATGTAGGGAGATTTGTTTCATCTCTGTGTATCATCTGAGGCTGTTCACATCACTGGGTATAGGAGAGGGTTTACATCCACTTTAAGGTGCATTAAGGGCTAAGTAATCATCCCAAGCATCCCATAAAACTGAAAACTTACCTAGGGTATTACGCAGTCTAGCCATAAGGTATTCCATGGATCTTACTTCTTTAATCTGGAGAAGGGCAGTAAACCTGAAGGGGGATGTCTGTTTCCACCGTGCAGTGATGAGACATCTAGCTACAGTAAGAATGTGCATCATAAGTTTTTTAGGATGTTTCCCTAGCTCCCGCACCAGGAGGACCAATAGATGCGTCAGTGGATCTAGGTGAACAGGCCTGTCAACAACCTTAGAAATTAGCTAGTTAACCTCCTCCCAGGAAGGTATAATTTGTGGGTATATCCATAAAATGTGAAACAGAGATCCCACCGCCGAATTACAACTCCAACACCTATCGGAAACGGCAGGAAAAATAAACTGTACACTTTTATGTGCTTGCGACCAAAGTTTCTGCCAGACCTCCATGAAGAGTTCAAGGCCCAGCAGCTCTTCCTATTTCAACATAAGAATGTTTAAGAAATGGTACCACTGTTATTGTAGCCAGAATCTGATATACAGTATCTCACAAAAATGAGTACACCCCTCACATTTATGTAAATATTTTATTATATCTTTTCATGTGACAACCTTGAAGAAATTATACTTTGCTACAATGTAAAGTAGTGAGGGTACAGCTTGTATAACAGTTTAAATTTGTTGTCCCCTCAAAATAACTCAACACACAGCCAAAGCCAATGTCTAAACCGCTGACAACAACGATGAGTACACCCCTAAGGGAAAATGTCCAAATTGGGCCCTAAGTGTCAATATTTTGTGTGTCCACCATTATTTTCCAGCACTGCCTTAACCCTCTTGGGCCTGGAGATCACCAGAGCTTCACAGGTTGCCACTGAAGTCCTCTTCCACTACATTGCGGAACTGGTGGATGTTGGAGACCTTGCGCTCCTCCACCTTCCATTTGAGGATACCCCACAGATGTTCAATAGGATTTAGGTCTGGAGACATGCTTGGCCAGTCCATCACCTTTACCCTCAACTTCTTTAGCAAGGCAGTGGTCATCTTAGAGGTGTGTTTGGGGTCATTATCATGTAGGAATACTGCCCTGAGGCCCAGTCTCCGAAGGGAGGGGATAATGCTCTGCTTCAGTATGTCACAGTACATATTGACATTCATGGTTCCCTCAATGAACTGTAGCTACCCAGTGCCGGCAGCACTCATGCAGCCCCAGACCATGACACTCCCACCACCATGCTTGAATGTAGGCAAGACACACTTGTCTTTGTACTCCTCACCTGGTTGCCGTCACACACGCTTGACACCATCTGAACCAAATATGTTTATTTTGATCTCTTTAGACCACAGGACATGGTTCCAATAATCCATGTCCTTAGTCTGCTTGTCTTCAGCAAACTGTTTGCTGGCTTTCTTGTGCATCATCTTTAAAAGAGGCTTCCTTTTGGGATGACAGCCATGCAGGCCAATTTGATGCAGTGTGTGGCATATGATCTGAGCACAGGCAGGCTGACCACCACCCCTTCAACCTCTGCAGCAATGCCGGCAGCACTCATACATCTATTTCCCAAATACAACCTTTGGATATGACACTGAGCACATGCACTCAACTTCTTTGGTCAACCATGGTGAGGCCTGTTCTGAGAGGAACCTGTCCTGTTAAACCGCTGTATGGTCTTGGCCACCGTGCTGAAGCTCAGTTTCAAGGTCTGGGCAATCTTCTTATAGCCTAGGCCATCTTTATGTAGAGCAACAATTCTCATGTGTCATGTTGAACTTCCAGTGACCAGTATGAGAGCAAATTTGACACACCTGCCCGCCATTCACACCTGAGACCTTGTAACACAAATGAGTCACATGACACCGGGGAGGGAAAATGACTAATTGGGCCCAATTTTGACATTTTTACTTAGGGGTGTACTTTTGTCGCCAGCTGTTTAGACATTAATGGCTATGTATTTAGTTATTTTGAGGGGACAGAAAATTTACACTGTTATACAAACTGTACACTCACTACTTTACAATGTATCAAAGTGCCATTTCTTTAGTGTTGTCACATGAAAATATATAATAAAATATTTACAAAAATGTGACTTTTGTGAGATACTGTATATCAGAAATCATAGCTTTTCTATAGGATAGGCAAGCAAAAGTGATTATAAGCTTCCTCATGGAAGATGACCAGCTTATCTACATAAAAGCAGAGAATACAGCCAAAGGTATGTGGACTTCATTACAATAACTGCATGGGGGTTCAAGCCTCAACAGTAAGCTGTTTTTGTTATGATAGCTGTATGGGATGAGACTAAAAGAAGGCCAGCAAATGTGTGATCATGTGAATGCTATGCTAGAGATCATAGAGCAGCTGCATGCCATCGGAGAGGACATCAAAGATAACCTATTGTTGTCCTGCTCCTCTGCAGCCTTCCAGAGACATGTACTGCTCTTTTTAACACCTTAGAAACCAGACCCACGCAGGAACTGAAGCTAGAATATGTCAAAGGGAATTAATCAATGAATATGACAGAAGGAAAGAAAATACGCACAGCAAAGAAAGCAGAGCCTGTTTTCGCTGTAAAAAGATTGGTCACTTAAGAAAGGACTGTTCTATCTGGAAAGCCGAACAGAGAAAGCTAAAGCTATCCACAAAAGAGTCAAAGCAGCCACAAAGGAAACTGCAGACACATCATGGAGTGGTACCTTTAAAGTGACACAGAGTGGCAAGCTACGCGGCTGGTACATAGACTCAGGTGGGACAGGCCACACGACTTGATTCCAGTGCAAAAGACAAAGTTTTCCAAGCAAACTGGAAAAGCATAATTTCAGAAGGTAAAGGGCAGGGCTTCCTGAACTGCATTACACCACAAGGAGGTCACTACAGTATCCTTGTAAAGAAAGTGCTGTATATTCCAGAACTAGAAGGCAGCCTTCTACCAACGAAAAGTCTTGCAAACAACGGTCTCACAGTTAAGTTCCAGGGTGATGAATGCACAATTCACAACAATAAGCAATGCCTCGCAAAAGGAAAAATGGATGATCACCTATACAGGCTAATCACCACAGACCAGCAAGCCAATATAGTCTCTAATGACCAGCAAATGTATTCACTTATGGCACAGGCGGCTGGGGCACAGAAGTCCAGAAAATATTCAGGACATTATAAAGGGAGGTTATTTTATAAGAGAGGTTTATCAGAAGATTTGACAATAATGCCTTGCAAAGTGCTCACGAAATGCAAGTGCTGCATTAAAGCAAAAGCGACACGGGCTCCCCTTCCACGGGCATCTCAAAGAAAAACTACCCAACCCCTGCAGCTTATACACAGTGACGTATGCCATCCAATGAAAACTCGCACGTCAGGCGGGAACAGATATCTACTGACTTTCATTGATTATTATTCCAGGTAGACAACTACTTATCTGATGAAACACAAGAATGAAACATCAGAGAAACTTCAAGAGGTCGTTGCCATGTCAAACAACAAATTCCAACAAAAACCAGGAATAATACACAGCGACAACGGTGGAGAATACATAAGCAAAGAAGTGGCCCAGACAACCCTACCATAAATCGCACTCTTATAGAAATGGCCAGATGCATGTTGTCGGATGCCAACCTACCTCACAAGTACTGGGAAGAAGCAGTCATAGCTGCAACCTACCTACAGAATAGACTCTCAAAAGCCATTATAAGTACTCCATTTAAAATGTGGCATGGATCAAAGCCTAGCATAGGGCACATCAGAGTGTTTGGATGTAAAGCATATGCCTATATTCCAAGTGAAAAGAGATCCAAGCTGGAGAACAGAGCCATAGAGGGCATTCTAGTAGGCTACAGCGAGCAAACTAAGGGTTACAAAATCCTACACCCAAAGACTGACAAAGTGACAATAAGCCATAGTGTTTATTTTGATGAGAGTCCATCAACAGAAACTCCGATCCCTGAAAGGTGTGAAGTGAATATGCTAAGCAAACCAGAAGAAAAGGTTGATCAAAGCGAACATGTGCAGGAATCAGAACAAGAGGTGGAACTCACAAAATCCTATATCAAGTTCCCCACCAGATCCTACTGAACTTCCTGAAATCAGAAGATCCATTCGGACTTCAAAGAGGATACCACCCCACAAGCTGTCATACACTGTCAAAACAGACAACATACTTCAACCAACATCCTGGGAAGACACAGAAAAACTGCCAAAACATGAAGCCAATAAATGGAGACAGGCAGCAGAAGAAGAATTAAAGTCACTTCAAGAAAATAAAAGTAAGTGGACTTTCAAAGTTAACCACTTCAGCCCCGGAAGGTTTTGCAGCTTTAGGACCAGAGCACTTTTTGCGATTCGGCGCTGCGTCGCTTTAACTGACAATTGCGCAGTCGTGCGACGTTGTACCCAAACAAAATTTGCGTCCTTTTTTTCCCACAAATAGAGCTTTCTTTTGGTGGTATTTGATCGCCTCTGCGTCATTTCTTATCGCCTCTATAAACAAAAGAAGAGCGACCATTTTGCAAAAAAACCCAAATTTCTTACTTTTTGCTAAAATTCAAATCCAAAAAAAAATATAAAAAAACATTTTTTTTCACCGTTTTTGGCCGATTTATATAATTCCTCATATTTGCGATAAAAAAAATTGCAATCGGCGTTTATTGATTGGTTTGCGCAAAAGTGGCCGCGTTTACGGATGATGAGAATTCATTTCTGGGGTTTTTATTTTTTTTAAATTTTTTACTAGTAATGGCGGCGATCTGCGATTTTTAGCGGTACTGCGATATTGGGGCGGACACGTCGGACATTTTTGACACTTTTTTGGGACCAATGACATTTATTCAGTGATCAGAAATTTAAATGTCCACTGATTACTGTATAAATGTCATTGGCAGTGAAGGGGTTAACCTGGGGGGGGAGAGCTAGGGGTTAACTGTGTTCCCTGGGTGTGTTCTTACTGTGGGGGGGTTGGGCTAACATGGGCATGAGAGATCTAACTGATCCCAGTGACAGGGATCAGTAGATCTCTCATGCCCCACTGACAGGGCGGGGAACCGCCGTGTTTACATCGGCGGTTCCCCGTTCTTTTCCCTGTAGCCGCTCGTCGCGGCTCGCCGGCGGACATCGGGTCCGCCCGAGCCGCGGGCACACTCCTCAGGAGGCGTGCGCGCGCCCCCTGGTGGCCAAAAGCAAATCGCCGTTTATTTACGGCGATTCACGCAGGGCTACCCCACTGCCGCCGTAAAAAGAAGGCGCGCGGTGGGGAACCGGTTAAGTCAGACGCAGAAGGGAATATCCACAAATTCAAAGTCAGACTAGTTGCCAAGGGTTACTCCCAGAAATTTGGTGAAGATTACGATGAAACATTCGCTGCCGTCCATCAGAACGCTTCTTAGCATTGCAGCCAGGTAGGGCATGCAAATGAAACACCTAGACGTTAAAACTGCTTTCCTATATGGAGACATTAAGGAAGATCTCTACATGGAGCAACCACCAGGGTTTGAGCAAGGAGACAACCTTGGGTGTGGCTCAATGGCTCAAAACTGGAATAGTCCAGAATTATTTAGACAGAATGAAGGTAGATAAAACACCTGGACCAGATGGCATCCATCCACGGATCCTAAAGGAATTGAGCTCTGTCATTTTAATGCCACTGTATCTAATTTTTAGGGACTCCTTAATGACTGGAATAGTACCGCTGGATTGGCGTAGGGCCAATGTGGTGCCCATATTTAACCACTTCAGCCCCGGAAAGTTTTACCCCCTTCCTGACCAGAGCACTTTTTGTGATTCTGCACTGTGTCGCTTTAACTGACAATTGCACGGTCGTGCGACGTTGTACCCAAACTAATTTTGAGTCCTTTTTTTCCCACAAATAGAGTTTTCTTTTGGTGGTATTTGATCACCTCTGCGTCTTTTCTGATCACAGCTATAAACAAAAGAAAAGCGACAATTTTGCAAAAAAACAACACATTTCTTACTTTTTGCTAAAATACAAATCCCCCCAAAAAAATACAAAAAAACATATTTTTTCATCGGTTTTGGCCAATTTATATTCTTCCTCATATTTTTGGTAAAAAAAATCGCAATCGCCGTTTATTGATTGGTTTGCGCAAAAGTGGCCGCGTTTACGGATGATGAGAATTCATTTCTGGGGTGTTTATTTTTTTTTTAATTTTTTACTAGTAATGGCGGCGATCTTCAATTTTTAGCGGTACTGCGATATTGGGGTGGACATGTCGGACATTTTTGACACTTTTTTGGGACCAATGACATTTATTCAGCGATCAGAAATTTAAATGTCCACTGATTACTGTATAAATGTCATTGGCAGTGAAGGGGTTAACCTGCAGGGGGAGATCTAGGGGTTAACTGTGTTCCCTGGGCGTGTTGTACCTGTGGGGGGGGGGGACTGGGCTGCCATGGGCATAAGAGATCTAACTGATCCCAGTGACAGGGATCAGTAACTCTCCTATGCCCCCACTAACAGAGTGGGGAACCTCTGTGTTTACATCGGCGGTACCCCGTTCTTTGGCTGTGGCCACTCATCGCGGCTCATCGGCGGACATCGGGTCCGCCCGAGCCGTGGGCACACTCCTCAGGAGTAAGGCGGGCGTGTGCCCCCTAGCGTCCACCCGCAGATCAGCGTTTTTTTACGGCGATTCGCACTAATCGTCCACACTGCCACCGTGAATATACGGTAGGCGGTGTGGAACCGGTTAAAAAGGGATCAAAGTCTTTACCAAGTAACTATAGACCTGTTAGTTTAACTTCTATAACTGGGAAGATACCGGAGAGTTTAATTAAAGACCACATAGATGAGTTCTTGTTGGAAAAAAATTGTTCAGGGGAGGGCTGGCAGCCTTAGGCCTGGGGGGCAAGTCCAGTCAAGTGGAACATTGAACCACCGAATCAGCTCATCATCCATGCCCACCTGATTTTAGAACGGATATTGAGGTTATGAAGCAAGACAAATATGATACAATGTGGTAACATAATTTAATGTTAATAGCAACAAAGGAGGTTTAACAAAAAGAATGCATCAATGCAGCTCATCAGTGCCCACCAATGCAGTCTCATCAGTGCCTATCAAATGCAACTTGATCAGTGCCCATCAATGCATACTCGCCAGTGCCCATCAGCACAGCCTGATCAGTGCCAATCATTGCAGCCTGATCAGTGCCCATCAATGCAGCCCGATCATTGCCCATCAATGCAGCCTCGTCAGTGCCCATCAGCACAGCCTGATCAGTGCAGCCGGATCAGTGCCCATCAATGCAGCCTCACCAGTGCCCATCCAATGCAGCCTGCAATGCAGAGAGAGGAGAGCCACGGGAGATCCCCACTTACTTGGCGTGGCCGCTGTCATATAAAATCCCGCCTCCTGGACCGGCTCCTATGATAGACATCACCAGTGTGCTGTCTATTATAGAAGCTGGTCCAGGAGGTAGGACTTTGTAAGCTGGAGATCCCCGCTCTGTGTAATCAGGCGGCGCTCCCCCCCGAGGCATCCCAATGGGCCCAGCGGGATCCATGGTAGGGCTGGGCCTGGGTGCTCCCCCCTTTGCCTGCAGATAGTTGGTGGCTGCACCCCTGGCCCCTGCTTCCTTCCTCCACAAGAAGAAAAAAGTGTGAGCGGGCAGTGGCCGTCGGCCATTTTGAATGTAAGTTAGGGTGGCCTGGGGGGCAATTTCCACCCTGCCCCCTGGCCCAGCCCTCCCCTGCTCTGAATGGTCTAAGGTTATCAGTGGTGTACCCCAAGGTTCAGTGTTGGGACCCTACTTTTCAATATATTTATAAGTGATATAGGGTCTGGTATTAAAAATACCATTTCAGTGTTTGCAGATGACACCAAGCTATGCAGTGGAACAACGTCCTTACAGGATGTCGCCAACTTACAAGCAGACCTCAATGCACTGTCTATTTGGGTGACTATGTGGCAAATGAGGTTTAATGTTGATAAAAGTAAAGTTATGCATTTGGGAGCTAAGAATATGCATGCATCATACATACTAGGGGGAGTACAACTGGGGGAATCCATAGTGGAGAAGGATGTGGGGGACTTGTTAGATCATAAGCTTAATAATGGCATGCAATGCCAAGCTGCAGTTTCCAAAGCAAGCAAAATCCTTTCTTGTATTAAGAGAGGTATGGACTCCATAGATAGAGACATCATTTTGCCCCTGAACAAATCATTAGTAAGGCCTCATCTGGAATATGCAGTTAAATTTTGGGCACCAGTTCTCAAAAAGGATATCAGGGAACTGGAGAAAGTGTAGAGAAGGGCAACCAAACTAATAAGAATCATGGAGGAGCTCAGCTATGAGGAAAGATTAGAGGAACTAAATGTATTCTCTCTAGAGAAGAGGTGATTAAGGGGGGATATGATCAACATGTACAAATACATAAGTGGTCCATATTGTGAACTTGGTGTTGAGTTATTTACTTTAAGGTCATCGCAAAGGACAAGGGAGCACTCTTTACGTCTAGAGGAAAAAAGATTTCATCTCCAAATACGGAAAGGTTTCTTCACAGTAAGAGCTGTGAAAATGTTGAATAGACTCCCTCCAGAGGTGGTTTTGACCAGCACGGTAGATTGCTTTAAAAAAGACCTGTATTCTTTCCTTAATGTAAATAATATAACTGGGCACTAACAATTTTAGGTAAAGTTGATCCAGGGTGAATCCGATTGCCTCTCGAGGGATCAGGAAGGAATTTTTTTCCCCCGCTAAAACAAATTGGATCATGCTTTGCTGGGGTTTTTTGCCTTCCTCTGGATCAACTGTGGGTGAAGGATTGTATGGTTATATATAATTTTTCTATTTTTTTTTTTTTTTTTGGTTGAACTAGATGGACTTGTGTCTTTTTTCAACATGACTATGTGTGTAAAATTCAGAAGAGCATCTACGGGCAGTCTTAAGCAATCTGCAAGGATGCTACTCCAAGAATGAAGAAGACAGATGGATATACATCCTTATCAACTTTGATGACATTATAACCTGTTGTGAACAAGAAGGGATTACAATCAGATAGTTCACAAGCCTAAAGAAAATTTTTAAATCAAAGAGCTAAGGAAGGTTAGCTAAAATCTGATAATCCAAATAGAGAGAGAAGAATATGGAAGTTATCTTCTCAACCAATCTCAGAAAATCATCTTGCATATGGAAAATCTCAGAAATCTTGGAACAATTCCATATGCAGGATGCATAGGAAGTGAAAACTCATATGGAACTAGGCTATCAAATGAGCAATGAAGCAGAAAACTTGCTACCCTACAATGACTTGTATTGCAGAGCAATTGGTAAGTTGCTATATGTTGCCACTGTGATAAGACCAGACATAGCCGCAGCAGTGGGCATGCTATGCAGGAAATTCTCAGCTCCCTGTTAGCGTGACTGGAACACAATAAAAAGAGTGATGCAGTACCTCAAAGGAACAATTCAGATGAAGTAACAGTTACCAGCAACATCAGATCTCAAACTGGTCAGATATGTAGATGCTGATTGACTGCACAAATCGCAAATCCACAAGTGGATTCATCTTCAAGTATGGGGAAGGAACCATAACTTGGTCTAATCGAAAGCAAACAACTGTCGCTCTATCTTCAACTGAAGCAGAGTACATTGCAGCAGCACAAGCTTGTCAAGAAGCGATATGGATTCGTCAACTTTTTATCAACTTTTTGTGGATATTGAGATAGACATGTCAAAACCAATTCTCATTTTTGAAGACAACCAGGGATGTATAAAGCTTACACAATCAGAAAGGGTCCATACTAGGACCAAACACATCAACATCAAGTATCACCTACTGAGGGACAATCAAGAGAAAGGTGTTATTGGCATTCAATACTGCCCATCAGAGAAGATGGCTGCCGATGCACTCACCAAGCCTTTGTTGAAGGAACATCATAGTTATATCCAGAAGAAGCTGAATATAGTTTGACAAAGCACACGCTGTTGAGAAGGGGTGTTGGAAAAGCAACAGCAAGTTATATAAACTGAACTATATATATGCATTGTACCTTTCTATCCAGCAGGTGGCACTGCAGTATGATAGTGTGTATTCTATGGTACAAAGTAAAAACAGGATGTATTGTCTGTATCCAAGTGTGTACTTGTATATTTCTGTTTCCTGTCTGTCTCCATGATGATAAAATGCATGTAATATATTTCTCCATAAAAGTAAAGCCGTTTGCTATACCCAAGAAGCTTCCAAAGCATGATTTCAATACCCTGATAACAGGAGGAGCAAAAAAACACATGTGGTGGAAGGGAACACTCTAAACTCCCAAGTGGACAGGAACGGAGTCAGATTTGATAGCAGGGGGAACTTGCTGTTGTGGAATCCAAAACACATATGAGGTCATGGGCTGATTCAGCCCATCATATACCACCAGTATAAGAAATACCACTTTTGGGTGGTCGGATCTTTTATTTAAGACGTTTTTATTGTTTTTTCCAAAGAATATGGTAATACAAAGGGGGTATTACAAGCAATACATAGAGATAGCTGTTGCACGGAAATTTGTAACAGCTCAACCATTCAAGAATTAGGCACATTCTGTTATATAATACAACTCAGTAAGAGTAGCCATTTGAAAACGAGCATTTGACATGGCATATTAACACGTGTAGGTATTCCATTTATACCATCTCATGTGTTGAGTGTAAGGTGAAGATGTGTCCCCCTGGACACCCCTTCTGGGATCAAACTGTTGAGGGAGAGGGGAGGCAACGTGCTCCGCTCCTATATTGAAAAGTTTTATATTAGTCATATATGGGTTGTACCGGTGCAACGAAGAAAAGAGAAAACCACAAACAATATATAACTGACCAAGCTGGTATTAGCATTTAAAGTGGCCCCAACCTGTCTGCTTATAAGAGGCTTCTTAGTTGGGTGCACTGGATCAGCATGTATCGCTCTATGTATGTTATGTGTATGGGTGATACCTTGGGGAAGTTAGTGTTATTGTGTAGCTGAGGAAAGGTAGGGGAGTATTTGTCACATTTCTTGATGGGGGGTTGGAAGAAGAAAGGAGGCCAGTAGTTTTGGGTTAGTCTTTTGACCGTACTGTTCATCAGGGATTAGATCATAAGAGTTTTATACTCATCTGTAGTGATAAAGTGCTGCCAGCACGACCACATCCAATTAAATTTAGAAGGGTTATTGTTTGCCTGGTGTATAAGTTCCTCCATTTCCGAGGTTTTGTGTATGCGCCTATTCCAATCTTTTATGGTCGGAGGGTCTGTGGAGCGCCATTTGGTGGGGATGCACATTTGCTGCTTTTACCAAATGGATCGCCAGAGATCATAGGTATGTATTTTGGAGTATTTTATTAAGAATTGGGTGGGCGAGTACTCTAGTGAGAGAGTGGTGATTTGGTTTGTGAGGCGATGTACCTCTTTCCAGAACGGCTGGATGACATGGCATGACCACCATATGTGTGAGAGCAATACCAGCTCCTTGGCACTGCGCCAACATTGGAGGGAGATGGTGGGGGATATTTTATGAAGTTTGAGTGCTGTCTTCTATTTCCTCTGACCAGGCAGATTTATTTTTTAATATATTGACTGGCGTTTTTTTTAATTATTCTGAAAGTCTTCTCTAATGTGAATCTGTGATTTTGCCCTTTGAGGAGAAAATGAGAGCTGCTCTTGAAAGGCCAACCCACCAACCACCAATACTTACAATTATCATGTTCTTCTACCACTCTGTTTTCTTACCAGAGTAAGGAAGTATTAAGACCCCTGTCATGTTTTTATTGCTGTGTCCCTACCAGGTGGATTCACCCTCTCTGTTCACCCTGGTGACCATTGTCTCCACTACAGAAATTGAATGAAAATCCAAAATTTGTCACAGGAAAAGGTGGCGTTGGGAAGTATTCCAGTGACAACTGTGTAAGAGTGGATTCCCCCTCACATTGAACAATACTTTTTTTATTTACTTCTTCTTTCACACTAGTGCAGTTTGTTGTGCATTGACTGTCGAACAGTAATGCATGACAACAGAAAGCACATTATTCTCCATGGTGGCCAGTTATGTCAATGGTGCAATTTTTGAAAAGATGCTTATACTTATACTTGCCTATTTTGAGGGTGCTTCGGTCCGGTCACATGATCAGCTCCCAGCTGACGGCTTCAGGGGAGAGAAAGCACAGCCGACAATGGGTGCCCCATAGTAAGCCTATGGCTGACATCACCACCCAAGCATTCTGTTCATTGTCATAGCTCTCGCATCTCCCCTGAAGCCCGTCCTTGGGGAGATCACTTGAGCACTCTGGGGATAGGCAAGTATAAGAATTTTTCTTTTACAGGGCAGTTAATATATGAGTTAGAAGGTGAGCTGGAGTAATTTTAAAGTGGTTGTAAAGCTTTAGGGCTTTTTACCTTAATGCATTCTATGCATTAAGGTAAAACACCTTCTGTGCTGCATGCCCCCCAGCCCTCCCTTATAATTACCTAAGCCTGATCTCAATCCAGCAATGTGCACGAGAGCAGCGTCCGAACGAGGGCTCGGTGGAACAGACGTAGGTAACAATGTCTGTCAACCGAAACGGGGCGGAAGCGAAGGATCAGTGTCTTAAACTAACATTCGTTAGTCACTCCTCCATGTCTGGGTACTCTCGACGACGAGAGCACGTGTAACGACCTAACTCTAGTCCGAATCCATTAATATTCCCTCCCGACCCCCCGTACGTCGTGTCTTCCACAAAATGGAATTACGTATCTTACGTAATTTCATTTTTCAGGATTTCGAAATGTTGGTGAAATTTTAATGAGGGTGGGTGGAAGATTGAGTATATAATTGACGTGACATTTTCTTTTTAAGAATATGAACGGATAGGGGTCTCACGAGTTCACTAGAGGGGTTCCTGCCCGAAGT
>BLSH010323803.1:111904-131354 GCA_018402905.1 Glandirana rugosa | reverse complement strand
TGTGCTGCATGCCCCCCCCCCCCCCCCAGCCCTCCCTTATAATTACCTGAGCCTGATCTCAATCCAGCAATGCGCACGAGAGCAGCAGCTCTCATGCGTCTGTCCCTCCTCACTGATTGCTTACAATCAAATTCTGTGACTAGGAAGCGAAGGCGGGGCAAAGCCTACTGTCTGTGTCAATGGATGCAGACAAGGTGGCTCGGGAGCAAGCCTGCCCAAGTACCCCATAGGAAGCATCTTCCTATGGGGGCACTTGCCAAAGAGGAGGAGCCAGGAGCGCCGGGGGGGACCCAAGAAGATGAGGATCGGGTTTTGCACAGAGCAGGTAAATGTGACATGTTTGCTATTTTAAAGGGGAAAAAAAAACAAAGTTTTAATGTTACTTTAAGCACTTGCTTACTGTTCCCTATACCCCCTTCATGCCCAGGCTGACTTTCATCTTTCAGCGCTGTCGCACTTTGAATGACAACTGTGCGATCATGCCATACTGTACCCAAACAAAATTTTTATATTTTTTTCACACAAATAGAGCTTTCTTTTGGTAGTATTTAATCACCACTGGAGTTTTATTTTTGCTAAAGAAACGAAAAAAGACTGAAAATTTTGGAAAAAAAAAAAAACATTTTTCATAGTGTGTTATAAAATTTTGCAAACAGGTAATTTTTCTCCTTCACTGATGGGCGCTGATGAGGCTGCACTGATGGTCACTGGTGAGGTGGCACTGGTGGGCACCGATGAGGCGGCACTAGTGGACACTGATGAGGCAGCAGTGATAGGTGGCATTGAAGGCCATTGACAGGTGACACTTATAGGCAGCACTGATGGGCACTGATAGGCGACACTGATGGACAATGATAGGCACTGTGTTAGAAGACTGTGCGGAGGGTTAATCACATTTGATTGTTGTTTCCTCTAGTTCCTAGAGGAGCAGCTCTATTTGAACTTCCTGCTTCCTGTAGCAAGTGCTGTCTGATCTACAGCGTGTTAGTGAGTTGCTGTGACCTGTCTTTCCAGTCTTCCTGTATCTGTGACCCGGCTTGCCTGACCTCTGATTGAACCCTGCCTGTACCGACCCTCTGCCTGCCTACGACCACGTCTCTGCCTAACCCTCTTGTACCTCAGCTGCCCGCACGTTGCCAACCCTGCCTGTACCCGACTATCCGCTTGCCTGAACCACTTGTACCGCACCGCCAGCCCGTTACCGACCCAGCCTGAACCACCACCCTTCTAAATGCACGAGTTCCAGTGGACCTTCACCAGCCATATGTGACCAAGTCCAGCCCTCGTGCCCTACTGTGCTCCAGAGCTCCCTGTCTTCACTACCAGGCGATCTTGAACCAGGGCCGCAAGTGAGGCTGCCCCCGCATAAGCCAGACTCAACCACCAGGTACGTGACACACTGGTAGTGGCACTGATGAGCAGCACTGATAGGTGTTACTGATGATAAGGCACTGATTGGCAGCACTGATGGGCATGGATAGGTCGAACTGGTGGGCCCTGATTGGCAGCACTGGTAGGCACTGATAGGTGGCACTGGTGTGCACTAATGGACACTGATAGGTATGCATAGGTATGGGTATAGAATGCATGAAGGTAAAAATCCATGAGCCTTTAAAACCACTTTAAGCATAGCTAGTTCTAGCCCTGACTTCAACTTTAACAAACTTTGTTGCAGATCCCTATCTTTTTCTGGTCTAAAGAAATAATGTTTGTTTTACAATATCCTTTGCAGACTGATTCTGAATGGAAGGGCCTGGTTCATTAAAAGAGAAGTAAAGTTTTTTTTTCCCCAGTTATATTTACCTACGTTGATGCAGCATCGGTCCAATGCTGCATCTGTCCCCGGCGCTTCTACACTGAGAACCGATTGATGGAACACTGCCGATGGCTCGCTTCTCACAGCTCTCCGAGCAGAGATCTGCTATCTCAGGCTCTCAGCAGCTCGCTGAGAGGCTGAGCGGGGTGTCAGTCCAGGCACCTGGCGGATCCCGTCTCCCATTGTCATGAACATGCGGTGCCTAGACTGACTCCTGTGACATCAGTAGAGAGTGAACTTCAGCCCGCACTCTGCTAAAAATCGGTCACAGGAGTGCAAAACGAATGAAACGGTCTTTGGCTGGACTTCTCCATTAAAATCACCTGGTGCACTCTCAGCATTCTAATGACGAATTTGGTGGGTCTGCATCCCTTTAGAAGTATTTAACACTTGAGGAGTATTTCACCATAAAAGAGATTCTATTGCAGAGGATGCCTAAAATCTGACTTGTATTTTCGTGGAGACTTCTGGGAAAATCAGTGAGCCAATAACACAAGCAGGAAAAGACATTTCTGAGGGTGTTCTGTACACCAACTGTGTACAGAGCACCTCCATTTGCCTTATTGCTCTGAATTATGCAGAAAATTACAGCTGATGCAGATGGAAAAGGAAAACATTAAAATACAATGCCATGCTTATACTATATTATTTTTTTTAATTTGCTATTTTTTTCCATAAAGATGAAGTTATCCTTAAAGAGGTTGTAAACCTCAAAAAAAAAAAAAAAAAAAAAACCTCAGAAAAAAAAAAACCTGCAAGACAAAGGCATAATGAGCTAGTATGCTAGCTCATTATGAAATACTCATCTGAGATCAAAGCTGTTGCAGCGGTCCCCGCACACCGATGTCACGGCTGACATGTTTCCTGGAGCTTTTTCCGGGTTTGCAGGCTCCAGTGCTGTGATTGGCCGGAGCCGCGATGACGTCACTCCCACGCATGTGCGCGGGAGCCGCCGGTCATGGCACAGGACCTAAAGAAATGGCACTAGCGGCCATTTCTTCAGTGAGCATGGGCCGATGATGTCAGCAAAAGCATATGTAGTCAATATCTCCTGAACTGTCCAAGTTTAGGAGATATTCCCGGTACCTACAGGTAAGCGTAACAAGATTTACAACCACTTTAAGGCCCCTTTCACACGGGCGGCTGTTCTGTCGTTGTTAAAAGCATGTTTTGTTATTTTGAAATTCCAAGACTCCAGGCACAACGACTACTTGCAGTTGTACATTGCGTTTAGCTGCGTTTACGTGCGTTTACATGCAGCTGTGTTTAGCTGCAGTGGAACATTCTTGACATTTCTGATGTGCTTCCTGTTGATTTTCTTTGCTTGTTGCCGCTGCTATCTGCAGGTGACACAGTGCACTGCTTTTACCTGCAGTTATGTGCAGATAGCTGCGCTACATCGTTCCTGGTTGCATTCAAATCCATTTTTTCTATCCGCACATAATCGTCTGTAACGAAACCGTTGCTAAATGCAGTGTGTGAATGGGGCCATAGGAAAGCATTGTCAGAGTATAGCTGCGGCAGATAACTTCATCTATCCGCAGCTAAAAGCTGAATTCTATCTGCCCGTGTGAAAGGGGCCTAAAGCCCCATTCACATCTGAGCGATGCCGGAGTGTCAAGTTTTTCAACATTTTTGTGCATTTTGTAGAATGTATTTGAAGTGACAACATTCCCTTGAATTGGCTGCCCCCCACTCCACAAATGCGCTAAAGTATCTCCTGTACCCATTTGGAACCTACTTTGTTGCGTTTTTTTAATAGCGTGTATTTCAGGAGTTTTTTTTGTGTAACAAAGCATCCATTTCTTTAGTGTGTTTGACACAATTCTGCCTGCGATTCTGCTGCGCTCAGATGTGAATGGGGCCCTAAGCACTGGCTGCAGTGTATGACCTATCTCTACTCTTTCAGCCTTCTAATGTATACCATCTGAAAATCTGAATTACTTTGTAAATTGTCAGTTTTTAAATTGTAACAGTAATTTTCTTCTTATCTCTCCGGGCGGGTTAATTAGACAGAACAAACACTGTCTCCATTGAAACGTTAAAACGGCGCAGGGATGAGTTACCAATGACAGTTTATCAAAAAGCATGCTGACCACTAAGCCCTCCTCCATCATTTCCCTTTAACGTATAGTGTGGCCCAACATCCCCTTAATTAGATCCTTATTATTAACAAGCGAATATTTGTTGAGAACATTTTGACATTATTTTCATGTTTAAAAATGTCTTCTGAAGCTGTTCTCGTACTGCTCCTTGGCATTAATGAGGCAACAAAAACGCTATTAAAGCCAACTCATTAATTTTTATTAGACAGAGGATATAATTTGCCACCGCAGCTGGTCAGCGGATCTCTAGGTGCAGATAAGGAGAAGTAGTTAGTGGATCATTTACGTACTGTGAATTGTATTGCTTCTCTGTAGTCATTTTGGGTAACTGGTACTTATGGCATAGGGGGCTAAGCGAGCAATGTAAGAGTGGAATATCACTACTCATTAAAGCGGTATTAAACCCAAAAGCAAACATTCATTATACTGCAGCTTAACAATTCTTAGATGTGATGGCTGCATTTGTTTTCTTTTTCACCTGGTGATCCCGCCAGTAAGTCTGTTATTCTTTTAACAGAACAAGCTCTCCTGCAGATGTAGCAGTTAGCCCCGGTTCACATTGAATGGGGCTTTGAAATCGCGCTGCTTCAGCATGATTTCAAAGCCATCGGTCAGTGTGATTTCATGTGGCGCTTGCCGACATCTGTGCGACTTCATGAAGACGTACAGATGTCAATGCAAGTCGCACATGAAATTGGCAAACATAATGCAGGAACCTTTTCAAAGTCAGTGCAAATCGACACACAAGTCGCACCAGTATGAACTGGGGCTTAGAGTATTGAGACAAATCATTGCCGTTGCCTCTGACTTATTTATTTATGTAAAAGCTTCATCCCAAAAGGAACTAAATTGTTACTTTAACTTCTTAAACAGTGAGAGATGGAGTTTGGCTTCAATTTGTTAGTGTATCTAAATCTGCTAGTACATCTAACACTCCCCTGCCCCCCCCCCCCCCAGACTGACAATGCTACTGTTCCAAAGGTGTCTCCATTGTTCCTTCATCCAGATTGGAGGCACTCTAATACAAGAGGTGTATTACTGGGCAGATCACCAAGTGAAAACTGAGGGGAAAAAGTTCTAAAATAAAGAAAATGAATGCAGCCAACACATCAAATGATTAGTAAGCTGCAATATATTACAGTTTGGGTATTAGGTTTAGCCTAGGTTCACACTGATGCGGGTTAGAAATCTGAACTTGCACGATTTTAAACCAGCAATGCAGTTCAACTTCGGGTGTTATTTGACAGACATTTGTGATGGGTTCATGCACAGATGTCTATTCAAATCTCCCCTGAAGTCGCCAAAAGTAGTACAGGAACTACTTTTGGGAATCAGTGTGGCGCCGCACCGTTTCGGGTGGTGCTATTGCCGGCAATAGCCGCCGATTTGGCATGCGCTTTGACATGTCAAATCGCATGCCAAATCACCCCAATGTGAACGTGGGCTTAATATCACTTTGACAAATCGCATGCCATATCGGAGCCTATTACCGGCAACGACAACGTCCAAATTGGTGCTACTCCGACTTTGCAGAGCCGCACTGATTCCCAAAAGTAGATCCTGAACTACTTTTGGCGACTTCGGGGCCAATTTCAATAGATATCTGTCCATGAACTCACACAGATGTCTCTCAAATTGCCCCTGAAGTCAGCCTAAAATGCCTGTTCTAAATTGTGCGAGTTCAGCTGAACTCGCACAATTTCAAACCCTCATTCAATGTGAACCTGGGCTTAAAGTTACACTAAACAATATCCTTACTCTCCAAAACGAATCCATACACATTCACTAATGAATTTCCCTGTACTCTATTTATCATTAAATAGTTTCTTACTTCTTTGTTTGCAACGAGTGGTGCATGTTAGTTGTGGTCATGAGCGTGTCGAACACGGGTATCAGATCCCTGCCCTCCTCAATAACTCGTGACAGAGGACCAGCCAATCTTATGCCGTGCTGTCACTAATGTAACAATGCCACTCTCAGCTGCATCCAGCACAAAGATTTTCCAGCTTGCAGGACCACAATACAGGTGCCAGCAGCCTGAGAGCGATGATCACTGGGTTAATTTAAGCAATTAACCCTTTCACTGTCACCTCGGACCTTTGATCCGGAAGAGTCAGGACTTCCACCAATTTAGCAATACCAATTATGATTTTAGAATAATCGTTGGTAACACACACTGTCACCACAGACAGGTATGCTTCAGAGGCCTTATCCTACACAGTAGCACTCTTCAAGAGACAGGTTAGTTTATAGCTTGCATTAAAAGCTTAGGGACAAGGTTAACACTTTTCAAAATAAGGTTTTAATAATGAAAAGGTCAAAATTGGTGCAAATAAAATATTTACAGAAAAAAGGGTGTTTCAAAGCAATAAAGACAATATACAACAACAAAGATAAAGTAGAATTAAGGAGGAAGGACACTTGCAATCAATGTCCTTGGGTTGAACAGAGCTCGTTCAATGATGGTTCTGAAATTTGGCAGATGTTAGTGGTTTGATGGTAAAAAAGAGAACTTCCCAAACTGTCCTGGCATCTCTCTTTTCTTTGGGATCAAAGAGGTGTTGACAGATGGCCTCTTGACCAATTAAGCTTTGCAGGGTTGGTCGCTGGGAGGTCACCACTCATGACCATGTCCCAGGTACAGTTTGTGATAAATATTCAAATCTCTGCATGTCTACTGTTTACAGACTGCTAACATCCTAACTGCTAACAGTTTACGCAGCATAAACATAACAGGTTTCCAATGTCTAATTCATATAGGAGGAAGTAGCGGTACCAGTGGTTCCCCATATGATCCGGCACAGGGGTGTCTGGACTTGAAATGTTACAAATTATCAGAGGAAACAAAATATGTCCATATTCATTTCAGGGCTGGGCTCAGCTCTCCCTTATCAGAGCAAGATGTTCAGCTGAGGGTTAATTGCCTGTCTTAGCCTCCACTCTGTTTCATCTGATGACCATATCCTGCCTCGTTAAGCCAGCTCTGCTGCTATATAAACTGCCTGGATCAGCTTGCAGATGCCTTAGCCTTGGTCAACATCTCTGGAGAAATCTCTGCTGTGTTCCTGTAAAAGACTTTGCCTGTTTGACGTTCCCTTCTTGTTCCTGGATTCAAGACACTGCTTGGCTGACTCTCCTCCTGGATCCTGACCCTGCATTCCGTTTCTTTGACCTCATTGATCTCTGCACTCCTGTTTCACTGGCTTGCTCTGACCATCCGCTCTGGTTAACAAACCCTATCTATGTTTTGACCACGTTTAGTCTGTTTATAACATTTTACCTTTTTATTAAAAAGTGTGATTTTACTGCACTCCTGTCTTTGTCTGATTCATGGTTCCTGACAGTAGACGAAGGCCATAAATTCAGAAAATGCAGTCAATCCACTTGCTGGTAATATTTTTTCCAGATTGGATGAGCAGGATTACCGCATGGATCAGTTTGCCATAGCGTTACAGATGCTCCTGAATCGCATTGCTCACCCGGTTCCTCCTACGGTGGTACGCTGGTTCCGGTTACCCTTTCTTGATCTAAATCGTCCATCAAGATACAGGCTCTAATAGACTCTGGGGCTGCAGGCCTGTTCATATATATAGTGCCTTTGTGTCTAAGCACTCCATCCTGCTGCAGCTTTGGGCTACTCCACTTGCCACTGAGGCTATTAAGGGGACCTCTACATCCTGCCCAGATGACTCATGAGACTGCTCATTTGACCATGGTCGTAGAGGCTCTTCACCATGAGATAATCCATTTCCAAGTCATTTCCTCTCCTCATTTTCTGGTGGTTATTGGTTATCCTTGGTTACAGAGGCACAACCCCTCTTTTGATTGGCTTCATGCTGAGGTTCTTTCCTGGTTGCCACAATGCAGTGAGACATGTTTTCAGGAAGTGGCTAAGGTCTTGTGTACCTCTTCACTCTCCTCCCTGCGAGAGGAGTACTGCAAATTTAGCAATGTCTTTCAAGCCAGTAGTTTGCCTCCACTCTGGTCGTACGATTGCACAATTGACCTTCAACCTGGTGCCATACCCCCTCATGGCCGGGTTTACCCTTTGTCTGTCTTGGAGAATAAAGCCATGGAGGAGTATGTTGCAGACACACTTTCTAGAGGGTTCATCCGCAAATCCTCCTCTCCTGCTGGTGCTGGCTTCTTCTTTGTGAAAAAGAAGAGTGGCGAACTAAGACCTTGCATCGATTATAGGGGTCTCAATCGCTTCACGATTAAGAATGCTTATCCGATTCCATTGATTACGGAGTTATTTGACCGCCTCAAGGGAGCAATGGTTTTCACAAAGCTTGATCTGAAAGGGGCTTACAATCTCGTGAGGATCAAGGAGGGCAATGAGTGGAGAACTGCATTTAATAACAGGACAGGCAATTACAAATACCTCATAATGCCGTTTGGTCTTTGAAATGCTCTGGCAATTTTTAAAGGAAATCATCAACAATGTCCTCCGAGATATGTTGCACCAATGTGTGGTAGTGTATCTCGACAATATCCTCATATATTCCAAGTCCATAGAGAGTCACCACACAGATGTCTGTCGTGCGCTTCAGAGGCTGAGAGATAATAACCTGTATTGTAAGTGCGAGTTCCATCATGAACAGGTTGAATTCTTGGGTTATGTCATTTCCACTGCTGGTTTATCGATGGATCCAGAGAAGCTATCGGCAGTTCTACAGTGGCCCCAACCCGTGGGTTTACGTCCTCTACAATGTTTTCTTGGCTTTGCCAATTATTATCAGAAGTTTATTCAGAACTTCTCGTCTCTAGTTAAGCCCCTGACTGATATGACCAGAAAGAACGGTAACCCACGCAATAGGTCTCCGGAGTCCATTAAGGATTTTGAAAGTCTCAAGGCAGCCTTTATTTCTGCTCCTGTGCTGGCACATCTGTATTCTACGTTACCCTTCATCTTTGAGGTTGATGCATCTGAGACTGGAGTTGGTGCCCTTCTGTCCCAACATCCCACCTCCGAGAGCGCTATGCATTCTTGTGGCTACTTTTCCAAGAAGTTGTCTCCTGCGGAATGCAATTGTGAGATTAGGGACAGAGAGTTATTAGCCATCATTTTAGCCCTTACAGAATGGAGGCATCTCCTTGAGGGTACCACTGTTCCGGTTCTCATTTTGACTGACCACAAGAATCTCACATTCTTGTCTGAGGCTAAATGCCTCTCCCCCAGGAGGGCGTGATGGGCTTTGTTCTTGTCAAGCTTCAATTACAGAGTCTCATTCTTACCTGGTACTAAGACTGTAAGGGCCAATGCATTGTCGCTACAGTTTTCCTCCGCTTCCAAGGTGGAGTCAGTTCCTGTTCCTGTGATACCTCCTGATCGTATTCTGGCTACAATTCGTACCAGTCTCACTTCACCTTTGGGTGACAAGATCCTTGCTGCTCAGATCCATGCTCCTCTTGAGAAACCTTGTGACCGCTGCTTTGTCCCGGAGAGTCTCCATACTGCTGTGCTCCAGACTTAACATTCTCCCAAGGCTGTTGGTCTCCCAGGGAAAAATCAACTAATTTGGGCTATTTCCCAACAGTTCTGGTGGCCTAGTCTCCGCGATCATGTAGCCGCCTTTGTAGCAGCTTGTTCCCTGTGTGCTCACAACACCACAACATCTTCCAGTATGTCTTCTACAACCCATACCCAATGGAGAGCAGCCTTGGACCCACCTGTCTATGGATTTTATTGTGGGGTTACCTAACTTTCAGGGTAACACAGTTATCCTTATGGTGGTTGACCAATTCTCAAAGATGTCACATTGTATTCCACTTAAGAAATTGCCCACGTCTGGCATCCATTTTTGTTTGGGAGATCTTTCGCTTACATGGGCTTCCCAAAGTGATCGTCTCGGACATGGGTAGCCAATTTGTGTCTAGGTTTTGGCGAGACTTTTGTGCACAGTTGGGAATTCATCTTTCCTTCTCTTCTGCATATCTCCTGCAGTCCAATGGGGCTGCAGAATGAGCCAAGCAGTCCTTGGAACAGTTTTTTCTTTGCTATATTTCTGACCACCATAACAACTGGTCTGACCTGCTGCCTTGGGCAGAGTTTGCTCACAATAGTGCCGTCAATACCGCTTCTCGATTGTCTCTGTTTTTGGCGAATTATGGTTTCCAACCAGCCATGTTGCTTGACTCATTTGTTCCTCAGAGCATTCTTGCATTGGAGGAGCATCTCCGTGGTCTTCGTTCCACTTGGGTATAGGTCCAGGATCCTTTGAGTACCAATGAGAGGTACAGACGCCATGCTGACTACAGACGCCTGCCTACCTGGCCTTCTTACCAAGTTTTAGAGGGGGTCTTTCTGTATTCTTGCAACCTCCGACATCGTGTTCCCTCACTGAAGCTGGCACCATGGTTTATTGGGCCTTTCTGTATTCTCTGCAAGATCAAACCAGTGGCTTACGCTTTAAACCTGCCTTCTAATATGCGAATATCTAATATATTCCATGTCGCCTTGTTAAAACCTTTGGTATGCAACTGCTTCACCACCTCAGTACCATGTCCTCATCCTGCTCAGGTTGAGAACTAAGAGGAAAACTGTAGATGATAGAAAACCTATTATCCTTAGTTACTCCATCTTGTTTGTGTAGATGTTACTTTAAGAAGTTTATGCTGACAATGTTTTCTGTTCATCTCAGCAGGGCTTTGTTCCTCTACATGCCACATTCCTTTCTCTGGCTGGTGTGTGGAGGAATGGATCTTGGGGGGGAGAACATTTTGTCCAGATAAAAAGTTGCTAGTAAAGTCTCTACATGAGAAAGCGTATAATTCTGCAGTTAGTGTACCCTTTGTATTTTGTAACAAAGGACACCTGGTTTTAGGAAAGATTGATAACTGCTATACAAGAAAACTATTCTTTTTTCTTTAAGACACGTAATTACATATCCCCTCCCTTGTATGAATTATGTATTTCTTTGTCTAAAAGGGGTATAAAAACCCCCACCATGCCAGTAAAATTAGAGCCTGTTTTCACCTTGCTTGGTTTTTGCTTGTGATCATTGGGGCTTGTGTGAAGACGGCTCTCCTTGGGCGCCCAAGCTTAAGGCAGACTGACAGAGAGATGATAGCCGAGGGTTATCATAGCAGTTCCTAACAAGTATGAAATACAATCTATCATTGACTCCTGTAGGTTCCGTAGGCGCATACAGTACCTGGTTCATTGGAAAGGGTACAGTCCGGAGGAGCGTTCTTGGGTCCCATCCTCGGACGTACATGCTCTTGTCCTCCTTTGTGATTTCCATAGACACTTTCCCCTCAAACCTGGTGACCCCCTGAGGGGGGTGGGTCGTTGAGGAGGGGGTACTGTCAGGGCTGGGCTCAGCTCTCCCTTCTCAGAGCAAGCTGCTCAGCTGAGGGTTAATTGCCTTCTCAGCTTCCACTCTCTCACCTAATGACCATATCCTGCCTCGTTTAGCCAGCTCTGCTGCTATATAAACTGCCTGATCGCAGATGCCTTCGCCTTGGTCAACATCTCTGGAGAAATCTCTGCTGTGTGTTCCTGTGAAAGACTTTGCCTGTTTGACGTTCCCTTCTGGTTCCTGGATTCAAGCCACTGCTCGGCTGACTCTCCTCCTGGCTCCTGACCCTGCATTCCATTTGTTTGACCTCGCTGATCTCTGGACTCCTGTTTCACTGGCTTGCTCTGGCCATCTGCTCTGGTTACCGAACCCTGGCTATGTTTTGACCACGTTTACTCTGTTTATATCATTTTACCTTTTTATTAAAAAGTGTGATTTTACTGCACTTCTGTTGGTTCCTGACAGGAGGGAGGAATTGTATTTTAAGAAGGCAGATTTATATAAGGTGAATGCTTACTGGGACTTAGTTTTACACCGCAATCGGTCCATTGTGAGGCTATGGGGTTGCTAAAGGTAAATAATCTGTGCACTGCAAGTGCAGTTGCTCTAGATCTGAGGGGAACATGCAAGGAAAATAAAAAACTGCATTCTTGCTTGCACATGATTGGATGATAGAAATCAGCAGAGCTTCTGCTCATTACAGAGTTTCCACTCAGATCTAAAGCAGTGCTCTTCTAGTACACAGTATATGTGCCTTTAGTAAATTAACAAACATTGTCTCTTAAGATTTCTGGTGTTGTCAGTCTGCCAAGATTGTAATGACCAGGGCCTGATACTTTGTGTAGTGAGAGAAGCAAGAGATTCCAGTGTGGATGATAGTGAACTGTTGTAGACAGCAGTGGCCAGGTCAGGGCAAGTCAGGGGTGAGATTTTGTCATGGAGGTGGTCAGTTGCAGAGTAGAAAAGAGAAGGATTAAAGTGGCGAAGGTTTCTGTGAGTAATTGTTTGCTGTTTGGAGGGACAGGTGGTTGGAGACAAGGACAGTGTGAAAGCGATGAGGTTATGGTCAGAGAGAGGAAAGGGGGTGTCGAGGAAGTTGTAGAGGGTACAAGGATGGTAGAAAACAAGGTCAAGGGTATTACCATCAAAGTGAGTGGAGGACTGTGTCCACTGTGTTAGGTCAAAGGATGAGGCTAAAGTGGAGTTCCAACCCCCCAGCAAAAAATTAAAAGTCAGCAGCTCATACTGGAGATACTGACTTTTAATATTAGAACACTGACCTGTGCTGGAATCCAGCGATGTCCACACCCCAGCAAATGTTTCCATTGGCTCTTGGGTGCTGCCATCACCATTTGTGGTAAGGGAACTTGGCAGTGAAGTATTCTAGCTTCACAGCCAGTTCCCTTCTGCGCATGCTCAACGCACGCTGAACTTTCTGAATATCCCAGCAGCGGGGGAAGGAGGAGGGGCGAGAACCTCCGAGTGATATCGTTGTGGCGAGGTCTTTCAGAAGTGGGGACAGGTACCTGTCAAAAACAGTTACCTGCCCCCCCGAAAGATGCCAAATGTGGCACCGGAGGGGGGAGCAATCAGATAAGCAGAGCTTCCACTTTTGGATGGAACTCCGCCTTAAGTTGAAAAGTTTGGATGTAGCTGGGCTGTTAACATTAGTGGGGATGTTAAAATTCACCAAGAATGATAGGAGGTATTTCCAATTGAATGAAAGGAGCGGTCCAGGGACTGCCAGATTGAGGAGGAGAGTGCTAGATGATGCTGGATACCCTCCAGGATGGGAACAAGGCAGGCCCTGTAATGTAACTTGCTGCGGCCTCTAATGCACACTATGAGAAGCTTACAGTGTAGTTGGTGCAAATTCTGGTGCAGCTGTGCATGGTAGCCAATCAGCTTCCAACTTCAGCTTGTTCAATTAAGCTTTGACAAAAAAAAAAACCTGGAAGCTGATTGTTATTTTTATGCACTGCTGCACCAGATTTTGCTCTCTCCAGTTTTACTAATCAACCTCAGTGTGCAGTGAAATCAAAGTAAGCAATTTCAGTGAAGCCATTACAACTATGCAAGACTGAAGGCAAGAGTTCTGCTTTAAATTTAAGAGTTGGTGCAATAAACTTTTCATCGCATTAATTATTCTGTGCTGGCTTTCATCAGACATCGGATCTGTTTTTGTCACCGTATTCTCTTACTCCAAATCATGCGAAAAACTGCAGGAGACGAAGGAGTCAGATGCACTGGCAAGGGTTTAAAAAGAAAGATCTGAGATTGTGGGAAAAAAACATAGCACGTGCACCATTTCTAATGACGGAGCATGAAATCATCACACGTTCTTACATTTCATAGACTGCCATGTACCCCAGGCCGCAGGCTCTGCATGTTTTATATTACACAGATCTGAAAGTGCTCAGCAAATCCTTACAAACATGTAGGATGCCTGCCGATAGGATTTTAATGTCTGTAATATTAAAGGGGGAGCGAATTTACATAAAGGGTCCCTGGGGCATTTTCTTCCTTAGCTTTTCCATAGCAAGAGATTACTGGTGTGTTCACGGCAAAATAGCTTTTTTTTTTCCTTTATCCATACCGTGTCAAAATCATGGAACACTGAACCTTTGTTAAATGTCAGGAGATGTAACTCTTGATTGGACCAGTATTAGCTGGTTGGAAATCTGCTAGAATAATACTGGATTATGAAAGTTGGGTTCATTTACAGCGAGGGTTCATAAACTGTATGTAAAGGGAAACCTTTTTTTTTTTTTTTGATTTGGATAGTGTAGGTAAAAGTGAAAACCCCTGTCAAGTTATTATTGCCTGAAGTCAGTGGCGGAATACCAGATAGACAGAGTAGACACCAGCCTATGGGCACCATGCCATCTAAGCGACAATGTATCAAAATAATATTGATTTAATCTTAAAGAAAATTACAATGAAGCTTGGCGATACAGCCTTTTCTGACACTTTTTGCTTACCAGTAAAAATCTGTATTTTTTTGCTCAAAAATTACTTAGAACCCCCAAACATTATATATATTTTTAGCAGAGGCCATAGAGAATAAAATGGTGGTTGTTGAAATATTGTATGTCACATGGTATTTGTGCAGCGTTTTTTTGGGGGAAAAAATACACATGAAATGTAATGCAAAAAACACAATATGTAATCCAATTTTTTTTGTAAAATATAAGAGATGATGTTATGCTGAGTAAATAGATACTGTACCTAACATGCCAGGCTTTAAAATTGTGCATGCTCATGGAATGGCGACAAACTACAATACTTAAAAATCTCTATAGGCATAAAAACGGTTTACAGGTTACCAGTTTAGAGTTACAAAGGAGGTCTAGCGCTAGAATTATTGCTCTCACTATAACGTTGTGGCGATACCTTACATGTGTGGTGCGAACACCTTTTACATGTGCGTGTGCAAACTACGTATGGGTTCGCCTCTGCGTGTGAGCATGGAGGGACGGGGGTGCTTTAAATTATTTTCCATTATTTGTTATTAAAAATATTTTATTTTTACACTGTACCTTTACATTTTTTATCACTTTTATTGCTGTCCCAAGGAATGTAAACATTTTTTTCTCCTCTTATTGCAGTGACAGGTACTCTTTATGTAGACATCAGGGTTTTATAAGACCCCAGATCTCTCCCCTACCCTTGAAAGCATGAGATAAAAAAAAAAAAACTCTCATGCTTTAAAAAAAATGGCCCTCTTTACATCTGCCCTAACCGGAAGTGACAAGACCTTCCGATCTCCGATCAGCTCTATGATCAGCCGGCGGATCAGATGCCAGGCTCTCCTGGGAGGGAGAGGCACTGGTGGGTGGTGGGAGGGAGGCCATCTCTCCCGCTGCCTGTAAAAGTGATCCATAGGCTAATCAGTCCCTTTTAGATGTGTGACATTACCCACATGCGAAATGTGCATCAAGCTTGGGAGCCAGGGCCTTAAATAGGCTCTGGCTCACTCAAGATGGCTGCCAGAATCACATGGGGTGGCAGAATCCAATCGGATAACTTCCTCAGTGACCCAGAAAACTATAGAGGAACCCTGTTCCCTTTGACTTCCCCTCCAACTACAATGCTGCTGTGGTTGAGCGCCGCCCACAGTGGAGAAAATAGACTGCGTCTGTATACACCCTAATGGGGACAAAAACAGCAATAAAAATAAAGGGTTGTACATATGCTGCGACTGCAGTAAGAAATGATACACCCTGTCACATACAATGTGGAGATGAATGTAATGATTTCACAATTTGACCATAGATACACTTTAAGAGCTTGTTAACACCAACACTTTTACCACCCCTAAACCGCTACCCCCCTTTAGATGCAGAAGCCGTGGCCAGGGGTGTACACATGCCACTTTGCTCCACAACCAAAGCAGGAATGATGACCCCTGTCACTTTCAAGTGAATGGGGCCACTCTGCAAGCACCCTGCAACCATATGCAATGCACACGGTTGTGGCATGCTCCTAGCTGCCTCCGGATCGCTCTTTAGAAAGCACCATTTATTCTATATTATTTTCATTTACACATGAATGATTTATGAATAGAAGGTACAGTAGGGGCTTTCAAACATAAATTAATGCAGAACAGAATCTGAGCCATAAAATTGCTAGCTCAGTCCTGCAGATTACATAAGGAGAATGCAGCTCTATCCTTGCAGTCTGTGCAATCATAGGAGCTCTGTGACAGCCGTGTGCCGTGCTCTGTGTGCCGGCAGAAGACAGAGCGTCTGATACTGAGCAGGCAGATGTCTCACTGACAGTGGAGCCAAGTGCCACTGGTTGGACAGGGAGAGCTGCAATCTACATGTGTACTCTGCAGGGTTGAGCTATCAGTTTGATAAGTCGGCTCTGCACAGTACAGAAGATGGCTGGGCAATGCAAAGGCAAGACATCATGGGTATCCGCAGAACTCTTTTTTTGGGGGGGGGGGGGGGGCATCATTTTAAGCTTACCCATGCTCTGCCCCTTTTCAAAAATGTCATTATCACATTATCACAGTCAGAGACTGCAGACATAGTACAGGAGATGGTCAGAGACTGCGGACATGGTACAAGAGACGGTCAGAGACTGCAGACATAGTACACGAGATGGTCAGAGACTGCAGACATACTACAGGAGATGGTCAGAGACTGCGGATATGGTACAGGAGACGGTCAGAGACTGCGGACATACTACAGGAGATGGTTAGAACTGCAGACATGGTACAGGAGACGGTCAGAGACTGCGGACATAGTACAGAAGATGGTCAGAGACTGCAGACATAGTACAGGAGACTGTCAGACTGTGGATATGGCCCAAGAGGATAAGGACCTAGTGGGAAATCCCTGATCCAATCCCTAATTCTAGGGGAGGGCAATTGCCCCCCCCCCTTGCCCCTACCTGTGGAGGCCCATGCAGGACATGATCCCTTCTGGTCTGCACCCTTCCACAGCACATCGCCCATGGCAGGTGTCTCTCTTAAGTACCACAATCCCAGCCAGGGCAAGGTTTAAATACTACCTATATTATTACATTTTTACATGTTAGTGCAGTCAACTTTATCTAAAAAAAATCCAGAAAATCACATTGTATGATTTTTCAAGAATTTATTTGCAAATTATGGTGGAAAATAAGTATTTGGGCACCTACAAAAAAGCAAGATTTCTGCCTCTCACAGACTGTAACTTCTTCTTTAAGAGGCTCCTCTGCCCTCCACTCGTTACCTGTATTAATGGCACCTGTTTGAACTTGTTATCAGTATAAAAGACACCTGTCCACAACCTCAAACAGTCAGACTCCAAACTCCACTATGGCCAAGACCAAAGAGCTGTCAAAGGACACCAGAAACAAAATTGTAGACCTGCACCAGGCTGGGAAGACTGAATCTGCAATAGGTAAGCAGCTTGGTGTGAAGAAATCAACTGTTTGAGCAATTATTAGAAAATGGAAGACATAGAAGACCACTGATAATCTCCCTCGATCTGGGGCTTCACGCAAGATCTCACCCCGTGGGGTCAAAATGATCACAAGAACGGTGAGCAAAAATCCCAGAACCACACAGGGGGACCTAGTGAATGACCTGCAGAGAGCTGGGACCAAAGTAATAAAGGCTACCATCAGTAACACACTACGCCGCCAGGGACTCAAATCCTGCAGTGCCAGACATGTCCCCCTGCTTAAGCCAGTACATGCCCGGGCCTGTCTGAAGTTTACTAGAGAGCATTTGGATGATCCAGAAGAGGATTGGGAGAATGGCATATGGTCAGATGAAACCAAAATAGAACTTTTTGGTAAAAACTCAACTTGTCGTGTTTGGAGGAGAAAGAAAGCTGAGTTGCATGCAAAGAACACCATACCTACTATGAAGCATGGGACCAGGACGACTGATCCGTGTAAAGGAAAAAATGAATGGGGCCATGTATCGTGAGATTTTAAGTAAAAACCTCCTTCCATCAGCAAGGGCATTGAAGATGAAATGTGGCTGGGTCTTTCAGCATGACAACGATCCCAAACACACTGCCCGGGCAACGAAGGAGTGGCTTCGTAAGAAGCATTTCAAGGTCCTGGGGTGGCCTAGCCAGTCTCCAGATCTCAACCCCATAGAAAATGGAGGAATGGGCCAAACTACCAGCAACATTGTGTAAAAACCTTGTGGAGACTTACAGAAAACTTTTGACCCCTGTCATTGCCAACAAAGGGTATATAACAAAGTATTGAGATGGACTTTTGTTATTGACCAATACTTATTTTCCACCATAATTTGCAAATAAATTCTTTAAAAATCAGATAATGAGATATTCTGTCTCTCATAGTTGATGTGTACCTATGATGAAAATTACAGGCCTCTCTCATCTTTTTAACTGGGAGAACTTGCACAATTGGTGGCTGACTAAATACTTTTTTGCCCCATTGTACATCTCTTGTATTTAGATATTTGCTTATCCCAGAGTTCAGCTCATGTCATATTTACCCATCTGGATAAGGTACAAGCACCCTCCACTGGTCTGCACATGTCTTTTTTAACTTTATGAGTATTAAAGAACCCTTAAAACCCAGAGCCCTCTAAAAAAAATGACATTGGCATAGCCCTTCCTTACTCTATTAAAATGTCTTTAGTTCTGCATTAAGCACTGTATATCACTTCTCTACCTTTTGGCTAAGATCATGTGTAGTATCTGTTCTTATTAGTGTCCAGTATGGGTGTTTTGCTCTCATTTTGGCCTTCTGGTTATGATGACTGGCTGTACAGTATTCCTGACTGTATGATGTGGATCCTGAGGGATCTTTCTGTGGGAGAGAAACCAAATCAATTGCCCACTGGGTAACGTGAGGGTCAGGAATATTTCCCTGGTGTTAAGGATCCAGTGCCTCCTGATTCAAACTTGCTTGGTTAGGGGATAGGAAGGCAGAAGGCCTGCGGTGTCAAGTGCTCCCTAGTAGGGGACCCTACTGTGTGAAACTGCACTAGGTCATGACACCTCTTGCTTTTTTCTGCACTATGTCTCATGGGTTAAGCCTTTTGGCCGAGATTGGGACAATTTTTGCTACCTGGCTTCAATGCCCAGCCATTTTCTTGCACACTGGCACTTTATTCATTTTCTCTCCACATATTTGTCACATTCACTTTTTTGTGTTTCATCTCCAGTCAAGGATTTTAAGGTGTGGGTCTTTGGGCCTACCCTGAAGACTATAAGAAGCATGTGTAGCCATCAGGTTCCTTCCTTTCCCTTCTTTGAGGGGGGGGGGGGGGTCTTTCTTTGGTCCCCTCAGGGGGGGGGGGAGTTTCTTCCCTTTCCTTCCTTGGACTACCGATGTGTACGAAGAATATCAGAAGTCCCATCCGGGTTTCTGGGTGTGGAATTTTAGGAACTGACCTCTACTTTGTGTTTTTTCACTTACACTGTTTATACACCTCTCTTTTACTTATTTCACGGTCACACGTTCTTTTACCGACCCGTAACTTCGGTCCATCGTTTTTAACAGGGTTAGAGCCGGTTTTCCGAATTGGGTACTCTGTATCACGTCTTTTTTCGTTCTCCACAGTACTGGATCACGTCAAAGTGTGTCATCCCAGGGGATGATCCCTCGTGAACTGTGGCGTCCGGAAGACGGAAGGATAGGGGATTGGTTCGTTCAAACTTAGTCCTCCGTGACCTAGGAATTGTGGTCCCTTTATAAGGACTGGGAGTGCAATGGGTCACCCGTTAACTAAACCAAAGAGAGGG
>BLSH010323803.1:77246-100600 GCA_018402905.1 Glandirana rugosa | reverse complement strand
AAACCACACATGTGAGGTATCGCCGCGTACGTTAGAGCAAGAGCAATAATTCTAGCATTAGACCTCCTCTGTAACTCTAAACATGTAACCTGTAAAAAATTTTAAAGCGTCGCCTATGGAGATTTTTAAGTACCAAAGTTTGGCGCAATTCCACGAGTGTTCGCAATGTTAAAGCATGACATGTTGGGTATCAATTTACTCGGCGTAACATCCTCTTTTACAACATACAAAAAAATTGGGCTAACTTTACTGTTTTGTATTTTTTTAATTCACTAAACTGTTTCTTTTCCAAAAAAAACGCGTTTGAAAAATTCCTGCGCAAATATCGTGTGATATAAAAAGTTGCAATGATTGCCATTTTATTCCCTAGAGTCCCTGCTAAAAAAACATATATAATGTTTGGGGGTTCTGAGTATTTTTCTAGCAAAAAGATGATGATTTTTACATGTAGGAGAGGAGTGTCAGAAATGGCCCGGTAAGGAAGTGGTTAAAGTGCTGGTGTCAATACCCTCTATCTTGGTGCTGGTGTCAGTGTCAAATTAGGCGGTTGCGAGGCCCCTGTGAGTGCGAGGCCTTAGGCGACCGCCTAATTTGCCTAATTAGAGAGCCGCCTCTGCCGCTAAGCAGCCGCCCGACTGTTATTACAAGCAACAGGAGGGGAGATCCCTCCCCCCGCCACCTTCCACCATTTGCCCAGGCTCTCTCGCCCCGTCAGGAGACCTGAGCGACCAGCCGGCATGTCCGCCGGCTGGCCAGAGACCCGAACAAAGCCGGAATCGGCATTGATCGGGTCTCGGTTGTAGTAACCCAGAAGCGACGTCACAACATCAACCAACACCGCCAGTTTTCAAGAATCTACAGTATTCAAAAACACAGATCTCTACTTCTTCAGGTCTAAAAGCCCAATTTTGAGCAAGAAAAAGTTTTCCCATGCAGTTGGGCTGTGCCCGCACTTATCGAGTCAACTGCTTGTTTTGTCCAGGGTAGAGGAGAAAGCTGTATCCTCTCTTGATCCTCCACTCCAATGGCAAATGGCGCTCCCCCACGATCCAGCAGTAGACTGTTCCTGATGTCCTCATGTCCATAGCAGGTCTATGGGTGTGATGATGTCAGGAACAGTCCACCACACATGCCCGCGAGACTGCGGGGTGGCAGGAGTCACAGGGACCAGTTTCGTGTGGGGAAGATCGGAGGATGGTATGGATATCTCTGTCGTCCATTTCCCGAGACAACAACAACCACTTAACCTGTGCAGTGCGGTCACAGCCCCACTGCATGGGAAAACTTTTTTTTTTTTGCCTGGAGTTGAGCTTTAAACATAATGGGCAGTCATAAGGACTCATAGAGGTCACAAATCACCAAGAGATATGTATTGATTTATTTTTGCCGTATAGGTTAAAAAATTTGTAAAATTAATTTCATAAGTTATTATTATTGTCCGTTTTTTTCTTGTCTCAGTGACAACTGCTCCCTTCATTTCTTATCCTCCTGCCATGGATATAACAGAGAGTGAGGTGATATCTCCCCAATGGTGGGGGCAACAAAAACTTGTCAGGGGTAATTACTTTCTGAAAAGCTATCCAAAAAAGAAAACGATTTAGTTGGAGATGGACTTTAAAATTCTAGTTGATCCAGAGGAAGACAAAAAAACATATGATCTAGTTTGCTAAGACTGGGAAAAAAAACATTCCCTATGCACAAGGTAACTGTCTCTTTGCAAAGCGAATTTTCTCTTAACTTAGTGAATGAGATGAAGTCAGTCGATCATGTCCAAGCATTTTTTATAAATTCCGTTTGCATATGATTGGGTATTCTTTGTAAAGTAATTTTTCTTTTTGCTTAGCCTCATTTGCTAAGATTAGTGAAAATTTATTTTGGAAATTAAAAAGGTCTACTTTTGTAACTCAGGGTCGTGTGTGAGGTCAGGCAGTTGACAGACAGCCACTGTCAGGTTTCATAAAAGAGCATAAAATGTTAGGGCTTAAACACAAAGACAAAATCTTTTATTTTTAGCCATGTAACTGTCATTTTCAAATCTCATTTGACTGAAAAAACACTTTTTTATACATATAGAATCGTGTGTGTTAGATTTATAAGTCTAATGAAAGTAAAACTGAACAAGGACCAGAAGTATGCAAGCACAATTATAATGATTTAAATATTTATATTTAATTTTTTTTATTAAAGCCGAACCAAATCCATCAATTTAATTAACGGTTTCGAAAAACAGTCAGATTACACGTTGCAGGAATGTAACTGTCACATTTGCTTGGTTGGCTGGCTGGTGTCATGACTGATCACATGTGCAGCATCATTGCAG
Source organism: Glandirana rugosa (assembly GCA_018402905.1). Lineage (NCBI taxonomy): Eukaryota > Metazoa > Chordata > Amphibia > Anura > Ranidae > Glandirana > Glandirana rugosa. Next base: position 98,280 of record BLSH010323803.1, on the reverse strand, counting down.
TTGAATGTCAAACAGAGGCCAAGATTGCAAATTCCTTGGCTGAAAACAATAGGAGGGTTTAGTTCCACTTAATGGAGAAGAATAGAGGTAGACACCACATCCCATATGTATAGGTACAGCAGCAAAAAAGAAAGAAAGCAGAAAGTAGGACTTTTAAAGTTGTCACTATTTTCCCAAGCAGGAATACACTAAATTGAATTAGCAATAAAATCCATATTTATTGAAGTACATTAAAACACGAATATGGACTGGTAGCGTGTTATGCATAACAAAATACAAAGGGATTAAAATGTGTGATACAATCACAACAGATATGGTGTCTGGTGAGCCCAAACCAAGATGGTGTTGGAATAGCATCCAGTGTTGCTGAAGGGCCGCCTGACAGGATATATCTGCTACCACATAGGAATCACGACGCATTTCGCTGAAAGCTTCTTCAGGCGACTACAATCCCTGGACCCGATTAAAGAGGAGGACTGCTCATTGCTGAACACATCTAAACACAGGTCAATTGGGAAAACCCTCCCCCCCCGAATAGGTCAGGGAATGGGTCCCTAACCCTCCCTGTCATCCCCATCACCCCTTCTGCTCTTGGCCTGGACCTACCCGCCCCAACAAGGAGTGTGTTTACGCGTTGGTTCAAGGTTATCCCCTGATATACAAATATAAATACAATTCGCTCATTTGGATGCTTGGTCAACCCCTCATGAACGAGACAGTAGGATGCTATCACTACAACAATGGATCGCCTGAAGAAACTTTCAGTGTAACGTGTCACGATTCCTATGTGGTAGCAGATATATCCCGTCAGGCGGCCCTTCAGCAACAATGGATGCTATTCCAACACCATCTTGGTTTGGGCTCACCAGACACCATATTGTGATTGTATCACATTTTATATCCCTTTGCATTTTGATATGCATAACACGCTACCATTCTATATTTGTGTTTTAATGTACTTCAATAAACATGGATTTTATTACTAATTCAATTTAGTGTATTCCTTCTTGGGAAAATAATGACAACCTTAAAAGTCCTACTTTCTACTTTTTTTCTGTTTTGCTTTAGTTTCACTGAAAGCGAAATTCCAAAGGTGTAACTTCCACTGGTTGGATTCCTCCCCCCTCAGGTGTCACATTTGGCACCTTTTGGGGGGGAGGGGGAGAGGACACCGGTCTTTGACAGGTGTCCTTTTCCCGACATCCGGGAGCCCAGGCCGTGGCTGCTGACATTAGCAACCTGGCTCCCTCCTCCTCCGCGGCCGGGCCAATGAGAGAGCACAGCGACAGCTCGCTCATGCGCAGTAGGGACCCGGCCCGCCGACAGGCTACACTTCCCTTAGACTCAATGGTGGCGGCAGCACTCGTCCAACCGATCCAAAGATCGGTGGCGGGTGCCATCATTGCTGGACTCTAGGACAGGTAAGTGTCCTAATGTTAAAAGTCAGCAGCTACAGAATGTGTAGCTGCTGACTTTTCATTTTTAAAGGGGTGGCGGCGGGAGGCGGACCTCCTCTTTAAAGACTGCATTCACACCTCAGCATTTTGAATCGCGGGCAGATTTGCCGCGATTTCAAATCGGCGAGGTGTGAATGACAAATTGCAGAATGCACATTTGAGATGCCATTCATTTGAATGACACCTAAAATCACGGTGCAATTCTGCCACGATTGTCGCGCAATGCATCAGGTGAAGAATGTCGCCCAAAAGTACCTCCTAAACTTTTTTTGGGAAACATACTTCATGTGATGCGGGTTGCCACGATTGCAGTGCTATTTATCGGAAGACAATCGCGTCAGACCTGCACCACGATTTTAGGTGACATTCAAATGAATTGCATCTCAAATGTGCGTTCTGTGATTTGTCATTCACACCTTGCCGCTTTGAAATCTACCTGTGATTCAAAACGCTGAGGTGCGAATGCAGTCTGAAGCTGTATTAAACCCAAAACCAAAAATATAATATATTGCAGCTTACTAATCCTAAGACATGTTGGCTGTATTTGTTTTCATTATTTTTAGGCTTTTCCCCTCTGTTTTCACCTGAAAATCCTGTCAGTAACACACTTTCTGTATTAGAGTACCCTCACTCTGGATGAAGGAGCAACAGAGGCACCTTTGGACAGCAGCAGTGGTAATCTGGAGGGAGGGGAGAGTAAAGCCTCGTACAGACGGTGCGACGGTCGTACAACCGAACGGCCCAAATCGTATGTTGGCTGATGTATCTCGCATACTGACATGCACTAAGTGATCGTACAACCAAGCTGAACGTAGTGACATGCTACGAGCATATAAAGAGGTAGTTCAGGTGCATGTAATTTGTGAATTAGGAACGTAGGTTTACACGAACGGACACTTCAGAGTGTTCCTGACTTCTGAGCATGCATGTTTTGCACGTACAGCTTGTTGGACCAACTTCTCTGTACACACGATACAACGGTCGTACGACCGCTTGTAGGTACAACCAAAGTTTTCTAGTTTGCTCATCCAACTTTTGTTGTACGACGTCGGCTGCTCTAGTCGTGCATACTAACGGTCAGATGATCACACAACAATCGTTCGTACGACCGTTTGCTTACGACCGTCGCACCGCATGTAGGAGGCTTTAGGCTGGCTATACATTATATAATTTTCCTTTAGATTTACCAAGACTATATAATATGAGGTCATACCTAAGAACTTTCAAATTGTATGCAGTCAGGCAGGCCCTTGCACTACATAGTTGAAGGTACATCTAAAGGAAATTAAATAAGAAAATTGTATAATCATGTATTATATATATATAAAGCATAAAGTTCATTGGAGCTTAGACAATTAAATCGTTTAGAACTGCTTCAGTTAATGAAAGCAAGCAGCCGCCTATGTTAAATTCGAATAGACTAATAAGTGTACGTAAACCTAAGGATAAACCAGAAAAATGATCCACTGCCATCTGAATATTATACATTAACAAAGACAGTGCCTTCGATGGAACCTGTCAGCACTGAAGTATGGGAGATGCCATTGTAGAAACAGAGGATCAGAGGTCTGGCTCTACCGTCAGCTGTCTGATCCAGTGCCGGGATAGGACTGAATTGCATGGAACTTCTGCTAATAAATGTTGAAGAATGGCACACTGCCCTGTCTGCTCAGGCACACCCATTCTCTGCCACCCATGGAAGGTGTATTGAGCATGAAGTAATTTCCTTGCTTTATAGCATTTGGGGGTGAGTGGACAATTTATAATGCAAAGTATGTTTTAATGTTGGCTGTAGGCAGTGGGGCGAGGGGGGCAGAGAGTACTCTTATTGAGACAACTACACACTATAGAGTACACACTATAGAGGGATATGCTTTGTTCACATTTCTGACATTTACAACCACTTTAACCACTTCAGATCCACACTATAGCTGGCTGACGGCTACAGCGTGGACCTACTTTGCTGGGGCGCCGTCAATTGACGTCCACCCCTTAGTGCCCTCACGGCTGCCGGCGGCGCGTGAGCGTGCCCGTGGGTCGGGCGGACTCAATGTACACCAACGACCTGCGATCGCCTAATAGAAAAGCAGAACGGGGAACCGCGAATGTAAACACAGGGTTTCCCCGTTCTGTAAGGGGATATAACAGAGGGCTGCCAGCCCAGCCCCCACACAGTTGGAACACACTGAGGAAACACAGTTAACCCCTTGATTACCCCCTGCAGGTTAACCCCTTCACTTCCAATGACATTTATACAGTAATCAGTGGCTATTTTTAGCTCTGATCTCTGTATAAATGTCATTGGTCCCAAAAAAATGTCAAAAGTGTCCGCATGTCCGCCGCAATGCCACAGTCCCGATAAAAATCGCAGATCGCTGCCATTACTAGTGAAAAAAAAAAATAATAATAAAAATGCCATAAATCTATTCCCATAGTTTGTAGATGCGATAACTTTTGTGCAACCTAATCAATATACGTTTATTGGGATTTTTTTACCAAAAATATGAGGAATAATATATATTTGCCTAAATTGATGAATAACTTTGTTTTATTTTTTTATTTGGATATTTATTATAGCAAAAAGTTAAAAAAAGTTCTTTTTTCAAAATTGTCGCTCTTTTTTTGTTTATAGCGCAAAAAATAAAAACCACAGAGGTGGTCAAATACCACCAAAAGAAAGCTCTGAAAATTTTGTTTGGGTACAATATCGCACGACCGTGCAATTGTAATTCAAATTGCGACAGCACTGAAAGCTGAAAATTGGTCTGGGCAGGAGGGGAGTTTAAGTGCCCAGTAAGCAAGTGGTTAACTGCACTTTAGCGCTTTGGGCAATAAAAATAAATAAAATAAAAATATTTTTGTCACAGTGATAGGATGTATGAAAAGAGGGGTAAACTCTTCCCAATGAGGTCACAGAATGGAATTTTATCTGATTAGAATATTAATCCCCCCCCCCCCCCAACCTAAAAAAATTCTCCCTCCCTGGTGAGCCCCTAGCTCCTTCCTGAGAGATCTATTCTGGTTGCACATCATCAGAAATTCTTACATCTATGCCTTTCTGTCTCTGACATTTTTCTTCCATCACTGCCATTCACAAATGGAGAAATGAAAAGGTGAACTTGCTTCAAATATTCTGGCTGCCCAATGAGATCATGGGAACAAGAACCTAAAAGAATATTTAAAGATGAACTCTGTGCACAGAAGTTTGTATTTGAATATTCTTCATTGGTAGCAAAGGATAGAAATCCACTTTCAGCACTAAATTCCTTTTCTAACCCAACTGTTGCCCTGTAAAAGTAGCAGTGACACCCTCATTGTTGTGTAGATAGCCTGTGCAGCGACCAAAGCTGTGGGAGGGACTAAGCAGCTCCACCCACTGCCTGCAGAAAACAACAAGGGGGAGGGGGAGGAGACAAGACCACTCACACTATACAAGGAGAGAGAGCAGCAGTGACCGGTCTTTATTACAGGGAGCTCCTGTATGGAGACAAAGGGGTTTATTCACTAAAGCCGGAGAGTGCAAAATCTGGTGCAGTTCTGCATAGAAATCAATCAACTTCGAGGTTTTATTGCCAAAGCTTAATTGAACAATCTGAAGTTAGAAGCTGATTGGCTACCCTGCACCAGCTTCTGAGTGCACCAGTTTTAGTAAATCAACCCCACAGTTTCACACAGAATTACTGCACAGATCGGGAAGAAATGTACAAAGTGCACCAAGATTCAAGTAACTATTCCCAACCCTATCAAAACCATGAAAAAAAATAGCAAGAGTTAGGCTTTAACCACTTGCCGCCTGCCTAGCGTCAAATGACGGCAGGACGGTGCGGCTCTCGTTCTGGGATGACATCATATGATGTTGTCCCAGAAGGCGCGCAGCATGCCAATCATGGCCGCACCGTGTTGCCAGGACACGGCGCGACCCCGATCTGTGTAAAGAGTCACACTTAAAGAAGGAAGTGCCGGTAATCGGTGCTCCTCGCCTCACACTGACAGTGTTTGCGGCAAGGAGAGCCGAACAGCAGCATCTCCTATCACGGAGGACTTCTAGGGATGTACTCAGGGCACAGATCATAAGTGCCCTGATTACAATTGACCACCAGTGCCAGCAACCAGTGCCAGCAATCAGAGCCCACAAGTGCCCACCAGTGCCAGCAGTCAGTGCCCACAAGTGCCCACCAGTGCCAGTAATCAGTGCCCACAAGTGCCACCAATCAGTGCCCATTAGTGATGCCAGTCAGTGCTAGCTATTAGTGCCGCCTATCATTGCTGCCCATCACTGCTGCCCATCAATGCCCATGAGTGCCGCCCATCTGTGCGACCTATTTGTGCCCACCAGTGTCGCCTATCAGTGCCATTAAGTGCCACCTAGCAGTGCCGGCCAGTGTCACCCATCAGTGGCCACCAGTGCTACCTATCAGTGCCATCCATCAGTGCCACCTAACAGTGCCCATAAGTGTGGAATATTAGTGCCTTCTCATCAGTGCCACCTAATCAGTGCCCATCAGTGCAGCCTAAAAGTGCCCATCAGTGCCACCTCATCTGCACATATCAGTGAAGGAGAAAAATTACTTATTTACAAAATATACTGACAAAGAGAAAAACTTTTTTTTTTCAACATTTTCGGTCTTTATTTTTTTTAAGTAAAAAATAAAAAACTCAGCAGTGATTAAATACAACTAAAAGAAAGCTCTATTTGTGTGGAGAAAAGTATAAAAATTTCACATAGTTACAGTGTAGCATGACTGCGCAATTGTCATTCAAAGTGTGACAGCGCTGAAAGCTGAAAAATTGCCTGGGCAGGAAGGGGGTGAAAGTGCCTAGTATTGAGGTGGTTAAAGGTTAACGATGGGGTAATGAAAGAACTAACTCCAAATACCCTGGTCACCCCTTCGCATCCCACTGCACATACTGTAGCTACATAACTGGGACTAGGAAGCAGGTCTTGAGAAAGTGGAGGAGCAGAGTGGATAATTTGGACGATATGTTGGGATGAGATTGGTGCTGTAGCTGCGGGCAATGTTATCTATGGCTTTGTATGCTGTAGTTAGTATTTAGAATTTTATACAGCATACAGTATTAGTCTAGTGGAAGCCAGTGGATGGACTGACAAGCATGGGCGTCCGCATGGGGGGGCAAGCGAAAGTACAAAGATTACAATCACTTCAATCTGATTTGCTCTCAAAAGCAGGCACATCTTTCACGTTAAATTTAAAATTAAAATTAACAAAAATTGTTAAATCAGGTGTGCCGTGACATTTTTTAGATCTTTTTTTTTTTAGACCCCCCACTGAGAAAAGTTCTGTGGATGCCCATGTACATGAGTAGGCTCTCAGTATACAGGTAGGTATATATGGGTAGGCTCTATATACACAGTACACAGGTAGGTATATATAATTAGGCTCTATATACAGGTAGGTATATATGAGTAGGCTCTATATACACAGTTCACAGGTAGGTATATATGAGTAGGCTCTATATACAGGTAGGTATATATGAGTAGGCTCTATATACAGGTAGCTATATATGAGTAGCCTCTATATACAGGTAGGTATATATGAGTAGGCTCTATATACAGGTAGGTATATATGTGTAGGCTCTATATACAGGTAGCTATATATGAGCAGGCTCTATTTAGAGGCAGGTATATGAGTAGGCTGTATATACACACAGTATACAGGTAGGTATATATGAGTAGGCTCTGTATACACACAGTATACAGGTAGGTATATACAGTATGAGTAGGCTCTATATACAGGTAGGTATATATGAGTAGGCTCTATATACAGGTAGGTATATATGAGTAGGCTCTATATACAGGTAGGTATATATGAGTGGGCTCTATATACAGGTAACTTATTATGAGTAGGCTCTATATACAGGTATGTATATATGTGTAGGCTCTATATACAGGTAGCTATGTATGAGTAGGATCTATATAGAGGCAGATATATGAGTAGGCTGTATATACACACAGTATACAGGTAGAGGTAGGTATATATGAGTAGGCTGTATATACACACAGTATACAGGTAGGTATATACAGTATGAGTAGGCTCTATATACAGGTAGGTATATATGAATAGGCTCTATATACAGGTAGGTATATATGAGTAGGTGCTATATACAGGTAGGTATATATGAGTAGGCTCTATATACAGGTAGGCATACACGAGTAGGCTCTATATAGAGGCAGGTATATGAGTAGGCTGTATATACACACAGTATACAGGTATATATGAGTAGGCTCTATATACACACAGTATACAGGTAGGTATATACAGTATGAGTAGGCGCTATATACAGGTAGGTATATATGAGTAGGCTCTATATACAGGTAGGTATATATGAGTAGGCTCTATATACAGGTAGGTATATATGAGTAGGCTCTATATACAGGTAGGTGTATATGAGTAGTCTCTATAAACAGGTAGGTATATATGAGTAGGCTCTATATACAGATAGGTATATATGAGTAGGCTCAATATACAGGTAGGTATATATGAGTAGGCGCTATATACAGGTAGGTATATATGAGTAGGCTCTATATACAGGTAGGTATATATGAGTAGGCTCTATATACAGGTAGGTATATATGAGTAGGCTCTATATACAGGTAGTATATATGAATATGGGCTATATACAGGTGGGTATATATGAGTAGGCTCTATATACAGGTAGCTATATATGAGTAGGCTCTATGTACAGGTAGGTATAAATGAGTAGGCTCTATATACAGATAGGTATGTATGAGTAGGCGCTATATACAGTTAGCTATATATGAGTAGGCTCTATATACAGGTAGGTATATATGAGTAGGCTCTATATACAGATAGGTATATATGAGTAGGCTCTATATACAGGTAGTATATATGAATATGGGCTATATACAGGTGGGTATATATGAGTAGGCTCTATATACAGGTAGCTATATATGAGTAGCCTCTATATACAGGTAAGTATATGAGTAGTCTCTATATACAGGTAGGTACATATGAGTAGGCTCTATATACAGGTAGGTATATATGAGTAAGCTCTAAATACAGGTAGGTATATATGAGTAGGCTCTATTTACAGGTAGCTATATATGAGTAGGCTCTATATACAGGTAGGTATATATGAGTAGCCTCTATATACAGGTAAGTATATGAGTAGTCTCTATATACAGGTAGGTACATATGAGTAGGCTCTTTATACAGGTAGGTATATATGAGTAGTCTCTATAAACAGGTAGGTATATATTAGTAGGCTCTATATACAGATAGGTATATATGAGTAGGCTCAATATACAGGTAGGTATATATGAGTAGGCGCTATATACAGGTACGTATATATGAGTAGGCTCTATATACAGGTAGGTATATATGAGTAGGCTCTATATACAGGTAGGTATATATGAGTAGGCTCAATATACAGGTAGGTATATATGAGTAGGCTCTATATACAGATAGGTATATATGACTAGGCTCTATATACAGGTAGGTATATATGAGTAGGCGCTATATACAGGTAGGTATATATGAGTAGGCTCTATATACAGGTAGGTTTATATGAGTAGGCTCTATATACAGGTAGGTATATATGAGTAGGCTCTATATACAGGTAGGTATATATGAGTAGGCTCTAAATACAGGTAGGTGTATATGAGTAGTCTCTATAAACAGGTAGGTATATATGAGTAGGCTCTTTATACAGGTAGTATATATGAATATGGGCTATATACAGGTGGGTATATATGAGTAGGCTCTATATACAGGTAGCTATATATGAGTAGGCTCTATATACAGATAGGTATATATGAGTAGGCTCTATATACAGGTAGTATATATGAATATGGGCTATATACAGGTGGGTATATATGAGTAGGCTCTATATACAGGTAGCTATATATGAGTAGGCTCTATGTACAGGTAGGTATATAAGAGTAGGCTCTATATACAGATAGGTATGTATGAGTAGGCGCTATAGACAGTTAGCTATATATGAGTAGGCTCTATATACAGGTAGGTATATATGAGTAGGCTCTATATATAGGTAGGTATATATGACTAGGCTCTATATACAGGTAGGTATATATGAGTAGGCTCTATATACAGATAGGTATATATGAGTAGGTGCTATATACAGGTAGGTATATATGAGTAGGCTCTATATACAGGTAGGTATATATGAGTAGGCTCTATATACAGGTAGGTATATATGAGTAGGCTCTAAATACAGGTAGGTGTATATGAGTAGGCTCTATAAACAGGTAGGTATATATGAGTAGGCTCTATATACAGATATGTATATATGAGTAGGCTCTATATACAGGTAGCTATATATGAGTAGGCTCTATGTACAGGTAGGTATATATGAGTAGCCTCTATATACAGATAAGTATATATGAGTAGGCTCTATATACAGGTAGGTATATATGAGTAGGCTCTATATACAGGTAGGTATATATGAGTAGGCTCTATATACAGGTAGGTATATATGAGTAGGCTCTATATATAGGTAGCTATATATGACTAGGCTCTATATACAGGTAGGTATATATGAGTAGGCTCTATATACAGGTAGGTATATATGAGCAGGCGCTATATACAGGTAGGTATATATGAGTAGGCTCTATATACAAGTAGGTATATATGAGTAGGCTCTATATACAGGCAGGTATATATGGCTAGGCTCTATATACAGGTAGGTATATATGAGTAGGCTTTATATACAGGTAGGTATATATGAGTAGGCTCTATATACAGGTAGGTATATATGAGTAGGCTCTATATACAGATAGGTGTATATGAATAGGCTCTATATACAGGTAGTATATATGAATAGGGGCTATATACAGGTAGGTATATATGAGTAGGCTCTATATACAGTTAGGTATATATGAGTAGGCTCTATATACAGGTAGGTATATATGAGTAGGCTCTATATACAGGTAGGTATATATGAGTCGGCTCTATATACAGGTAGCTATATATGAGTAGGCTCTATATACAGGTAGGTATATATGAGTAGCCTCTATATACAGGTAAGTATATATGAGTAGGCTCTATATACAGGTAGGTATATATGAGTAGGCTCTATTTACAGGTAGGTATATATGAGTAGGCTCTATTTACAGGCAGGTATATATGAGCAGGCTCTATATACAGGTAGGTATATATGAGTAGGCTCTATATACAGGTAGGTATATATGAGTCGGCTCTATATACAGATAGCTATATAGGAGTAGGCTCTATATACAGGTAGGTATATATGAGTAGCCTCTATATACAGGTAAGTATATATGAGTAGGCTCTATATAGAGGTAGGTATATATGAGTAGGCTCTATTTACAGGTAGGTATATATGAGTAGGCTCTATTTACAGGCAGGTATATATGAGCAGGCTCTATATACAGGTAGGTATATATGAGTAGGCTCTATATACAGGTAGGTATATATGAGTAGGCTCTATATACAGGTTGATATATATAAGTAGGCTCTATATACAGGTAGGTATATATGAGTAGGCGCTATATACAGGTAGTATATATGAATAGGGGCTATATACAGGTAGGTATATATGAGTAGGCTCTATATACAGGTAGGTATATATGAGTAGGCTCTATATACAGGTAGGTATATATGAGTAGGCTCTATATACAGGTAGCTATGAGTAGGCTCTATATACAGGTAGGTATATATGAGTAGCCTCTATATACAGGTAAGTATATGAGTAGGCTCTATATAGAGGTAGGTATATATGAGTAGGCTCTATTTACAGGTAGGTATATATGAGTAGGCGCTATATACAGGTAGCTATATATGAGTAGCCTCTATATACAGGTAGGTATATATGAGTAGGCTCTATTTACAGGTAGCTATATATGAGTAGGCTCTATATACAGGTAAGTATATGAGTAGTCTCTATATACAGGTAGGTATATATGAGTAGGCTCTATATATAGGTAGGTATATAATGTAGACATGTGGGTGCTCTATACACACAGTATACAGGTAGGTATGTATGATTTAGGGGGGTCTATACACACAGTATAAAGGTAGGTATGTATGATTTAGGGGGGTCTATACACACAGTATACAGGTAGGTATGTATGATTTAGGGGGGTCTATACACACAGTATACAGGTAGGTATGTATGATTTAGGGGGGATCTATACACACAGTATACAGGTTGGTATGTATGATTTAGGGGGTCTATACACACAGTATACAGGTAGGTATGTATTATTTAGGGGGGTCTATACACTCACAGGGTTATGTAGTACACACAGGGATGTAGTGTATACCCCGTTGCTATGGTTACCGGTGACACTCAGCCCCCCTCTCAGACATGGAAGGGCTCAGTCACCACACAATATGAAAGCAAAGCCTGCCTGCGGACAGAAGTGACCCGGGTCCCCTCCATACACAGTACTACACACACAGAGCACAGATATTTACTGATTGCCCCAACATTCAGCTCAAACTCCATTCATAACTCACTTCCTGGTTCCCCTACAAGTCCTCACGACCCCAGAAAGGACCCCCAGAGTCTGCCCTTCTCACTGCCTGATAGCAGCGCAACTGTCACATTTCCCTTATATTGTGAAATGATCAAACCCAGTGTTTATTGAATACCATAATAAAGCTGTATAGGTCTAATAACAATGGTGTAAGCTCATGTACATTTGGGTACTGTGTAGTATTAGGCAGTACATTTCAGGCAAAGATCAGGGCAGGTAGAGTGAGAAGAGCAGCGCTGTGATAGGTTGGCAGTTGACCTCTGCACAGTTGTTAGGGGGTCCTCGAGGTGCCCTGGCAGGCAGACGGTGAAGCGGATCGACTGAGACGCATCTCTGAAGCCAGACTCCAGCGATTACAGCCATAAACAACTATAATTCTACCTTCTTCTTCCTATTATTATTATTATAATACTGTATATTGTTATTATTAGCATTGATATTATTTATTTTTAGGTAAAACTTCGTTCACCTGCGATACCATCTAGTACCATCAAGATGCCACGGCGTCCCCGGCGCAACGACCGTGAAATACCACCACGTGACCCAACAGGTAAGTCATTTGTACCATATTAACCCCTTCATGACCGCATAACACATATATGAGGCATCCAGGAAGTGGCTTTAAACCTGGGTGCCCCATGTATGTGTTCTTACACTACATATTATTGTTTCCTGGCTCTATTATGGGCAGAGAAAACAAATCACACACACATATGTGGTATCGCTGCGATCGTTAGGAACAGGAGAATTTATTGTGTAGGTTTTTTTTTTGGCTGGGATACATTGTAATGTCATAAAATATACAGCTAAATGTAACTACTTCCTGCCTGTAGGACTTCCATTGACGTCCTCGGGTTGAAGTACCAGGAAGATGTCTGCACCTACAGGCATCATCCTAGTATGGATTTTTTCAGCCGGTGATTCTGTTTGTGGCAGAAGTGATTTGAGTGCCTAAATAGTCACTCAATCACTTCTGTGGGAGGCGGAAGGCCCCCCCTCCCCCCCTCCACTGCCTTTCCTGGACTCTAAGTGTTAAAAAAAAAATGTTTGTATAAAATAAATAATAATAATAATTAAAAAAAAAAAATTAAAGCATCCCACCGTGCAAAAGCAAACGCATACATTACATCCGCACGCATATGTATAGGGTGATCGCACCACACATGTGAGGTATTGTGGCAAACATCAGAGTGATAGCAATAACTTTAGCACCGGACCTCCTGTGTAACTCTAAACTGGTAACCTGTAAATGCATTGAAAGCATCGCCTATAGAGAATTTTAATCACCGTAGTTTGCTGCCATTTCACGGGCAGAGGCAATTTTAAAGCATGACGTACTAGGTATATATATACTCGACGTAACATCATCTTTCACATGATACAAACAAATTGGAGTAAATCTTGTGTTTTTTTTTTAATTTATTAACCACTCCAGATCCGCGCTATTGCCATAGTACGGCTCCAGCGCGGATCTGAAATGCCGGGACGACGTCCATGGACGTCGTCCCCTGTGCACGCTCCTCGCGCGCCCCCTGGCGACCCGCCGATCTCTTTTAGGAGCCTCAGAACGGGGAACCGCCGATGTAAACATGGCGGTTCCCCGTTCTGTGACAGGGGATATGACAGATCTACTGATCCCTGTCACTGGGATCAGTTAGATCTGTTATGTCCCGGCCAGCCCTGCCCCCCCACAGTTAGAACACACCCAGGGAACATATTTAACCCCTTCACTGCCCTATGTCTGTCATTTCTGCGGCAATATCGCAGTCCTGATAAAAATCGCAGATCGCAGCCATTACTAGTAAAAAAAAAAAATAATAATAAAAACGCCATAAATCAATTCCCAGTTTGTAGATGTGATAACTTTTGCGCAAACCAATCAATATACGCCGATTGCGATTTTTTTTTTTACCAAAAAGATGTAGAAGAATATAAATCGGCCAAAACTGATGAATAATTTTTTTAATGGATTTGTACTTTAGCAAAAAGTAAAAAATATTGTTCTTTTTTGCAAAATTGTAGCTCATTTTTTGTTTATAGCGGCGATCAGAAATGACGCAGAGGTGATCAAATACCACCAAAAGAAAGCTCTATTTGTGGGAAAAAAAGGACGCACATTTTATTTGGGTACAAAGTCCCACGACCGCGCAATTGTCATTCAAAATGCGACATCGCTGAAAGCCAAAAATTGGTCTGGGCAGGAGGGGGGTTTAAGTGCCCAGTAAGGAAGGGGTTAAAGTGTATTTTTTCCCCAAAAAAATTAGTTTGAAAAAACTCTGCACAAATACCGTGTGACATAAAAAATTGCAACACCCATCACTTTATTTTATAGAGCCTCTGCTAAAAAATATGTATGTTTGGGAGTTCTAAGTAATTTTCTAGCAAAAAAAGTAGATTTTTACATGTAGGAGCGAAGTTTTAAAATTGGCCCGGATACAAAGTGGTTAAATAATTTTTTTTTGTTTACTATTTTGAGCCAGTTGTCCCTTTGATAATAATAAAAATCAGGATATTTCCATTAACATTTCCCACCAAATGAAAGCTGTCCCGAAAAAAAAAACAGGTACAGTATAATCCACCTGGATACACTAAGTAGTTGTGATGATGTGCATAGTTTTACCAACACATGTCAAAGTTGCAAAATCGTGATTGGGTGTTAAGTTTTGTTTGACTCTAGCCATAAAGGGAAGACAAATTCCTTTCAACCCTTGTAAAATAATTAAACATTTTGCTACGAGTTTCAAATTGTGAATTTAGGGTTTATATGTTTAACCACTTGCCATTCAGCATACGTATATATACATTCTGAATGGCAAGCGGTTATACTAGGATGATGGCTGCAGCAGCAGCCATGATCCTGTTATCAATTTTTACATCTGCCCATTCACTTTTATTTATTTTAAAATATTTAAACCACCCTATGCCATGTGCACACACCCAAATGTGCATGTAGGTCTTGCACACATATGTAAAGAGTGATTGCATCAGCGGCGGCTGGTGTGTGAGGGGCGCTTGGTTGTTTTTTGAATGTCACTGTTGGACAGCGCATTATTTATGTTTCACAATTATTTTGGATCCTAGTACTCCAAGGATTTTCTGTGCAGCAGTCCCGAGCCAATTTTTCACAGCCGGTTTCTTACTGCACATGCAAGAGTTGTGCTGCTCTTTGTGAATGGTCCCACAGTCTTCAGGGACCTGTGTGTGTCCCAGAAGGCTGTGGAGGGAAGGAGGAGGGCCTGAAGATCCTCGTAGATCGCCGCTGTCAAAGCCAGGTACCCACCCCCCCCAAAAAAAAGTGCCAAATGTGGCAGTGGAGGGGGGGGGGGGGGATACAAACAAGCATAGCTTCCCCTTTTGGGTGGAGCTCCGCTTTACCCACTTCCTCCACCGGCCAATTCTGACATTCCTCTCCTACTTGTAAAAATCTGCTTTTTTTGCTAGAAAATTACATGAAATCCCCAAACATGATATATGTTTTTAAAAGCAGGGGCCCTAGAAAATAAAATTGTGGGGGTTGCAATTTTTTATGCCACACGGTATTTGCACAGCGGCTTTTTAAATGCAATTTTTTGGGGGGTAAAAATCCGCTTTGATGAATTTTAAAGCACAAAAACAGAATAGAATATCTAATTGTTTGGTAAAATATAAATGATAATGTTACACATAGTAAATAGATACCTAACATGTCACGCTTAAAAATTGAGGATGCTCATGGAACGACAATGAACAACAGTACACTAAATTATCCGTAGACGACACTTTAAAAGCCTTTACAGGTTACCAGTTTGGAGTTACACAGGAGGTCTGGTGCTAACATTATTGCTCTCACTATAACATTTGTGGTGATACCTCTCATGCGTGATGTGTGGTGGCAACGCCATTTACATATGTGTGTGTGACCTACGTATGCGTTTGCCTTAGTGCATGAGCATGACAGGGCGCTTTCAATTTTCTTTGTATTTTAATAATTATTTATTTTAAATTTGTTTTTAATTTTTACATATTTATGGCTACCACCAGGGATGAACAATATCCCTTTTCATAGCCCGAACAGTGACAATTCCTCTTTATGGAGAGATTTGGGGATGTTCCGATCCTCAGTGATCTATATGGTCAGCTGGTGGAACTTCAGTCCCGGTGGGTCAAGAGAATCAGAGAAGACTGCGGCGGGGTTTGCCTCTTCCGCTGTCTGCAAAAGCAATCCAGCAGCCCCTGGGATCACTTTTACATTAAAGAGCATTGTTAGCTAAAAAATAATAGATACTGGGATGATCTTCAATCTGGCAATTTTAATGGGTATATCCCGGAGGCTGAAGTAGTTAAAGTATCTCCTATTGTCAGGCTTACCTATGAGACAGCCACCTTTCACACCTGTTAAAAATAAGACACTTGCCATAGTCATTTAAGTTTAAAATTGTGATAGAAAGGGTTACAGAAATGCTGAAGGGACAGAATTGCTGAAATCTCTGTTATTGTTATTACAGGCATGGATTCTCCCATCGCCCACCGCACACGGTCTAGGACAGCTCTTCGCCAGCAACGGGAGAACGCCAGGTCCAACAGAAGTCGTTCTCCAAGGGACCGCATCGTTGCTGAGGACCAGCCTGCACCAGCCAGACCACCAGCCAGGGAGTATCAACAGCTGCCCACATGTTCCATCTGTTTGAGTGAAATGGATGTGGGAGAGGACAATACAACCCTCCCCTGCTCCCACCTATTTCACTCGACCTGCATCGGAACATGGAGGGCGCAAAGCAATACTTGCCCCCTATGCAGAGCTGTAATTAATTTTTTTCCTCCACAGGATGGAAACAGAAGAGTGCCCCGGAGGATCGAGACCTGGGAGATACCCAGCCTCACTCTAGAAGACCTCATCAACCTTCAGTTTGTATATGAAATTGATGAATTTGGTCATAACCGTATTGTCATCTATTCATAACATTTTTTTGTTTCAAATGTACAGCAGGGTAGTGATAAGTATTGTTGTTAACATATAAAAAAATAAAAAAACAAAAAAAAATTCAAAAAAACAAAAAAAAATTTAGAATACAAAAATTGTATATTGTTGTTATATGAATTAAATGTATTTTTTTAATAAATGCTAACGTACTGTAGATTAGGGCAAATTGGAATGGATTAGGGCAGGGTGGAGCAGATAAGGGCAAAGTGGAGCAGTTAAGGGCAGAGTGGATTGGATTAGTGCAGAGTGGAGTTTATTAGGGCAGGGTGGAGCAGATTAGGGCAGGGTGGAATGGATGGAGCCAGGCTCGTTAAGGCAGAGAGTAGAGTGAATGGAGCCAGGCCCGATAGGGCAGAGAGTGGAGTGGATGGAGCCAGGCCCAGTAGGGCGCAGAGTGGGGATTTGGGCATAGTGGAGCAGATTAGAGAAGGATGGAGCGGATTAGGGCAGAGTGGAGTGGATTAGGGCAGGGTGGAGTGGAATAGGGCAGAGTGGAGTGGATTAGAGCAGGGTGGAGCGGATTAGGGCAGGGTGGAGTGGATTATAACAGGGTGGAGTGGATTAGGGCAGGGTGAAGCAGATTAGGTTAGAGTGGAGGGGATTCGGGCAGATTGGAGCGGATTAGGGTGGAGCAGATTAGGGCAGGTTGTAGCAGAAAAAAAAAATACAAAAAAATGTATATTTGTTTATATGTATAAAATGTGTATTTTTATACAGATTATGGCAGAGTGGAGTTTATCAGGACAGAGTGGAGTGGATTAGAGCAGGGCAGAGTGGATTAGGGCAGAGTGGAGCAGATTAGGGCAAAGTGGAGGGGATTTGGGCAGAGTGGAGTAGATTGGTGGAGTGGATTAGGGCAGGGTGGAGCGGATTAGGGCAGGATGAAGAAGATTAGGGCAGGCTGGAGAGGATTAGAGCAGGGTGGAGCAGATTAGAGCAGGGTGGAGGGCGTTAGGGCAGAGTGGAGCCGATGAGGGCAGAGTGGAGCAGATTAGTGGAGCGGATTAGGACAGAGTAGGTTAGATTAGTTAGTGTCATGTAGTGTAGTGTAGCTTAGTATAGTGTAGTTAGGGCCTGGCCAGAGAGGGATTACTTTGACGCAGTTGGCCAGCTTAAACATGTATTTCAATGCATTGGAATGCATGTGAACTAAAAATCCCTGTTTATACGCAAAGTACACAAAGTTAGACGGTAATATAGCAGTGTGCAGAGGGTTTATTGAGAATTTTTAGTCTTAACATGTGGTCACACCCCTACAGTATCTGGTTATATACAGTATATGTATAAGCTATTTAGATTTGAGCACCAGTATAGTTTATTTCTATGCATATATATAGGGTACTGAAGTGTGTTGCTATTTCACAGGTAAATGCAATTTTTAGACTTGACACGTTGGGCATTTATTTATGCGGTGCAACCTCATCTTTTATTTTTTTCCAAAAAATAAAAATTGGAATATTGGATTTGTGTGCCCTGAAACTAACTTTAGTGTATTTTTTACTGGCATTTTGCATTTCAGAAACCATTGTACTAATATCACATGACATCAAAAATGGATCTATCACGATTTTATTCTAAAGGGTGTCTACTCTCAGAAAATACACTTTGTTTTGAGGGATTTTATGTAATCTTCAGGCCTAAAATGTTCTTTAAATGTTTGCAAAAAATGAAAAACTGGATCTGGCTGTGAAAGGGTTAACAGTATGATATTGTAATCAATACTTTTATTCTTTTCCCAACTGAAAAAAATGGTGCGGCTGAAAAACTCCTAGAGATGGCACCCCCCCCCCCCCCCTCCCATCCTGCCTTTTTGCTTGGATGTTGCTAAGCTGATCCCAATTCATATCCCTGCATATGTACACTCCTTCTTCCCTGTCACAGTAGCTCTATGCTCAGTGAGACAGCAAATGACATGCGCAGGGATCATCCTAGCAATGTCTTATCAACAAGCCAGGAAGGGATCGCCATCTCTGAAAGTTTTTCAGACAGGCTCTGGGAGGTGCATAAAAATAGCCTACGCCTACAGCAAGGATATTGCTTAACTTTGATCACAGTGCACAAATGGTTTCATCTATGGGTGCCCCTCACCTACATTGTCAGAATTTGGGAAAGATGAACCAACCTTTAAATTATAAATAAAGGTAAAGCTTTTTTTTCAATGTTGGATGGAGTGGAGACGAATTAGAACACCTGTCAGTTTCTTATTGCTGTCTGCGCCCCATTAGAAAGATTTACCCTCTCTATGTGATTTGGTGACCACTACCACTGAGAGTGAAAGAAAATCTCCACTTTCAAGCTCCTCACCAGAACAGGAATAGGGTAGAAATCTTCCAATAGGGACACAAGTTCTGGTGACAACCAGAGACTTCCTCACTTAGGAGGGATTTCCTGTCACTTGTTTTGGCTATGGGACCGGAAGTGAATGAAAATCTCTACATTGGGACACAGAGGGCAAAAAATCCTGATAGGGGTTTTAACCTCATTTAAGTTTAGACTAGTGCCTAAACTTCTGTGCCTCTGAAAAGAAGTCTGTGTTTGGATCACTTTTCAGAGGCATTTGACAGGTGGTGAGGAGGCAATATGTTACCTCATCACTGCCTATTTTAACCCTGGAAGTGCCACACAGATGCGCTGCAACTGCATCCATTACACATACAGTATCTCACAAAAGTGAGTACACCCTTCACATTTTTGTAAATATTTTGTTATATCTTTTCATGTGACAACACTGAAGAAATGACACTTTGCTACAATGTAAAGCAGTGAGTGTGCAGCTTGTATAACAGTGTAAATTTGCTGTCCCCTCAAAATAACTCAACACACAGCCATTAATGTCTAAACAATTGGCAACAAAAGTGAGTATACCCCTATGTGAAAATATCCAAATTGGACCCAATTAGCCATTTTC
Organism: Glandirana rugosa; assembly: GCA_018402905.1. Classification (NCBI taxonomy): domain Eukaryota; kingdom Metazoa; phylum Chordata; class Amphibia; order Anura; family Ranidae; genus Glandirana; species Glandirana rugosa. Next base: position 78,454 of record BLSH010323803.1, on the reverse strand, counting down.
CCTCCCTGGTGTCATGTGACTCATTAGTGTTACAAGGTCTCAGGTGTGAATGGGGAGCAGGTGTGTTAAATTTGGTGTTACCGCACTAACTTTCTCATACTGGTCACTTGAAGTTCAACATCGCACCACATGGCAAAGAACTCACTGAGGATCTGAAAAAAAGAATTGTTGCTCTACATAAAGATGGCCTAGGCTATAAGAATATTGCCAAGACCCTGAAACTGAGCTGTAGCACAATGGCCAAGACCATACAGCGGTTTAACAGGACAGGTTCCACTCAAAACAGGCCTTGCCATGGTCGACCAAAGATGTTGAGTGCACGTGCTCAGCGTCATATCCAGAGGTTGTCTTTGGGAAATAGACGTACGAGTGCTGCCAGCATTGCTGCAGAGGTTGAAGGGGTGGGAGGTCAGCCTGTCAGTGCTCAGACCATACGCCGTACACTGCATCAAATTGGTCTGCATGGCTCTCATCCCAGAAGGAAGCCTCTTGTAAAGATGATGCAAAAGAAAGCCCGCAAACAGTTTGCTGAAGACAAGCAGGCGAAGGACATGGATTACTGGAATCATGTCTTGTGGTCTGATGAGAACAAGATAAACCTATTTGGTTCAGATGGTGTCAAGCATGTGTGGTGGCAACCCACATAATTTGCCTGACGTGTGTTGGTGGGAGTCGGAGGAAATGTCCCCCAATCAGTGTCCCCACTGAGCAAGCCGGATGGTTGAGTGAGGGTCTCTTGTATACATCCGCGGTGCTGCTATATCACCAGCGCCGCGCCAACATTAAAATTCTCTTCCCTCTGTCATTCTCGGCATTCTCTAGTGCCCCCTCTGTGTCCTCTAGGCAGCGCCGCCTCCAGACAGATTATGGAGGTGGAGGCAGAGCTGCCAGCCGCTGCTGAACCCAGGAGGAATGCAGGCACATGGAGGAGTTCATTCTGTGACAGGACACCGGATGTGTGGAGGGAGGGAGCTGGCAGCTATGTGATAGAACTTGAGACTTTTGTGCAGGGACCTGAGATGGAGAAGGGGCAGTGAGTGCAGTGTCTGCAGCAGAGTGGGATGCCAGTTCTGCTCGTTGATTTCAATCGTCGTGTCGTCGTCTTGACCGTAGGGTGAGACGACGTCTGTGACGTGAGTGACGGGGAAGAGGTAGAGTCCAGGGACGTGTTTTCAGAGTTCAAGATAGTGTATCGACGGTCGAGGGAG
>BLSH010323784.1:142212-154806 GCA_018402905.1 Glandirana rugosa | reverse complement strand
CCGCCGGGCGCGCTCCCTGCCACGACCAGCAGGGGCCGCCGTTCCCGCAGCCGCGGTGGACTTCCCGCTCCCAGCCAGGCCGCCTCTCCCCGCTCGCAGAGCCGCCCCAGACTGCCTCTGCCCAGATGGCCGTTGCGTTGCTGGGACACCGGCCGCACCAGGGGACAGGCCGGTTCCCGCCGCCGTAACACCTTCCCGCCGAGCCACCCGCCTGCCGCCAGGGGGCGCCGGATCCACCACACACTCCCTCGCTGGGGACCGAACGGCTCTGATACCTGGTGAAAGAGCCGCCGTCCCGTGATCCCGCCGGAGACGAGGATTCCTCCCAGGGGGCTCTATGCGCCCGGCAGATCGGCGCTTGCGCTCAGCCCCCGGAGGGTCCCTGGAACAACTGTCCGAGGGGCTCCTAAGGCGGCGCTGGATCTTCCTGTGGTCCTCCGGGCTCAGCCGCTCCGGAGGACGGGACCGCCGTGCACGTGTGGCTGAGGGGGGAGGGGCGGACTCGGCAGCCCCCTGCCCCGCACCACGTAGCAGCTCCAGCATCCGCTCCTGAAGCCATCCCGGTCCCCGCTCCGCCGCTGCCTCCCGCAGCTGTGACAGCAGGCCCTCAACCTCACCCATCTCAGCTGCAGATGCCGCTGACATGGCAATGGGACGATCCCTAGCTAGAATAATCAATCACTTCACCTGGCTCTATCCCTTCTCTCTGCTTCCGCTTCCTGCCCTGCCCTGAACTATATATTGCAACCCCTCCCACACTAGTACTGCCCCCTTGACCTGTGGCTAACCTCCTTGTACCATCCCAGCTAAGGCCCCTTTTAACCCCTGTCATGCCGGCCCTACGCTATTACATTCTCTCCGGGCCTCTCTTGTGTGTAAGTGAGTATCTGTGTTTGTACATGTGTGTGTATGTGAGCATCTGTGTTTGTACTTGTGTGTATATGTGAGTATCTGTGTGTACGTGTGTGTGTATTTGTGAGTATCTGTGTTTGTATGTGTGTGTGTGTGTGTATACTTGAGCATCTGTGTTTGTACATGTGTGCATGTGAGTATCTGTGTTTGTACATGTGTGTATATGTGATTATCTGTGTGTTTGTGTGTGTGTGCATGTTTGTACATGAGTGTGTGTGTATATGTAAGTATGTGTGTATGTATTTGTGAGTATCTGTGTGTGTGTGTGTGTGTGTATATATGTGAGTATCTGTGTTTGTACATGTCTGTGTGTGTATAGATGAGTATCTGTGTTTGTACATGTGTGTGTATATGGTAATATCTGTGTTTGTGTACGTGTGTGTGTATATGAGTATTTGTGTTTGTACGTGTGTGTTTGTAATATGTGAGTATCTGTGTTTGTACTTGTGTTTGTGTGTATATGAGTCTCTGTGTTTTGTATATATACTGTACTATATTGTATAACTATGTGAGAATCTGTGTTTGAACCTGGTGTGTGTATGTGTGTGTATATGTGAGTATCTGTGTTTGTATGTGTGTGTGTGTATATGTGAGTATCTGTGGATGTCAGTATCTGTGAGTGTACGCGTGTGTGTGTTTGTATATGTGAGTATCTGTGTGTGTGTGTGTGTATGTGTGCAAATGTGTTTGTACGTGTGTGTATGTGTGTGTATATGTGAGTATCTGTGTTTGTACATGTGTATGTGTATATGGGAGTATCTGTAAGTGAGTGTATATATGTGATTATCTGTGTTTGTACGTGTGTGTGTGTGTGTGTGTGTGTGTGTGTGTGTATGGAAGTATCTGTGTTCGTACGTGTGAGTATCTGTGTTTGTATCTGTGTATGTGTATATCTGTGTGTGTGTGGGTATATGGGAGTATCTGTGTTTGTACGTGTGAGTGTATATGTGAGTACATGTGTGTGTGTATGGGAGTATCTGTGTTTGTACATGTGAGTATCTGTGTTTGTATCTGTGTGTGTGTATATGTGAGTATCTGTGTGTGTGTGGGTATATGGGAGTATCTGTGTTTGTACGTGTGAGTGTATATGGGAGTATGCGCATGTATGTGTGAGCATCTCTGTGTGTAATGGTATATGTGAGTATCTGTGTGCGCATGTTTGTACGTGTGTATATGTGAATATCTGTGTTTGTATGTGTGTGTGTATACGTGAACATCTGTGTTTGTATGTGTGTGTGTGTGTATGTGAGTATCTGTGTTTGTACGTGTGTGTGTATATGTGAGTATCTGTGTTTGTACGTGTGTATGTGAGTATCTGTGTTTGTACACGTGTGTGTATATATGTGAGAATCTGTGTTTGTACGTGTGTATGTGAGTATCTGTGTTTGTACATGTGTGTGTATATGTGAGTTTACGTGTGTGTGTGTGCATATGTGAGTATCTGTGTGTGTGTGTGTGTATATGTGTATCTGTGTTTTGTATATTTCTGTATATATGTGAGTATCTGTGTTTGAACCTGGTGTGTGTTTATATGGGAGTATCTGTGTTTGTACCTGTGTATGTATGTGAGTATCTGTGAGTTTACGTGTGTGTGTGTGTGTGTATGTATGTGGATATCTGTGAGTGTATGTGTGTGTGTGAGTGTGTATATATATATATATATATATATACACAGTATCTGTGTGAGCATATGATAGTATCTGTGTGTGTGTGTGTGTGTGTGTGTATGTGAGCATCTGTGTTTGTACATGTGTGTGTGTACGTGAACATCTGTGCTTGTATGTGTATGTGAGTATCTGTGTTTGTATATGTGAGTATCTGTGTTTGTGCATGTGTGTGTTTTGTATATTTGTGTATTTATATGGGAGTATCTGTGTTTGTACATGTGTGTGTATATGTGAGTATCTGTATTTGTACATGTTTGTTTATACGAGAGTATCTGTGTTTGTACATGTGTGTGTATATGTGAGTATCTGTGTGTACGTGTGTGTGTATATGGGAGTATCTGTGTGTACGTGTGTGTGTGTGTGTGTATATGGGAGTATCTGTGTTTGTACGTGTGTGTGTATAAGTGAGCATCTGTGTTTGTACATGTGAGTTTCTGTATGTGTGTGTATGTTTGTACATGTGTGTTGGTATATGTGAATATCTGTGTACGTGTGTGTGTATATGGGAGTATTTGTGTTTGTACGTGTGTGTGTGTATATGTGAGCATCTGTGTTTGTACATGTGAGTATCTGTGTGTGTGTGTGTGTGTGTATGGGAGTATCTGTTTGTACGTATATGAGAATATGTTAGCATCTGTGCTTGTACATGTGAGTATCTGTGTGTGTGTGTGTGCATGTTTGTACATGTGTGTTTGTATATGTGAGTATCTGTGTGTGTATGTGAGTATCTGTGTTTGAACGTGTGTGTGTATGTGAATATCTGTGTTTGTACGTGTGTGTGTATACGTGAACATCTGTGTTTGTATGTGTGTGTGTATATGTGAGTATCTGTGTTTGTACATGTGTGTGTTTGTGTGTGTGCATATGTGAGTATCTGTGTGTGTGTGTGTGTATATGTGTATCTGTGTTTTGTATATTTCTGTATATATGTGAGTATCTGTGTTTGAACATGGTGTGTGCATGTGTGTGTTTATATGGGAGTATCTGTGTTTCTATGTGTGGGTATGTATGTGAGTATCTGTGAGTTTACGTGTGTCTGTGTGTAAGTATGTGGATATCTGTGAGTGTATGTGCGTGTGTGAGTGTGTATATATATATATATATATATATATATATATATATATATACGAGTATCTGTGTGAGCATATGATAGTATCTGTGTGTGTGTGTATACATGAGCATCTGTGTTTGTACATGTGTGTTTATACGTGAACATCTGTGTTTGTACGTGTGTGTATGTGAGTATCTGTGTTTGTACGTGTGTGTGTATATGTGAGTATCTGTGTTTGTACGTGTGTGTGTATATGTGAGTATCTGTGTTTGCACGTGTGTGTGTGCATATTTGTGTCTATTTATATGAGTATCTGTGTTTGAACCTGGTGTGTGTGTTTATATGGGAGTTTCTGTGCTTGTACGTGTGTGTATATGTGAGTATCTGTGCTTGTGCGTGTGTGTGCATATGTAAGTATCTATGTGTACGTGTGTGTGTATCTGGGAGTATCTATGTTTGTGTGTGTGTGTGTGTGTATATGTGTGAGTGTGTGTATATGTGAGTATCGGTGTGTATGTATATGTGAGTATCTGTGTGTGTATACGTGAGCATCTGTGTTTGTATATGTGTGTGTGTATATGTGAACATCTGTATACGTGTGTGTATGTGAGTATCTGTGTTTGTACGTGTGTGTATATGTGAGTATCTGTGTTTATATGTGTGTGTGTGTGTGTGTGTGTGTGTGTGTATATATGAGTATCTGTGTTTTGTACATTTGTGTATATATGTGAGTATCTGTTTTTGAACCTGGTGTGTGTGTGTGTGTGTGTGTATATGGGAGTATCTGTGTTTGTATGTGTGTTTGTATGTGAGTATCTTTGTACGTGTGTGTGTGTGGGTATGTGTGCATGTTTGTACTTGAGTGTGTGTATATATAAGTATCTGTGTTTGTACATGTGAGTATCTGTGTGTGTGTGCATGTTTGTATATGTGAGTATCTGTGTTTGTACGTGTGCGTGTATCTGTGTTTGTACGTGGTGTGTGTGTATATGTGAGTATACATGTGTGTGTGTGTGTGTGTATATATATTGTGTGTATATATATATATATATATATATATAAGTATCTGTGTTTGTACATTTGTGTGTATATGTGAGTATCTGTGTTTGTACGTGTGTGTGTAAATGTGAGTATCTCTTTGTACATGTGTGTGTGTATATGGGAGTATCTGTGTTTGTACGTGTGTGTGTATACAAGAGTATCTGTGTTTGTACATGTGTGTGTATATGTGAGTATCTGTGTGTGTGTGTGTGTGTGTATGGGAGTATCTGTGTGTAAGTGTGTGTGTGTGTGTACATGGGAGTATCTGTGTTTGTACGTGTGTGTGTGTATACGTGAGAATCTGTGTTTGTACATGTGAGTGTGTATATATGAGTATCTGTGTTTGTACGTGTGTGTAAGTATCTGTGTATGTGTATATGTGAGTGTATGTGTGTGTATATATGTAAGTATCTGTGTGTGTATATGTTAGTATCTGTGTGTGTGTGTGTGTGTATGTATCTGTTTGTACATTTGTGGATATATGTGAGTATCTGTGTTTGTACATTTGTGGATGTATGTGAGTATCTATGTTTGTACCTGTGTGTGTACATGGAAGTATCTATATTTGTATGTGTGTGTGTGTGTATATATATATATATATATGAGAGTATCTGTGTTTATACATGTGTGAGTATCTGTGTGTGTCTGTGTGTCTGTATATGAGTATCTTTGTGTGTGTGTGTGTGTTATATGTGAGTATCTGTGTGAGCATATGTGAGTATCTGTGTGTGTGTGTATGTGTGTGTGTATGTGTGTGTGTGTGTATGTGAGCATCGGATTGTACATGCGTGTCTGTATATGTGAGTATCTGTTTTTGTACGTGTGTGTGTATATGTAAGTATCTGTGTTTGTACATGTGAGTATCTGTGTGTGTGTGTGCATATTTGTACATGTGTGTTTCTATATGTGAGTATCTGTGTTTGTACGTGTGTGTGTATACATGAGTATCTGTGTTTGTACGTGTGTGTGCATATGTAAGTATCTATGTGTACGTGTGTGTGTGCGTGTGTGTGTATCTGGGAGTATCTGTGTTTGTACGTGTGTGTGTATATGTGAGTATCTGTGTTTATACGTGTGTGTGTGTGTGTGTGTGTGTGTGTGTGTGTGTATATGAGTATCTGTGTTTTTTACATTTGTGTATATATGTGAGTATCTGTGTTTGAACCTGGTGTGTGTGTGTGTGTATGGGAGTATCTGTGTTTGTATGTGTGTTTGTATGTGAGTATCTGTGTTTGTACGTGTGTGTGTGTGTGTGTGTGTATGTGTGCATGTTTGTACATGAGTGTGTGTATATATAAGTATCTGTGTTTGTACATGTGAGTATCTGTGTGTGTGTGCATGTTTGTATATGTGAGTATCTGTGTTTGTACGTGTGTGTGTATCAGTGTTTGTACGTGGTGTGTGTGTATATGTGAGTATCTGTGTTTGTGCCTGTGTGCGTAAATGTGAGTATCTGTTTGTACGTGTGTGTGTATATGTGAGTATCTGTGTGTGTTTGTGAATGTGTATATGGGAGTATCTGTGTGTACGTGTGTGTGTGTGTATGGGAGTATTGGTGTTTGTAAATGTGTGTGTGTGTGTGTGTATACGTGAGCATCTGTGTTTGCACATGTGAGTATCTGTGTGTGTGTGTTTGTACACGTGTGTTTGTATATGTGAGTATCTGTGTGTGTGTGTTTGTACACGTGTGTTTGTATATGTGAGTATCTGTGTACGTGTATGTGTGTTTGTGTGTGCATGTTTTTACATGTGTGTGTAAGTATCTGTGTATGTGTATATGTGAGTGTCTGTGTATGTGTGTGTATATATGTTAGTATATGTGTGTGTGAGTATCTGTGTTTGTACATTTGTGTATAAATGTGAGTATCTGTGTTTGTACATTTGTGTGTATATGTGAGTATCTGTGTTTGTACGTGTGTATGTAAATTTGAGTATCTGTGTTTGTACCTGGTGTGTGTGTGCATGGGAGTATCTGTATTTGTACGTGTGTGTGTGTGTGTGTATATATATATATGAGAGTATCTGTGTTTGTACATGTGTGTGTTTGTTTATATGTGAGTATCTGTGTTTGGATGTGTATATGTAAAATGTGAGTATCTGTGTTTGTACATGTGTGTGTGTGTATGTGCGTGTGTATATATATATATATATATTTATATACGTGAGTACCTGTGTGAGCATATGTGAGTATCTGTGTGTGTGTGTATATGTGAGCATCTGTGTTTGTACGTGTGTGTGTGTGTATGTGAGTATCTGTGTTTGTACATATGTGTGTATACGTGAGTATCTGTGTGTGTGAGTATATGTGAGTATCTATGTGTATGTGTTTGTGTGTCTGGGAGTATCTGTGTTTGAACGTGTGTAAGTGTGTATATGTGAGTATCTGTGTGTGTGTGTATATTTGAGTATCTGTGTGTGTATACATGAGCATCTGTGTTTGTACATGTGTGTGTATGTGAGTATCTGTGTTTGTACGTGTGTGTGTATATGTGAGTATCTGTGTTTGTACATGTGTGTATATATAAGTATCTGTGTTTTGTACATTTGTGTATATATGTGAGTATCTGTGTTTGAACCTGGTGTGTGTGTGTATATGGGAGCATCTGTGTTAGTACATGTGTGTGTGTGTGTGCATGTTTGTACATGAGTGTGTGGGTATATGTAAGTATCTGTGTTTGTACATGTGAGTTTCTGTGTGTGTGTGTGTGTGTGTGCATGTTTGTACATGTGTGTTTGTATATGTGAGTATCTGTGTTTGTACGTGTGTGTGTGTATCTGTGTTTGTACCTGGTGTGTGCGTGTGTATATGTGAGCATACATGTGTGTGTATATATATATATATATATATATATGAGTATCTGTATTTGTGTGTAAATGTGAGTATCTTTGTTTGTACGTGTGTGTGTATATGGGAGAATCTGTGTGTGTTTGTACGTGTGTGTGTTTGTACCTGGTGTGTGTGTGTATGGAAGTATCTGTGTTTGTACGTGTGTGTGTGTTGGTGTATCTGTGTTTGTACCTGTTTGTGTGTGTGTGTGTGTATGTTACTTTCAATTCTGCTCCCCCATTCCTGTACCATCAGAACTGCTTATATAGGGCTGGTTTTGTTAGCAGCAAGGACTGCTTCTCCTCTGAAAAGCAATCCATGCTCAGATCGCTTTTCAGAGGCATTTGAGAAAGTTTTGCAATGTGTATGTGAGTATTTGTGTGTGTGTGTATATATATGTGAGTTTCTGTGTTTGTACGTGTTTGTGTGTGTGTGTGTGAGGATCTGTGTTTGCACATGTGTGTGTATATGTGAGGGTCTGTGTGAGCATAAGAGAGAATCTGTGTGTGTAGACTTGAGCATCTGTGTGAGTATCTGTGTGTGTGTGTGTATATGTGAGTATCTCTGTGTGTATATGTGAGTATCTGTGTGTATACGTGTGAATGTGTGTGTGTATGTAAGTATCTGTGTTCTAAGTGCATGTAATATATGTGTGTGTGTAAGTGCGTATGTAAGTATCTGTGTTTGTAGATGTTAGCATCTGTGTGTGTGTATATGGGAGTATCTATGTACGTGTGTGTGTGTGTGTGTGTATTTGAGTATCTGTGTTTGTACATGTTAGTATCTGTGTGTTTATGAGTATCTGTGTTTGTACATGTGTGTATATTTGTGAGTATCTGTGTTTGTACCTGGTGTGCGTGTATATGGGAGTATCTGTGTTTGTACGTGTGTGTGTGTATATGTGAGTATCTGTGTTTGTACGTGTGCATCTGTGTGTGTGTGCATGTTTGTACATGTGTGTTTGTATATGTGAGTATCTGTGTTTGTACATGTTAGTATCTGTGTATATGTGTATATGAGTATCTGTGTTTGTACGTGTGTATTTGAATATCTGTGAGTGTACGTGTGTGTGTGTGTGTGTGTGTGTATATATGAGTATCTGTGTTTGTACATTTGTGTATATATGAGTATCTGTGTTTGTATGTGTGTGTGTATATGTGAGTATCTGTGTTTGTACATGTGTGTGTGTTTGTACGTGTGTGTGTGTGTATGTGAGTATCTGTGAGTGTACATGTGTGTGTGTGTATATGTGAGTATCTGTGTTTGTATGTGTGCGTGTGTATGTGTGTATCTGTGTTTATGCGTGTGTATGTATCTGTATTTGTATGTGTGTGTGCAGGGCTTGTGCAAGGATTTTTGACACCCTAGGAGAAACCTCAATTTGTCGCCCCCTTTGGCTCTGCCCCTGACTCCACCCCCTTTGCCCTGTCTATGTATAGGATGGAGGTGGCAGAGGTGGAGATATTTGCAGCTCCTCTCTACCTATTTCTTTAGCTGTGGTCCACAGGCCTGCACCTGTACCTCTGGACCCGGCCTAAAGTCAAATAATGGCGGCACCGGCTCGCTTTCTTATGCCAGCCATGGTCCGCAGGTATATGGGCAGGCTAGGGTAGTATATGGACAGGCTGGGGTACTTAATGGACAGGCTGGGGTAGTATATGGACAGGCTGGGGTAGTATATAGACAGGCTGGGGGTACTATGTGGACAGGGCTTGGCACTCTGGGCGTCAGTGCGCCCTAGGCGGCTGCCTACTCTGCCTAGTGGTAGAGCCGGCCCTGTGTGTGTGTAAATGTGGGTATCTGTGTGTATATGTGAGTATCTGTTTTATGTGTGTATCTGTGTTTGTACGTGTGTGTCTATGTGTGTGTGTGCATGTTTGTACATGAGTGTGTGTATATGTAAGCATCTGTGTTTGTACATGTGAGTATCTGTGTGTGCATGTTTGTACATGTGTGTTTGTATATGTGAGTGTGTGTAAATGTGAGTATCTGTGTGTGTACGTGTGTGTGTGTATATGTAAGTATCTGTGTTTGTACGTGTGTGTTGTATGTGAATAACTGTGTTTGTACATGTGTGTGTGTATGAGTGTCTGTATTTGTACATTTTGTGTATATATGTTAGTATCTGTGTTTGTACCTGGTGTGTGTGTGTGTGTGTGTGTGTATATGGGAGTATCTGTGTTTGTATGTGTGTTTGTATGTGAGTATCTTTGTTTGTACGTGTGTGTGTATGTGTGCATGTTTGTACTTGAGTGTGTGCATATATAAGTATCTGTGTTTGTACATGTGAGTATCTGTGTGTGTGCATGTTTGTATATGTGAGTATCTGTGTTTGTAAGTGTGTGTGTATCTGTGTTTGTACGTGGTGTGTGTGTATATGTGAGTATACACGTGTGTGTGTGTGTATATATTGTGTATATATATATATTGTGTATATATATATATAAATATACAGTATGTATATATATATATGTGTGTGTGTGTGGTAGTATCTGTGAGTGTACGTGTATATATATATATATATATAATGTGTATCTGTGTTTGTGTGTGTTTAAATGTGAATGAGTACCTGTGTTTGTACGTGTGTGTGTGTTTAAATGTGACTATCTGTGTTTGTACATGTGACTATCTGTGTGTGCGTGTGTGTGTTTATGAGTATCTTTGTTTGTACATGTGTGTGTATATGTGAGTAGCTGTGTGTGTAAGTGTGTGTCTGTATGTGTGTGTGTATGAATGTTACTTTTAATTGTGCCCCCCATTACTGTACCATCAGAACTGCTTTTATAGGGCTGGTTTGTGATGGCAGCAAGGGCTTCTTCTCCTCTGAAAAGCAATCCATGCTCAGATCGCTTTTCAGAGGCATTGGACAGGCGGTTAAGAGGCGATATATAGAGAGGCCTGGAGAGAATGGAATAGCGAAGGGCCGGCATGACAGGGGTTAAAAGGGGCCTTAGCTGGGCTGGTGTAGGAGGTTATTCCCAGGTCAGGGGGCAGTACTAGGGTGGGAGGGGTACAATATTAGCTCAGGACAGGAAGAGGAAGCAGATAGAAGGGAAGAGCAGGAGAAGCGATTGAGAGAGCAGGTGAAGAGCTGGGATTCATAGGGCAGGGATTAGTGATGTCGGCGGCCTCTGCAATGGAGTTGGGTGAAGTGGAGGGCCTGTTGTCGCAGCTGCGGGAGGCAGCTGCTGCGAGGGGACCGGGATGGCTCCAGGAGCGCATGGTGGAGCTGCTATGTGGTGCGGGTCAGGGGGCTGCCGAATCTGCCCCTCCCCCCGCAGCCACACGTGCGCGGCGGTCCCGTCCTCCGGAGCGGCTTAGCCCGGAGGACCACAGGAGGATCCATCGCCGCCTTAGGAGCCCCTCGGACAGTTCCAGGGACCCTCCGGGGGCGGAGCGCAAGCGGCGCTCGGCCGGGTGCACGGACCCCCCCGGGAGGAATCCTCGTCTGAGGCGGGACGGCGGCTCATTCATCCCAGCGTGGAGCCGTTCGGTCCCCAGCGTTGGAGAGTGCGGCTGATCTGGCGCCCTCTGGCGGCCGGAGGGTGGCTCGGCAGGCAGGAGGCACTACGGCGGGAACCGGCCTGTCCCCAGGTGCGGCCGGTGTCCCAGCGATCCAACGTCCCTCCAGGCAGAGGCAGTCTGGGGCGGCTCTGCGAGTGGGGGCAGGTGGCATGGCTGGGAGCGGGAAGTCTACCGCGGCTGCGGGATCGGCGGCCCCTGCTGGTCGTGGCAGGGAGCGCGCCCGGCGCGAAGAGGAAGAGTCTCTGCCTGGGCCTAGTGGACGGAGCCAGGAGAGGGCGGGCGGCCGGCCTCCAGGTCGGGGGGCTGCGGGCCAGGGCTTGGCGGCTCCAGATGAGGAAGACCCCCTCAGCTTGTCAGAAGGGGAGCTGGAGGACGATGGAGAATCGGTGGAGGAGGACACGGCGGTGGAGGAGCGTGTGACGGCTGGTGGACCGGAGCATCCACGGCAGCCTGGTAAGAGACCTGTAGGCCATTCTTCTTCTTTGTCCGGTATGAATGACGGGGTGTCTGTGAGTGGGTCGGGGGGTTTTGCGGCCGGGGACGAATGGGGTCGGGGTGTGCCTGCAGGTCAGGTGGGTTTGGCGCAGCTCTTAGTGGGTTTGCGGGAGGTGGTAGGCCGGTTGGAAAGCCAACGGCGGCGTGGGCCCGGCCGGCCCCGCCTAGTGCGGGTTCGGTGCAGTCGCCACAGGGGCTGGGCGGGGGTACGTTCCCTCCCGTGGGGGAGGTTGGTGTAGGTGCGGTCAGTTCAGCGGACAGGGAGGAGGGGACCCTCCTCTCTGATTCGGCAAGGGGTGAGGTGTACGTATGTTTTGAGGGCCCCCTGGGAGCTCACCTTAAGCAGGAGGTGAGAGAGCGCATCTGGAAAGGTGAGTATGTCGATATCTTCTCACTGCTTCCGTTGGAGCGTTTTCATCTGGATAGAGGTAAGTTGGAGGATGCCAAGAAGGAGGATGAGGAAAGGAGGAGGGTTAGACTTATTCCCCGTACGTTTGGAAACTGGATGCAAGCGTTTGCTATTTTAGCTAGTGTGATAGGGGAAAGGGCGCCGGAGCATTGTTCGGCGTTGTTTTGTTATTTGGACGCGATTGGCGAAGCGCATCGGGTGTATGGTGGCGTTGCGTGGCTCAGGTATGATGAGCAGTTCCGACAGCGGAAGGCAATTAGGCCGTCGTTGAGGTGGAACCACAAGGATATTAGTTTGTGGATGCGGCTCATGACGTCGGCACGGGCGGGGAGTCAGTTTTTTCAGTCAGGGGCTGGCGGACCCTCATCCTCATGAATCCTTGCCCGCGTAGGAATGATGCGAGTGGCCTCAGGAGGGAGAAAGGACGTCGTAGGGGTTCAGATGGGGACGGGAAGACGTGCGTGAATCTGTACCCTACCCTCGGAGGCGTGGGCCTCGTGAGCACGAACATCGCCGTACTGCGCGGCTTGAACGTGCAAGGTAGTAACTTCCGGGTTGTTTTAGGGGCAAAAAATATCCGGCTGACTGGACTCCTACTCCCAGGCGGTCGGGGACTGACTTTTTTGACTGAGGGGCGGGCACGGCTGCAGTACTCGGCGTAGGTGTT
>BLSH010323784.1:82380-100540 GCA_018402905.1 Glandirana rugosa | reverse complement strand
TATATATATATATATATATATATATATATATATATATATATATATATATATATGTAAGTATTGGTGTTTGTACATGTGAGTATCTATGTGTACGTGTGTGTGAGTATCTGTGTTTGTAACTGTGTGTGTGTGTCTGTGTGTGTATATGTGAGCATCTGTCTTTGTACGTGTGTGTGTGTGTATATGTGAGTATCTGTGTGTATGCAAATGTTTGTATGTGTGTGTGTGCGCGCGAGTATCTGTGTGTGTATGTGTATAATGTGAGTATCTGTGTATATATGTGTGCGTGTGTGTATATATGTACCTGTGTTTGTACATGTCAGTATCTGTGTGTGTGTGTGCATGTTTCTATGTGAGTATCTGAGTTTGTACGTGTGTGTGTATATGTATCTATGTGTGTGTGCGTATATTTGTAGGTGTGTGTATGTGTGTGTGTGTGTGTGTGTATGTGAGTATCTGTGTTTGTGTGTGTGTGTGTGTGTGTGTGTGTATATATGTAAGCATCTGTGTTTGTACGTGTTTGTATATGTGAGTATCTGTGTTTGTACGTGTGTGTGTGTGTGTGTGTGTGTGTGTGTATATGTGTTTTTACGTGTGTATCTGTGTGTGTATATGTGAGTATCTGTGTATACGTGTGTGTGTGTGTGTGTGTATATGTTTGCACGAGTGTGTGTGTATGTAAATATCTGTGTTTGTACATGTAAGTATCTGTGTATGTGTGTGTGTGTGCATGCCTTTACATGAGTGTGTGTGTATGTAAATGTCTGTGTTTGTACATGTGAGTGTGTGTGTGTGCATGTTTGTTTATGAGTATCTGTGTTTGTACATGTGTGTGTGTGTGTATATATATGTGAGTATCGGTGTTTGTACGTGTGTGTGTGCTTGTATATGTGTTTGTACCTGTGTGTATGTGTGTATCTGTGTTTGTACGTGTGTGTATGTATGTGAGCATCTGTGTGTGTGTGTGTGTGTGTGTGTGTGTGTGTGTGTGTGTGTGTGTGTATATGGGTATCTGTGTTTGTACATTTGTGTATATATGTGAGTATCTGTGTTTGTACATGTATGTGTGTGTGTGTGTGTGTGTGTGTGTATATGATTATGTTTGTGTATATATGTAAGTAGCTGTGTTTGTATGTGTGTGTGTATGTGAGTATCTGTGTGTGTGTGTGTATATGTGAGTATCTGTGTTTGTACATGCGTGTGTATCTGTGTTTGTACATGTGTGAGCATCTGTGTTTGTACGTGTGTGTGTGTGTGTGTATATATGTGAGAATCTGTGTTTGTACGTGTGTGTGTGTGAGTATCTATGTTTGTACATGTGTGTGGGTATTTATGTTTGTACGTGTGTGTGTATATGTGAGTATCTGTGTTTGTATGTGTGTGTGTATGTTTGTATATGTGAGCATCTGTGTTTGTTCCTGTGTGTGTGTATGTGAGTATCTGTGTTTGTACATGTGTATATGTTAGTATCTGTGTGTGTGTGTATATGAGTATCTGTGTTTGTATATTTGTGTGTATATGTGAGTATCTGTGTTTGTATGTGTGTGCATATGTATCTGTGTTTGTACGTGTGTGTGTGTGTGAGTATATGTGTTTATACGTGTGTATGTGAGTATCTGTGAGTGTACGTGTGTGTGTGTGTGTATATAAATATATATATATATATATATATATATATATATATATATATATCTATCTATCTATCTATCTATCTATATCTGTGTTTGTACAATTGTATGTGTTGTATGTCAGTGTGTGTGTGTATATATGTAAGTATCAGTGTTTGTACATGTGAGTATCTGTGTTTGTAACTGTGTGTGTGTGTATAAGTGAGCATCTGTCTTTGTACATGTGTGTGAGTGTGTGTATGTGAGTATCTGTGTGTGAGCGAATGTTTGTATGTGTGTGTGAGTATCTGTATGTGTATAATGTGAGTATGTGTGTGTACGTGTGTATGTACGTACCTGTGTTTGTACATGTCAGTATCTGTGTGTGTGTGTGTGTGTGTGTGTGTGCGCGCATGTTTCTATATGTGAGTATCTGAGTTTGTACGTGTGTGTGTGTATATATGTGAGAATCTGTGTTTGTACATGTGTGTGTGAGTATCTATGTTTGTACATGTGTGTGGGTATTTATGTTTGTACGTGTGTGTGTGTATATGTGAGTATCTGTGTTTGTATGTGTGTGTGTGTATATTTGTATATGTGAGCATCTGTGTTTGTACCTGTGTGTGTGTGGGTATGTGAGTATCTGTGTGTATGTGTGTGCGTGTGTGTATGTCCGTACCTGTGTTTGTACATGTCAGTATCTGTGTGTGTGCATGTTTCTATATGTGAGTATCTGAGTTTATACGTGTGTGTGTGTGTATATGTGAGTATCTATGTGTTTGTTTGTGTGTGTGTATATATGTAAGCATCTGTGTTTGTACGTGTTTGTATATGTGAGTATCCGTGTTTGTACGTGTGTGTGTATATGTATCTGTGTTTTTACGTGTGTATCTGTGTGTGTAAATGTGAGTATCTGTGTATACGTGTGTGTTATTGTTTGCACGAGTGTGTGTATGTAAGTATCTGTGTTTGTACATGTAAGTATCTGTGTGTGTGTGTGTGCATGTCTGTACATGAGTGCGTATGTATGTGTGTGTGTATGTGAATATCTGTGTTTGTACATGTGTGTGTGTGCATGTTTGTTTGAGTATCTGTGTTTGTACGTGTGTGTGTGTGTGTATATGTGAGTATCAGTGTTTTACATGTATTTGTGTGTGTGTGTGTGTGTGTATATGATTATGTTTGTGTATATATGTGAGTAGCTGTGTTTGTATGTTTGTGTGTATGTGAGTATCTGTGTGTGTGTGTTTATGTGAGTATCCGTGTGTGTGTGTGTATATGTGAGTATCTGTGTTTGTACATCTGTGTGTATGTGAGTATCTGTGTTTGTGCATGTGTGAGTAACTGTGTTTGTACGTGTGGGTGTGTGTGTATGTATATGTGTTTTTACGCGTGTATCTGTGTGTGTATATGTGAGTATCTGTGTATACGTGTGTGTGTGTATATGTTTGCACGAGTGTGTGTGCATGTAAGTATCTGTGTTTGTACATGTAAGTATCTGTGTGTGTATGTGTGTGTGTGTGTGCATGTCTTTACATGAGTGTGTATGTGTGTGTGTCTGTGTGTGTATATGTGAGCATCTGTGTGTATGCAAATGTTTGTATGTGTGTGTGTGTGAGCGAGTATCTGTGTGTATGTGTATAATGTGAGTATCTGTATATACGTGTGCGTGTGTGTATGTATGTACCTGTGTTTGTACATGACAGTATCTGTGTGTGTGTGTGTGCATGTTTCTATATGTGAGTATCTGAGTTTGTACATGTGTGTGTATATGTGAGTATCTATGTGTGTGTGTGTGTGCGTATATTTGTACGTGTGTGTGTGTATATGTGATTATCTGTGTTTGTTTGTGTGTATATATGTAAGCATCTGTGTTTGTACATGTTTGTATATGTGAGTATCTGTGTTTGTACGTGTGTGTGTGTATGTATATGTGTTTTTACGTGTGTATCTGTGTGTATATATGTGAGTATCTGTGTATATGTGTGCGTGTGTGTATGTATGTACCTGTGTTTGTACATGACAGTATCTGTGTGTGTGTGCATGTTTCTATATGTGAGTATCTTGAGTTTGTACATGTGTGTGTATATGTGAGTATCTATGTGTGTGTGTGCGTATATTTGTACGTGTGTGTGTGTATATGTGAGTATCTGTGTTTGTTTGTGTGTGTGTGTGTATATATGTAAGCATCTGTGTTTGTACGTGTTTGTATATGTGAGTATCTGTGTTTGTACGTGTGTGTGTGTGTATGTATATGTGTTTTTACGTGTGTATCTGTGTGTATATATGTGAGTATCTGTGTATACCTGTGTGTGTGTGTGTGTATGTTTGCACGAGTGTGTGCGTATGTAAGTATCTGTGTTTGTACATGTAAGTATCTGTGTGTGTGTGTGTGTGTGCATGTCTTTACATGAGTGTGTGTATGTAAATGTCTGTGTTTGTACATGTGAGTGTGAGTGTGTGTGTACATGTTTGTTTATGAGTATCTGTGTTTGTACGTGCGTGTGTGTGTGTGTATATATATATATATATATGTGAGTATCAGTGTTTTTACGTGTGTGTGCTTGTATATGTGAGTATCTGTGTTTGTACCTGTGTGTATGTGTGTATCTGTGTTTGTACATGTGTGTGTGCGTGTGTGTATGTATGTGAGTATCTGTGTGTGTGTGTGTGTATATGGGTATCTGTGTTTGTACATGTGAATATCTGTGTGTGTGTGCATGCTTGTTTATGTGAGTATCTTTGTTTGTAAGTGTGTGTGTGTATATGTGAGTATCTGTGTTTGTACGTGTGTGTGAATATGTGAATATCTGTGTTTGTACGTGTGTATCTATGTGAGTGTGTGTGTATATGAGAGTATCTGTGTTTGTACATGTGTGTGTGTGTATTTGACAGTATCAAAGTGTGTGTGCGCAGGTTTGTACGCGCGTGTGTGTGTGTGTGTGTGTGTGTGTGTGTATCTGTGTGTGTATGTGTATATGTGAGTATTTGTGTATATGGATGTGTGGGTGTGCATGTTTGTACATGAATGTGTGTGTGTATGTATCTGTGTTTGTACATGTATCTCTCTGTGTGTGTGTACATGTTTATGTGAGTATCTGTGTTTGTAAGTGTGTATGTACATGTGAGTATGTGTTTGTACGTGTGTGTGTGAATATGTGAGTATCTGTGTTTGTACATGTGTGTATATGTGAGTATCTGTGTTTGTACATGTGTGTGTATATGTATCTGTGTGCGTGTGCATGTTTGCTTATGTGAGTATCTGTGTTTGTACGTGTGTGTGTGTATGTGAGTGTGTGTGTGTGTGTGTGTATATGGGAGTATCTGTGTTTGTACGTATGTGTGTGTATTTGTAAGTATCTGTGTGTGTGTGTGTGCGCATGTTTGTACATGTGTGTGTATATCTGAGTATCTGTGTATATGGGTGTGTGTGTGAGTGCATGTTTGTACATGAGTGTGTGTGTGTGTGTATGTAAGTAACTGTGTTTGTACATGTATCTGTGTGTGTCCATGTTTGTACATGTGTTTGTGTGTGCATGTTTCTATATCTGTATCTGTGTTTTGTAAGTGTGTGTGTGTGTATATTTGTGAGTATCTGAGTTTGTACATTTGTGTATATATGTGAGTATCTGTGTTTGTATGTGAGTATCTGTGTTTGTACCATTTGTGTGTGTATGGGAGTATCTGTGTATGTGTGTGTGTGTATATGTGAGTATCTGTGTTTGTACGTGTGTGTATGTGAGTATCTGAGAGTGTACGTGCATGTGTATGTAAATATATATATACATATATATGAGTATCTGCGTTTGTACATTTGTGTGTATATATGTGAGTACCTGTGTGTATGTGTGTGTATATATATGTGAGTAACGGTGTTTGTACAGATGTGTGTAAATGGGAGTATCTGTGTTTGTACATGTGAGTATCTGTACGTGAGTGTGTAAATATGAGTACATATGTGTGTGTGCATATATGTGAGTTTCTTTGTGTGTATATGGGAGTATCTGTGTTTGTATGTGTGTGTGTGTGTGTGTGTGTGTGTGTATGTATATGTAAATATCTGTTTGTGTGTATACGTTAGCATCTGTGTTTGTACATGTGTGTATGTGTACGTGAGTATCTTGTGAGTATGTGTGTGTGCATGTTTGTATATGTGAGTATCTGTGTTTGTACATTTGTGTGTGTGTCTGTGAGTATCTGTGTTTGTACATGAGTGTGCAAATATAAATATCTGTATGTGTGTGTGTGTGTGTGTCTCTGTGTGCATGTGTATATGTGAAAATATGTGTGTGTGTGTGTGTGTGTATGAGTATATGTGTTTGTACATTTGTGTATATATGTGAGTATCTGTGATTGTGAGTGTGTGTGTAAATGAGTTTCTGTGGTTGTACCGTGTGTGTGTGTATGGGAGTATCTGTGGTTGTACCTGTGTGTGTGTTTGTATTTGTGAGTATCTGTGTTTGTACGTGTGTGTGTGTGTGTGAGAGAGCATCTGTGTTTGTACATGTGTGTGTATATGTTAGTATCTGTGTATATGAGTATCTTTGTGTGTACATTTGTGAATATATGGGAGTATCTGTGTTTGTACATGTGAGTATCTGTGTGTGTGCATGTTTGTTTATGTGAGTATCTGTGTCTGTGTGTATATGTGAGTATCTGTGTTTGTACGTGTGTGTGTGTATATGTAAGTATCTGTGTTTGTACGTGTGTGTGTGTGTGTATATGTAAGTATCTGTGTTTGTACGTGTGTGTGTATATATTTGAGTATCTGTGTTTGTACGTGTGTGTGTGTGTGTGTGTGTGTATGGGAATATCTGTGTTTTTTTGATGTGTGTGTGTGTATGTAAGCATCTGTCTTTGTATGTGTGTGTGTATTTGTAAGTATCTTTGTGTGTGCGCATGTTTGTACGTGTGTGTGTGTATGTGTATATGTGAGTATCTGTGTATACGTGTGTGTGCATGTTTGTACATGAGTGTGTGTACGTAAGTATCTGTGTTTGTACATGTATGTGTGTGTGTGTGTGCATGTTTATATATGTCAGTATCTGAGATTGTACACGTGTGTGTGTGCATGTTTGTATATGTGAGTATCTGTGTTTGCACGTGTGTATGTGTATATGTGGGTATCTGAGTTTGTACATGTGTATAGGTTAGCACCTGTGTGTGTGTGAGTATTTTTGTTTGTACATTTGTGTATATATGTGTGTGTGTGTGTTTGTAAATGTGAGTATCTGTGCTTGTACCATGTGCGTGTGTGTATGGGAATATCTGTGTGTGTGTGTATATCTGTGTTTGTATGTGTGTGTATATGTGAGTGTCTGTGTTTGTACGTGTGTGTGTATATATGAGTATCTGTGAGTGTACACGTGTGTGTGTGTATAAATATATACTTATGAGTATCTGCGTTTCTACATTTATGTGTATATATGTTAGTATCTTTGTGTGTACTTGTGTGTATATGTGTGAGTATCAGTGTTTGTACATGTGTGTGTAAATGTGAGTATCTGTGTTTGTACATGTGAGTATCTGTGTGTGTGAGTGTCTGTGTTTGTACGTGTGTGTGTGAGATATATATATATATATATTTATATATATATATATATATATATATATATATATATATATATATATATATATATGTATATATATAAGTATGTGAGTAGATGTGTTTGTATGTGTGTGTGTTTGTATATATGAGTATCTGTGTTTGTATTTGTGAGTGTGTGTGTGTGTGTGTGTGTGTATATGTGAGTATCTGTGTTTGTACGTGTGTGTGTGTTTGTGTATGGGAGTATCTGTGTTTTTACGTGTGTGTATATGTAAGCATCTGTCTTTGTATGTGTGTGTGTATTTGTAAGTATCTTTCTGTGTGTGCATGTTTGTACGTGTGTGTGTGTGTATCTGTGTGTGTGTATGTGTATATGTGAGTATCTGTGTATACGTGTGTGTGTGTGCATGTTTGTACATGAGTGTGTGTATGTAAGTATCTGTGTTTGTACATGTATCTGTGTGTGTGTGCATGTTTGTATGTGTCAGTATCTGTGATTGTACACGTGTGTGCATGTTTGTATATGTGAGTATCTGTGTTTGCACGTGTGTGTGTGTGTGTGTATATGTGGGTATCTGAGTTTGTACATGTGTATAGGTTAGTATCTGTGTGTGTGTGTGTGAGAGTATTTCTGTTTGTACATTTGTGTATATATGTGTGTGTGTGTGTGTGTGTGTGTGTGTGTAAATGTGAGTATCTGTGTTTGTACCGTGTGTGTGTGTGTGTATCTGTGTTTGTATGTGTGTGTATATGAGTATCTGTGAGTGTATGAGTGTGTGTGTGTGTGTGTATAAATATATACTTATGAGTATCTGTGTTTCTACATTTGTGTGTGTATATATGTTAGTATCTTTGTGTGTACGTGTGTGTATATGTGTGAGTATCAGTGTTTGTACATGTGTGTGTAAATGTGAGTATCTGTGTTTGTACATGTGAGTATCTGTGTGTGTGAGTATCTGTGTTTGTATGTGTGTGTGTGAGATATATCTATATATATATATATATATATATATATATATATATATATATATATATGTATGTGAGTAGATGTGTTTGAATGTGTGTGTGTGTATGTGAGTGTGTGTGTATATATGTAAGTATCTGTGTTTGTGTGTGTGTGTGTGTATCTGTGTTTGTACAAGTGTGTGTGTGTGCATATGTGAGCATCTGTGTGTGTATATGGGAGTATCTGCATTTGTACGTGTGTGTGCATATGTAAGTATCTGTGTGTGTGTATATGTGAGCATCTGTTTGTATGTGTGTGTGTATATGTGAGTACCTTTGTTGGACATGTGTGTGTGTGTGCATGTTTGTACGTGTGTGTGTGTGAGTATCTGTGTATACGTGTGTGTGTAAATGTGAGTATCTGTGTTTGTACCATGTGTGTGTGTATGGGAGTGTCTGTGTTTGTACATGTGTATATGTTAGTATCTCTGTGTGTGTGTATATGAGTATCTGTGTTTGTATATATGTGAGTATCTGTGTTTGTATGTGTGTGTGTAAATGTGAGTATCTGAGTTTGTACGTGTGCGTGTGTATGTGAGTATCTATGTGTGTGTGTGTGTGAGCATATTTGTACGTGTGTGTATGTGTGTGTCTGTGTGTATATGTGAGTATCTGTGTTTGTATGTGTGTGTGTGTATATATAAATAAAAGCATCTGTGTTTGTACGTGTGTGTATATGTGAGTAACTGTGTTTGTACGTGTGTGTGTATGTGTGTATCTGTGTGTGTATATGTGAGTATCTGTGTATACGTGTGTGTGTGTGTATGTTTGCACATGAGTGTGTGTGTATGTAAGTATCTGTGTTTGTACATGTAAGTATCTGTGTGTGTGTTTAAATGTCTGTACATGAGTGTGTGCATGTTTGTATACATGAGTATCTGTGTTTGTACGTGTGTGTGTGTGTATATGTGAGTATCTGTGTTTGTATGTGTCTGTGTGTCTATGTGAGTATCTGAGTTTGTACGTGTGTGTGTGTGTGTGTGATTGTATGTGAGTATCTATGTGTGTGTGCATGCATATTTGTACGTGTGTGTCTGTGTGTATATGTGAGTATCTGTGTTTGTATGTGTGTGTGTGTATATATATAAAAGCATCTGTGTTTGTATGTGTGTGTATATGTGAGTAACTGTGTTTGTACGTGTGTGTGTATGTGTGTATCTGTGTGTGTATATGTAAGTATCTGTGTATACGTGTGTGTGTGTGTGTGTGTGTGTGTGTATGTTTGCACATGAGTGTGTGTGTAAGTAGGTATCTGTGTTTGTACATGTAAGTATCTGTGTGTGTTTGCATGTCTGTACATGAGTGTGTGTGTGTGTGTGTGTGTGCATGTTTGTATACATGAGTATCTGTGTTTGTACGTGTGTGTGTGTATATAAGTGAGTATCGTGTTTGTATATGTGAGTATCTGTGTTTGTATGTGTGAGTGTGTGTGTGTATATATGTGAGTATCTGTGTTTGTACGCGCGTGTGTGTGTACGTGTGTGTGTGTGCATATTTGTACATGAGTCTGTGTGTGTGTGTATGTAAATATCTGTTTGTACATGTGAGTATGTGTGTGTGTGTGTGTTTGTATATATGTGAGTATCTGTGTTTGTAGGTGTGTGTGTGTGTGTTTATGTGTGTATCTGTGTTTGTACATGTGTGTGTGTATATGTTAGTATCTGTGTGTATGTGTGTGTGTGTATATGAGTATCTGTGTTTGTACGTGTGTGTGTATATCTAAGAAACTGTGTGTGTGTGTATATGTTAGCATTTGTGTTTGTACGTGTGTGTGTATGTGAGTATCTGAGGTTGTACTTGTGAGTGTGCGTGTGCGCATGTTTGTATATGTGAGTATCTGTGTTTGTACGTATGTGTGTGTGTGTGTGTCTGTGAGTATCTGTGTTTTTACATGTGTGTGTGTATATGTGAATATCTGTGTGTGTGTGTGTGTATGTGTGTATATGTTTATACGTGTGTGTGTCTCTGTATGTGTATATGTGAGTATCTGTATGTGTATGAGTATTTGTAATTGTACATTTGTAAGTATCTGTGTTTGTGTGTGTGTATATGTTTATACATGTGTGTGTCTCTGTATGTGTATATGTGAGTATCTGTATGTGTATGAGTATCTGTAATTGTACATTTGTGAGTATCTGTGTTTGTGTGTGTGTAAATGTGAGTATCTGTTTGTACCGTGTCTGCGTGTGTGTGTGTGTGTGTGTGTGTATGGGAGTATCTGTGGTTGTACCTGTGTGTGTTTGTATTTATGAGTATCTGTGTTTGTACGTGTGTGTATGTATCTCTGTATATGAGTATCTTTGTGTGTACATTTGTGAATATATGGGAGTATCTGTGTTTGTACATGTGAGTATCTGTGTGTGTGTGTGTGTGTGTGCATGTTTTTTAATGTGAGTATCTGTGTTTGTAAGTGTTTGTGTGTGTGTGTGTGTGTATATGTGAGTATCTGTGTTTGTACGTGTGTGTGTGTCTATGTGAGTACCTGTGTTTATACATCTGTGTGTATATTTGAGTATCTGTGTTTGTACATGTGTTAGTGTGTGTGTGTGTGTGTGTCTATGTGAGTACCTGTGTTTGTACATGTGTGTGTATATTTGAGTATCTGTGTTTGTACATGTGTTAGTGTGTGTGTGTGTGTGCGTATTGGAGTATCTGTGTTTTTATGTGTGTGTGTATATATGTAAGCATCTGTGTTTGTACGTGTGTGTGTGTATGAGAGTATCTGTGAGTGTGTGTATAAATATATACATATGAGTATCTGCGTTTGTACATTTGAGTGTATATATGTTAGTATCCATGTGTTTACGTGTGTGTATATATGTGTTAGTATCAGTGCTTATTCATGTGTGGGTAAATGTGAGTATCTGTGTTTGTATATGTGAGTATCTGTGTGTGTGAGTATCTGTGTTTGTATATGTGAGTATCTGTGTGTGTGTGAGTATCTGTGTTTATACGTGGGTGTGTGTGTATATGTGAGTATCTGTGTTTGTGTGTAAATGTGTGTGTGTGTATATATGGGAGTATATGCATTTGTACGTGTGTGTGCATATGTAAGTATCTGTGTGTGTGTGTGTGTGTTTATATGAGCATCTGTGTTTGTATGTGTGTGTGTGTGTGTGTGTGTATATGTGAGTACCTGTGGTTGTACGTGTGTGTGTATGTTTGTACGTGTGTGTGTGTATCTGTGTATACGTGTGTGTGTATGAATGTCTGTGTTTGTACATTTGCGTATATATGTGAGTTTCCTGACACAAGCACGACAGCATATACGTATGGGCTGGCTCCACCCCCACGCCCAGTTCCAGGATCCGGTTACACTATAAAGTCAAACACCTCCCACCAGGCCTCATTCTCCTTTTTTTCCCTGATGCTGAAAGGCAGAAATTTTTCTTTTTCCCTCACCTTGCCGGATTCATCTGGCCAACCGCGCAGGTTAATCCTCTCCTGTTAGCGACGCTCCCCACTGTACAGGGAGTAAACCTTCCTAGATGGGGGAGGCCTCCCCCTCCCCATGTTCCAGGGATTGGGGGGGTGGAAGGCGGCTGGTCTCTAAGGATTGCTTCCTCATCATGTCTCCATGGATGGACTTTCAGTGGACTTCCTGTCGGCCATAAGGCATGGAGTTGGTAAGGCACCACATGGTGCACAAATCGATAGTATGCAGCTACAGTTATGTGATTAGAAGTCTGCAGGTATATGCGATTAACCTGCACCTCTAAGCAGAGATCACAAGGTGAAGACTGCTCTTTGGCCATGGTGTCAGTTCAGGCTGTGGTTGTGTCTGCAGGACTGCTAATGATTAGGCTGATAACAGGTGTTGGCTGTGCTGAGCTGAACCTTTTCCATAAACCGAGCAAGGCTTGTCTCTGTAAGCTCGATGCAATGTGTTTATGATCTAATGCTTGGTTGCGATAATATCCACTGCAGTGCATTGTCTAAGGTAGGTAATCTACTAGTGCCAATTATATGGGGTCTGTTAACCCTACTGCTTCCATGTGACTTATAAATGATGCAACAGAACCAGTAACTGACATATGTACTGACAGCTATTGCTTACATGTTAGTTTTATGCACAGATCCTGTGATTGTTAGCATCAATTCATGTCACTTTGGCTTGAAATGCCTTTACACCTCACCTACGATTTCAGGGGGGTCTATTTCCTGCTGGTAGTCGGAGACTCCTGGGCTGCTGCGACTGGCTGCGACTAGCTGGCTGCGGGCTCTGGGACCTCGGTGCTGGGGGCAGATGGTATCCTCCATAAGGGTGTATGGTGTTCTGACTCTGCAAAGGGCTGCAGGGGAGTATGTGGTCTGGGGCTACTTAGGGGCCTACAGTCGCATCACCCTGAACGCACCAGATCACATTTGATCTGGGAGACTAAGCAGGGTCAGACCTGGTTAATGACTGGATGTGAGACTGCCTGGAGATGCCAGGAGTTGTAGGATACACCACAGGTGGATATGCGATTAAGTTACTTGTAGTAGTTAACTGCTGGAATGAACAATACTTCCAGAGATTATACCACTAGTATTTTAGCTCAGGGGTGAACCAGAGACGATCAGCTTACATAGAGACCAGCCATGTCCACTAAGGTGAGGGCAGGTATGTACATCTGAAAAAAAAAAAGAGTGCACAATATGGGCATATGGGTTGCAAAGCTCCCCAGCCCTCAACACCAGCACCGCTGCCGAGAGGGGGAAAAGCAACCTGATCCTTCAACAGAGACAGGCCCTCTTTAGCCCTAAAGGAGTCGCTATGGAGTTAACTGGCAGGAGAGGCAGACAAAGTAGAAACTCACTGCAAATCATCGTAGCGACATTGGGATTGTGGTGGCCGTGCGGCCGCCAAGATGCGATGCCAAGTGGCAGGCCAGAGACGGCAGAAAATGGGACAGAGACTACGAAGATCTAAAGTCTCAATGGTCCAGAGGTTGGTGTGCTTAAAGGGGACCTCTACCTCAAAACAGTTGGCTAAGGAGTCTTGATCAGACAAGCCAGTGAGGTAAACCTCATAAAGCGGAGGTAACGCTGTTGGATCTCTGTAAACCAAACCTCAGGTACTAAACCAATCAAACAACCAAAGTTGTTAAGGGGTACCTCTACCTCAAAGAGGTCGGTCTAGGAATTTCCACCAGAAGAACCAGGGGTAACGTCTGCCTACAGAATCAATATCCTTTGCCGGGGCTCGGGAACAGTGACCGAATGTGAATGAGGAAAACTTATACTACTATTGAGTAGCACGTGGCGGTCATCTGTTAAAATCATTTCAGTAGCCTGGGTCCCAAGAGCAGAATAAGGTGGCCATTGAGACAATTCAGCCATGGTGGAGGCAGAATGGTATACCGTTGAGCTGCTAGTCCGGGCAGGTCAGTTAACCCGGATGAGTTATCCCACAAGGCGACACATACCTCTCTCAAAAGGTGAATCACCAAGGACCAGAGGGTAAGCAAAGTAACAGAGGAGGAGCGACAGGTTAATCCTGGGAAAAACATAGAGGATAATGGAAGGAACCATAATCATTATCTGATGCTAAAGCCGAGTCCTCTCCTTTCAGGGAGCAACAGAGTCTATTCGACCATGGTAACCCAGTAGGGGGAGGTCAACAGAATTATATGTAAATTCAGGAATGACAGCACGGGGCACACAGGAGTAGCACTTCTGTCTACCAGCACTGAGGTTCTGGGTGTGAATCTCAAACTGTCCACTTCAGGTAGAGAAGTGGGCTGCGTCCCTACATTATGGAACAGGATTCAGGGCCTTACCTAAATTAACATTGGGAGGTCCTGTGCAGGTATGAGGCCGTTGGCATGTACGTTCCTTCCCGCCAACCCATTTCATTCCCTCTTAGACTCCTTAGAGCAGACAATGCTGGAGTCAAGCAGCACCACATCTGGTTCATTGGTAGACCACCTATTTAAGAAGAACATGTCAATGAAGGAGTCTGCTCTCCAATATTCTTAGCCAAAAGCAGAGTTTTGACTTAAAGCATAAAGAGGGATGAAGACCCGAGTTCATCAGATAGAACCATGACAAGTAGTCAAGCCATCAGGTGAGATGGCAGGTTGGCATGAGACCCAGCAGAAGGGGAGATACACACTTCGGCAGATCCATGGTCCTGCAAGTACCGTCGCTGGGCTGTATGAGAATGTCACTGCAAGTTTATTAGATAGAGGTTAGCCTTGCCACATATTCAAGGCAGTTTCAGGACCTTACGTCCAGTAGAGGTCGTGTGGCAAAACAAAGGGCTACAGGTGTTCTTGTTTGGGCACAACTGGCTGCCTCAACACTCTCTTCAGGCCTGACAAAAAAAAAAAACTAGCCAGGCAATGTGCAAACTGGAAGGAGTCATTAACAGGAGAAGATTACGGTAGTCTTACTCTTTGGGAGGACAAACGTGTTGGATATCTTGTTCGTTAATAGCTCGTTCCAAGCTGTGGCATCCCTCGGTCGAAGGGAAAGAGGGAAGGACTGCTTACCAACCCAGGATCCAGCATCCTTATTGCAAGATACTGTACAGCATATCAAGAGACATTAAAAAAGAAAAGGAAAAAGCATCACATGAACAGTGTGCAGATGGTGGAAATGTTCGCACACCTCACGTGCACTTAACTTTCGCCATCCCCTGGTCTCAGGAGGCCAGAGAGGAAGTGTATAGTAATCCAGAGGATTCGGAGTCTCACTGGAAGATATAGAACTAGCAGGGTCTATAACATGGAAAGCCTTGCTTCCCGCACCAGGAGCAAGTGACCCCACGAGGGAGACCTGGATGGTGGCCAAGCCAGTCAGGTCTTTCAGCTGTACAGCTACCTGGCATACCAGTCTAGTTACTTGTTGGTTAGCCATGCCAAGGAAGAACAAGATCAGAGTGGCAATGGTCTGTAAGTGGAAGTTGCTCAGAAAGAGCAACAAAGGGAGATTCAGCTATGCGTGAAACTTTTCTATGTTTCTAAACAATAGCAGAACAGCAAGAGCCTATCTTCACTGTCAAGAAGGGAGGCAAACGAGTCAACTGTTGTCAGGAATCTCCCTTTGGGGTTTGATTTCCTGGAAACTTCCGGTCAAACACCGTAAGATACAAGCCGTTGGAGGTTGAAACCAAAAGGCAGTCTAAGTCGTTCTCTACAACAAAGAAGGCTATCAGGATATCAACCTGAAATCAACCGCGATGGCTTCCCTGAAGGGGAAGTAGTAGAACCACCAACACCCAATGGGGACTGCCGATCAGCAAAGGGGTACATCCATCTCGGTCTCCAGGCTCCTTATCAGGGTCCACATTCATCCAGTAGCGAGAAGGATAGTAGTGGCCTGCAGGCCAGGATATCCTCAGGTACAGTGCGGAGTCAGGGTCCTCTTAGTCACCTTCCTGAAGTCTAAAACCTCACACAGCGTGGTCAACGGTATCATCCAAACTTACACAAGGTATTCCTAGATGCTGAAAATGAAGAAGTAAATCTGGAGACCTCACTGTTAGGGTTAACCCTGTTCAGGACACAGACATACTCCAAACTTCAGGCATTCTAGAACATAGAAGACCTTGCAGAATGAAGGATGGAATCTTCTGTTCCCCGGTGGAACGATCAAATCAGATGCAAGTAACCCTAGACGAGGAATTAAGCAGTAGGTAGGCTCAAACGTGTCCTCACTCTTTGGCATACAGTAACTTTTACATATCTTGGTAACCAATCTGAGACCTGGGCAGACCCTTCCCTTGGGTCTTCCAAATATTGAGGGACATGTTGTCTTACACTCCATTTCATCTGGAAAGATTTCCTCAGGGTGGCCAGTAACTCAGAAGCAGTAGTCCGTATGGCTAGAGGAAAGGTCTCAGATATCCAAGTGTCAAGCGTAATCAACCTTGTTGCTACCATTTTCAGGCAGAAGGGGCACGTGTCTCCTCACCAGCACTACACGGGGGTCAGCGTCTTTTCAGAGGGATTAGACATCATCCGTCCAGCCTAACAAGTGTCCGAATTACCACAAGATTGGAAAGGGGTTTGAGGTCGAACTGATACATAAAAGTGGCCCTTCTATAAAGGATCAAACAAGGGGCTCTTGAGGTCTAACAGCAACAGTGGGGGACAGTAGCTGTCCAGTAAAACATTTGTCCTGGATGGATCAAGTTGTTCAAGAGGGCTAGATGGCCTAGGACAAATCCATCAATTGAGTACAGAAACTGCTTACTAGGCAGATGGTTCATCCATGGACAGAACTCAAGGGAGTACCTCCAGAATTAAAGGATAACCGCGACATAGCCTGCGTCTAACACATGTAGGACCATTTTAAAGTGGTCCCAACAGCTTTATCTACAAGTCACATCAGGCATTCAGTGGGATAAAGATAATCCTCAATTTAAACACTTCAGCATTTCCCATCCTTGTCTTTTTGGTGATTGCTAAGTCCCATGCGTATATGCTGTCGTGCTTGTGTCAGGAAAACGGAAAATTGTATACTTACCTGACGGTAATTTTCCTTTCCTGATGCAAAGCACGACAGCATATAGGTCCCTCCCTAAAGGCTTCACAGTGATAATAAGTAACGAGAATGAGGCCTGGTGGGAGGTGTTTGACTTTATAGTGTAACCGGATCCTGGAACCGGCCGTGGGGGCGGAGCCAGCCCATGCGTATATGCTGTCGTGCTTTGCATCAGGAAAGGAAAATTACCGTCAGGTAAGTATACAATTTTCCGTTATCTGTGTGTGTGTGTAAATGTGAGTATCTGTGTTTGTACCGTGTGTGTGTGTATGGGAGTATCTGTGTTTGTACATGTGTATATGTTAGTACCTGTGTGTGTGTGTATATGAGTATCTGTGTTTGTATATTTGTGTATATATGTGAGTATCTGTGTGTGTGTGTGTGTATGTATATGTGTTTGTACGTGTGTATGTGAGTGTACGTGAGTGTGTGTGTTTATAAGTATCTGCATTTGTACAATTGTGTGTGTGTGTGTGTGTGTGTGTGTGTGTGTATATATGTAAGTATCAGTGTTTGTACATGTGAGTACGTGTGTGTGTGTGAGTATCTGTGTTTGTACACGTGTGTGTGTATATGGAAGTATCTATGTTTGTACATGTGTGACTATGTGTGTGTATACGTGAGCATCTGTATTTGTACATGTGTATGTGAGTGTGTGAGCATCTGTGTGTGAATGTGAATATCTGTGTATACGTGTGTGTATGTACGTATCTGTGTGTGTGTGTGTGTGTGTGTGTGTGTGTGCATGTTTCTATATGTGAGTATCTGTGTTTTTATGTGTGTGTGTGTCTATGTGAGTATCTGGGTTTGTACGTGTGTGTGTGTGTATATGTGATTATCTATATGTGTGTGTGTGTGCATATTTGTACGTGTTTGTGTGTGTGTGTGTGTGTGTATATATTTTTATGCAAGTATCTGTGTTTGTACGTGTGTGTATATGTGTATGTGTATATGTATCTGTGTTTGTACGTGTGTGTGTATATATGTGAGTATCTGTGTATACGTGTGTGTGTGTGTGTGCACATGAGTGTGTGTGTGTATGTAAGTATCTGTGTTTGTGCGAATGTTTGTACGTGTGCGTGTGTGTGCGAGTATCTGTGTGTGTATGTGTATAATGTGAGTATCTGTGTATACGTGTGTGCGTGTGTATATGTACGTATCTGTGTTTGTACATGTCAGTATCTGTGTGTGTGTGTGTGTGTGTGTGTGCATGTTTCTGTATGTGTGCGTGTGCGCATATTTGAACGTGTGTGTGTGTCTCTGTATGTGTATATGTGAGTATCTGTATGTGCATGAGTATCTTTAATTGTACATTTGTGAGTATCTGTGTTTGTGTGTGTGTGTGTGTGTAAATGTGAGTATCTGTGTTTGTACCGTGTCTGCGTGTGTGTATGGGAGTATCTGTGGTTGTACCTGTGTGTGTGTGTGTATGTATCTGTGTTTGTACGTGTGTGTGTGTGTGTGTGTATATGTTAGTATCTGTGTATGAGTATCTTTGTGTGTACATTTGTGAATATATGGGAGTATC
>BLSH010323784.1:67380-77380 GCA_018402905.1 Glandirana rugosa | reverse complement strand
GTGAGTATCTGCGTGTGTGTGCGCATGTTTTTTATGTGAGTATCTGTGTTTGTAAGTGTTTGTGTGTGTGTGTGTGTGTATATGTGAGTATCTGTGTTTGTACGTATGTGTGTGTGTGTGTGTATATTTGAGTATCTGTGTTTGTACATGTGTTAGTGTGTGTGTGTGTGTGTGTGTGTGTGTGTATGGGAGTATCTGTGTTTTTATGTGTGTGTGCATATGTAAGCATCTGTGTTTGTACGTGTGTGTGTATGTGTATATGTGAGTGTCTGTGTTTGTACGTGTGTGTGTGTGTGTGTGTGTATGAGAGTATCTGTGAGTGTACGTGTGTGTGTGTGTGTGTGTGTATAAATATATACATATGAGTATCTGCATTTGTACATTTGAGTGTATATATGTTAGTATCTGTGTGTGTATATATGTGAGTATCAGTGTTTGTACATGTGTGGGTAAATGTGAGTATCTGTGTTTGTACATGTATCTATGTGTGTGAGTATCTGTGTTTGTACGTGGGTGTGTGTGTGTGTGTGTGTGTGTGTGTGTGTGTATATGTGAGTATACATGTAAATGTGTGTGTGTATGGGAGTATCTGCATTTGTACGTGTGTGTGCATATGTAAGTATCTGTGTGTGTGTATATGTGAGCATCTGTGTTTGTATGTGTGTGTGTATATGTGAGTACCTGTGGTTGTACGTGTGTGTATGTTTGTACGTGTGTGAGTATCTGTGTATGAGTGTCTGTGTTTGTACATTTGTGTTTAGTATCTGTGTGTGTGTGTAAATGTAAGTATCTGTGTTTGTACCGTGTGTGTGTGTGCATGGGAGTATCTGTGTTTGTACATGTGTATATGTTAGTACCGGTGTGTGTGTATATGAGTATCTGTGTTTGTATATTTGTGTATATATGTGAGTATCTGTGTTTGTACGTGTGTGTGTGTGTGTGTGTGTATGTATATGTGAGTATATGTGTTTGTACGTGTGTATGTGAGTATCTGTGAGTGTACGTGAGTGTGTGTGTGTGTTTATAAGTATCTGCGTTTGTACAATTGTGTGTGTATATGTGTGTGTGTGTGTATATGTAAGTATCGTTTTTTGTACATGTGAGCATCTGTGAGTACATGTGTGTGAGTATCTGTGTTTGTACACGTGTGTGTGTCTGTGTGTGTATATGGGAGTATCTGTGTTTGTACATGTGTGAGTGTATGTGTATACGTGAGCATCTGTATGTGTGTGTGTGTGTGTGTGTGTGTGCGTGTATGTGAGTATCTGTGGTTGTACGTGTGTGTGTGTGTGTGTGTGTATATATATGTGAGTATCTGTGTGTGTGTGTGTGCAAATGTTTGTATGTGTGTGTGTGTTTGTGTGTGTGCGCGAGTATCTGTGTGTGTGTGTGTGTGTGTGTGTGTGTGTGTGTGTGTGTGTGTGTGTGTGCATAAAGAAGGGCCCGTAGCTAGAAATAAAAGAGAATAGGCGTAGGGCCGCATGACAAGGTGGCCTGGGCATACCAAGAGTTAAGGCAGACTAGGGGAGGTACAGGCAGGAAGGGGCGGGTTAGGTTTATTAGGCTGGGGCGGGTCACTTCAAGCCAGAGCGGGAAGAGTAGTGAACCCAGGAGGACCTGTGCCGGCTGCTGCTGTGACCAGGCCTCATGGACGTGGAGACATTGCTGCACCAGCTCCGCGCGGCTGCGACTCAGCGTGACGCGGGCTGGTTACAGGAGCGGATGGAGGAGATCGGGGTGGACCTAGTAGAGGATGGAGAGCGGACGTCGGCACGCGCTCGGAGGTCTCGGCCGCCGGAGCGGTATAGTCCAGCCGCCTCTCCGGGAGCGAGGCGCCAGCCTGGGAGCCCGGTGACGGACCCTCTGGGTGGACCGGCTCGGACAGATCAGCCTATGGCGGGCCGGACCCTGGGAGGAATCCCCTCCATGGGTGCAGCTCCACCAGGCGGGGCCGGGCGGTGTCCAGGTCCCCCGCCCCGCCTGGGCGACGCGGGAGTGAGCGGTCGACGGTGGCCCTGTCTGGTGACGTCCCGGCCGGGGGGCTGACTCGGCGGGGGAGCGGTAGCAGCGGTGCCTGCCAGTCGGGAGGAGCGGCAGGCACTTCCACACGGCGCACGCGCAGTGCGGGCGGTCCGGATGAAGAGGTCAGGCGCGGCAGCGTGGGGGAGTCTACCAACAAGAGAAGGCGGTCTGGTCGCGGGAGGAGGCCTTCGGTGAGGCGGGAGGTGATGCTGCGGCCTGTCTCCCCCGGGGATGTCGACATCAGCCCACGCCAGAGGAGATCGTCGCCTCGCTCGGAGGGCGAAAGATCCACGTCTGAAGAAGCTGAGGTAGAGAGGTCGTCAGCGGTGGATTCCAGGACAACGGCTGTGGGGGCCCAGCCCGGGCAGCCTGGTGAGTGCTTACCTCATTCTCTATCTCTCATGTGTGATACGTTATGTCTGTTATTGGGTGTTGATAGGAGGGCATTAGCAGACAGATTGGCTGGTGCTCCCCCTCATGCTGCGGCGGTCTCGACCGCGGCGTCAGGGGGGACACCGGTGACGGGTGGGGAATCACAGGTGGTAGAACAGCGCATGCCGGTGGACGCATGGGTGCAGCCGCCCGCAGGGGCGGTCGGCACCCAGGAGGCGGGACCTGCGGGAACGGGATTGCCCCTCCCGGTGCCTGTGGTGGGTGCGGGGGACGGTGCGCCGACGACGGCTGCAGGAGTTCCCGAGGCCGTGAGGGGGGAGGTGTATGTGTGTTTTGAGGGCCCCCTGGGGGCTCACTTGAAGCAGGAAGTCAGGGACCGGATATGGCGAGGTGAGTACGTGGACATTTTTTCGTTACTGCCCATGGAACGTTTTAACTTAGACAGGGTGCGGCCTGAGGAGTCCCGTCGGGACGATGATGACCGCAGGCGGGCTCGCTTTATTCCGCGGACGTTTGCTAATTGGCTGCAGGCGTTTGCGATTATGGCCAGCGTAATTGGGGAAAGGCAGCCGGAGTGCTGTTCCCCTTTATTTTGCTATTTAGATGCCATCAGTGAGGCCCACAGGGTGTACGGGGGTCTGGCATGGTTACGTTATGATGAGCAGTTCCGGCAGCGGAAGGCTCTACGACCGGCTATGCGTTGGGATCACAAAGACATAAGTCTTTGGATGAGACTGATGACTCCCGCTAGGGCAGTGCCTCCTTCGTTTTTTCAAGGGGGGGGCGGCGGTGCGGGAGCCCCAGGACAGCCGGTCGTTAAGCGTAAGGGGTTGTGCTGGCAATACAATGAGGGAGTGTGTAGATTCGGGGGCAGTTGCCGTTTCAAGCACGAGTGTTCGGGTTGCGGCGGGGCGCACTCTTTGTCCCGTTGTATCCGACAGGGTAAAGGTCGTGCCGCCGATGCTGCGGGAAAAGGGGAAGACGCCGGTGAACGTGCGGGCGCTGCGCCCCTTCCTAAGTAGGTACCCGGATAAGTCGGCGGCGCGTTTGTTGGATGAGGGTTTTACGGACGGTTTTAGGATTCCGTGTTCTTTGCGGGTGTTTCCCCCCTTTGCAAAAAATTTACGTTCCGCTACACTCCACCCGGAGGTGGTGTCCGAAAAGATAGCTAAGGAAGTGGAATTGGGCCGGATGGCCGGCCCTTTTCACGACCCCCCCGCTGGATAACTTGGTGGTGTCTCCTCTAGGAGTAGTTCCTAAAAAGGAGCCGGGTAAGTTTCGGATGATTCATCACCTTTCGTTTCCAAAAGGGGGTTCTGTGAATGACGCCATTGATCCCGAGGCTTGTGCGGTCTCGTACACCTCGGTTGACGCGGCCGTAAAGTGGGTTAGGAGGTACGGTCAAGGTGTGCTCATGGCGAAGGCCGACGTTGAATCGGCTTTTCGGCTGCTCCCGGTACACCCGGAGAGTTTTCACTTGTTAGGTTGCAAGTGGATGGAGCTATTCTATGTGGACCGTTGTCTTCCCATGGGTTGTTCCATCTCCTGTGCATTGTTTGAGCAGTTTAGCTCCTTTGTTGAGTGGGTGGTTCGCGAGGTGTCCGGGGTCAGTTCGATCATTCATTATTTGGATGACTTTTTGTGCATAGGTCCTCCGGACCATAAATTGTGTGGGGTTTTGTTGGCCACGCTGCAACACATAGCGGAGCGCTTTGGGATTCCCCTAGCGCCTGACAAAACCGAGGGTCCGTCGTCGTGCATTACCTTTTTGGGAGTGGTGATTTTGATTCGGTGGCTATGGAATGCAGGTTGCCGGAGGAGAAACTGTCTGCTCTCCGGCAAGAGATTCGGGGAGCGGTGGGACGGCGGACGATTCAGTTGAGGGCTCTCCAATCTCTGCTAGGGAAGTTGAATTTTGCCTGTCGGATTCTCCCGATGGGTAGGATCTTTTGTCGCCGACTGTCATCAGCGACGTCGGGCGTTTCTTCCCCTCGCCACTTTGTGACGCTGT
The DNA here is from genome assembly GCA_018402905.1 of Glandirana rugosa. Classification (NCBI taxonomy): domain Eukaryota; kingdom Metazoa; phylum Chordata; class Amphibia; order Anura; family Ranidae; genus Glandirana; species Glandirana rugosa. The sequence continues at coordinate 72,954 of BLSH010323784.1, read as the reverse complement.
CTGGGGAGCACAGAGCGGATTTGCAGGTGTGGGACATGTTCCTGCAAAATTTTAATGGCCGGTCGTTATGGCAGCAAGGTCCTGTTAGCAGTTTTGACCTAGAACTGTTTACGGACGCGGCCGGGTCCCAAGGGTATGGTGCGTTTTTGGGTGGTCAATGGAGTGCTGAGCGCTGGCCGTCGTCGTGGCGAGAGGCGGGGTTTTGTAAAAATCTGGTGCTATTAGAACTGTTCCCGGTGTTGGTAGCGTTAGAGATATGGGGCGAGACATTCCGCGATAAGAAGGTGAGGCTTCATTGCGATAACCTGGGGGTGATGCAGGTGATTAATCGATTGTCGGCAGTGTCTCCGCCGGTGGTGCGTTTACTGCGCCACTTGGTGTTGCGCTGCCTACAAGGAAATGTATTTGTGTACGCGGTCCATCTTCCGGGAATGACTAACGCAGTGGCCGATGCCTTGTCTCGCTTTCAGCTGGACAGGTTTCGCGAGTTGGCCCCGGGAGCGGAGCAGCGAGGAACACCCTGTCCAGAGAGGCTATGGCGGATTGCCTTGGAGTCGCCGCAGGTTTGATCCGGAGGTCGGTGAGTGAGGGCACTTGGGCGGTCTATTCGGAGGCTTGGTCGGAATGGAATAGTCTACTAAGGGAGACGGGCGAGCGTGCGGATAGTGAAAGGGCGGAATCTGTATTATTGTACTTGATCGGTAGGAATTTTGCGCGGAAAACTTCTGTGTCTTCACTTAACCGCAAGCTAGCTGGCATTGCCTTTTGGAGCAAGCTGTCTGGGCTTCGGGACATTACGAAGGGGTTTCGCATTCGACAGGCTGTAAAAGGTTACAAAAAAGGATCAGGCAGGCCTGACAGTCGCAGGCCAGTCACCTTCGCTATCCTTCAGCGTTTGGGGTACAGAGTTCGGACTGTTTGCTCCTCGGAATACGAGGCATTGTTATTTCGCACCGCGTTTAGTTTGGCTTTCTTCGGAGCCTTCTGAGTGCGGGAGCTGGTTAGTGGTAGCACATCGGTGCAAGGTGGGTTGCAGGTGAGCGATGTCACGGTAGAAGAAGGGTCGGTTGTGGTCAGGATTAGACGTTCAAAAACAGATCAGGTTGGAAGAGGGGTAAGGGTTCGTTTGTTCACAGTCCGGGGTTCTCACGTGTGCCCGGTTTCGGCAGTACGGGAATATTTGGAGGGTCGGCTAGGGCATGGTGGATCCTTGTTGATTCATGAGGATGGCAAGCCGTTGTCAGTTTATCAGTTCACTACAGTTTTTAGACGTTGTTTGGGGGCTGAGGGCCTCCCGCCGACCGAATTTTCATCACACTCCTTCCGCATCGGGGCTGCCACGGAGGCAGCCAGGTGGGGCTTGGATGATGCAGTGGTAAAACGTATAGGTAGGTGGGAGTCTAATCGTTTCAGGTTATATGTGCGACCGCAGCTTATTTTGGGTGTTTAGGTGTGGTTGTTAAAAAATATGTGCTGACAGTTTTTTCGGAAGAATGGGTGGTTATTGTGTTATGTTCTTTTACAGGTGGTGAACCGGCCTTGGTCTGGGTACTAGGGCACTCTTATGTGTTTTGGGGAGCTAAGAGAGCGGATGTGCGACCGAATGGTCGCCAGCTGGGCTTGTCCAGGGATGAGGCGACAGTCAGGTGGATTGGGATGCCGGGCCTGCTATGGTGTCGAGTATTGCCGGAGTTTGAGAAGTTTGCTGCCTTGGACAGAGCCCCGGATATTTTAGTGGTACATGCGGGTGGAAACGATTTGGGTGTGCGCTCTATGAGACACTTAATACGTGATGTAAAATTTGATTTCCTACGCCTTCAGGCCGATTTTCCGGGGACCATATTCATATGGTCGGACATAGTTGCACGGTCGTCATGGCGTTTCGCCAGGTCGGTGTCCAAAATTAACAAGGCCAGGGTGAAAGTCAACAAGGAAGTTGGCCGTTTTGTATCACGTAATGGGGGTTTTGTAGTCAGGCACACTGATTTAGAGTCAGACACAGGACGGTATCTCAGGGGGGATGGAGTGCATTTGAATGCAGTGGGTATTGACCTTTGGACCCTTGGGTTACAGGACGGTGTGAACAGGGCGCTGCGGGCGTGGTGGGGATTACGGGCGTAAGGCTTTACGCCCGCGAGCGGTGGCGTGGTCTCAGGAGGCCTGTCAATTTGGTCTGGTGGGAAGGATCCATCGGAGGTATGGAGTCCTCAATGGCTTGGTCCCAGTTAAATAGGTTAACTGGAGAAAGGTGGTTGCCTGAGCCGGCGCATTGCGGCTGGGTGTGTGGTGATATATATATAAAATGTGTAAGGGGCCTCCTGGGATTACTACTCGCCAAAAACAAAACATTTGTTGTATTGATTATAATGTTTATATAATCGGTTGTTTTTAAATAAATGGCCTAACGGCCAATTTTCTCCATAACAGTGTGTTGGTCTTATTTATAAAGGGGACAGAGTGGTTTGGAAATGTGGGAGGGTAGGCATCAGGTCTACCTGGGTCAAGAAGGGCCCGTAGCTAGAAATAAAAGAGAATAGGCGTAGGGCCGCATGACAAGGTGGCCTGGGCATACCAAGAGTTAAGGCAGACTAGGGGAGGTACAGGCAGGAAGGGGCGGGTTAGGTTTATTAGGCTGGGGCGGGTCACTTCAAGCCAGAGCGGGAAGAGTAGTGAACACCCACCCTCCCTCCCTAATTTAGGTTGTGGTGTTGGTGCAAGCGTGGTCTCAGGAGGCCTGGGTCATGTGAATATCTGTGTATACGTGTGTGTGTGTGTGTGTGTGTGTGTGTATGTACGTATCTGTGTTTGTACATGTCAGTATATGTGTGTGTATGTGCATGTTTCTATATGTTAGTATCTGTGTTTGTACGTGTGTGTGTGTGTGTATATGTGAGTGTCTGTGTTTGTATGTGTGTGTGTGTGTGTGTGTGTCTATGTGAGTATCTGGGTTTGTATGTGTGTGTATATGTGATTATCTATATGTGTGTGTGCGCATATTTGTACGTGTGTGTGTATATGTGAGTATCTATGTTTGTATGTGTGTGTGTGTGTTTTGTATGTGTGTATATGTGAGTATCTGTGTTTGTACGTGTATGTGTATATGTATCTGTGTTTGTACGTGTGTGTGTGTATATGTGAGTATCTGTGTATACGTGTTTGTACGTGTGTGTGTGTGTATGTGTGTGTGAGAGTATCTGTGTGTGTGTATGTGTATAATGTGAGTATCTGTGTATACGTGAGTGCGTGTGTGTGTGTGTGTGTACGTATCTGTGTTTGTACATGTCAGTATCTGTGTGTGTGTGTGCATGTTTCTATATGTGAGTATCTGAATTTGTATATGTGAGTATCTATGTGTGTGTGCGCATATTTGTACGTGTGTGTATATATGTAAGCATCTGTGTTTGTACGTGTGTGTGCATATGTATCTGTGTTTTTACGTGTGTATCTGTGAGTATCTGTGTATACGTGTGTGTATATGTTTGCACATGAGTGTGTGTATGTAAGTATCTGTACGTGTAACTGTGTATACGTGTGTGTGTGAGTATCTGTGTATACGTGTGTGTGTGTGTGTGTGTGTGTGTGTGTGTATGAATGTCTGTGTTTGTACATTTGTGTATATATGTGAGTATCTGTGTGTGTGTGTGTGTGTGTGTGTGTGTGTGTGTGTAAATGTGAGTATCTGTGTTTGTACCGTGTGTGTGTGTGTGTGTATGGGAGTATCTATGTTTGTACATGTGTATATGTTAGTACCTGTGTGTGGGTGTATATGAGTATCTGTGTTTGTATATTTGTGTATATATGTGAGTATCTGTGTTTGTACGTGTGTGTGTATGTATATGTGACTATCTGTCAGTGTGTGTGTGTGTGTTTATAAGCATCTGCGTTTGTACAATTTTGTGTGTGTGTGTGTGTGTGTGTGTGTGTGTATATATATATATATATATATATATATATATATATATAAATGTAAGTATCAGTGTTTGTACATGTGAGCATCTGTGAGTACGTGTGTGTGTGTGTGTGTATCTGTGTTTGTACACGTGTGTGTGTGTGGGTCTGTGTGTGTATATGGGAGTATCTGTGTTTGTACATGCGTGAGTATGTGTGTGTATACGTGAGCATCTGTATTTGTACGTGTGTGTGTGTGCGTGTATGTGAGTATCTGTGGTTTTACATGTGTGTGTGTATATGTGAGTATCTGTGTGTGTGAATGTTTGTGTGTGTGTGAACATCTGTGTGTGTATGTGTATAATGTGAATATCTGTGTATACATATTTGTATGTGTGTGTGTCTGTGTGTGTGTATATGTGAGTATCTGTGTTTGTATGTGTGTGTGTGTGTGTGTGTGTGTGTGTGTGTGTATATTTTTATGTAAGTATCTGTGTTTGTACGTGTGTGTATATGTGAGTATCTGTGTTTGTACGTGTATATGTATCTGTGTTTGTACGTGTGTGTATGTGTGTATCTGTGTGTATATATGTGAGTATCTATGTATACGTGTGTGTGTGTATGTTTGCACATGAGTGTGTGTGTATGTAAGTATCTGTATTTGTACATGTAAGTATCTGTGTGTGTGCGAATGTTTGTGCGTGTGTGTGCGAGTATCTGTGTGTGTGTGTGTATGTGTATAATGTGAGTATCTATGTATACGTGTGTGTGTGTGTGTATGTGTATAATGTGAGTATCTATGTATACGTGTGTGTGCGTGTGTATATGTACGTATCTGTGTTTGTACATGTCAGTATCTGTGTGTGTGTGCATGTTTCTATATGAGAGTATCTGAATTTGTATATGTGTGTGTATATGAGTATCTATGTGTGTGTGTGCGCATATTTGAACGTGTGTGTGTGTCTCTGTATGTGTATATGTGCGTATCTGTATGTGTATGAGTATCTTTAATTGTACATTTGTGAGTATATGTGTTTGTGTGTGTGTAAATGTGAGTATCTGTGTTTGTACCGTGTCTGCGTGTGTGTATGAGAGTATCTGTGGTTGTACCTGTGTGTGTGTTTGTATTTGTGAGTATCTGTGTTTGTACGTGTGTGTGTATGTATCTGTGTTTGTACGTGTGTGTGTGTGTGTGTGTGTGTGTGTATATGTTAGTATCTGTGTATATGAGTATCTTTGTGTGTACATTTGTGAATATATGGGAGTATCTGTGTTTGTACATGTGAGTATCTGTGTGTGTGTGTGCATGTTTTTTATGTGAGTATCTGTGTTTGTAAGTGTTTGTGTGTGTGTATATATGTGAGTATCTGTGTTTGTACGTGTGTGTGTGTGTGTCTATGTGAGTACCTGTGTTTGTACGTGTGTGTGTGTGTGTGTGTATATTTGAGTATCTGTGTTTGTACATGTGTGAGTGTGTGTCTATGTGAGTACCTGTGTTTGTACGTATGTATGTATGTGTGTGTGTGTGTGTGTGTGTGTGTATTTGAGTATCTGTGTTTGTACATGTGTTAGTGTGTGTGTGCGCGTATGGGAGTACCTGTGTTTTTATGTGTGTGTGTGCATATGTAAGCATCTGTGTTTGTACGTGTGTGTGCATATGTAAGTATCTGTGTGTGTATATGTGAG
>BLSH010323784.1:62380-64880 GCA_018402905.1 Glandirana rugosa | reverse complement strand
GGAGTATCTGTATTTGTACATTTTGTGTGTATATATGTAAGTATCTGTGTTTGTACGTGTGTGTATATGTGAGTATCGGTCTTTGTACATATGTTTGTGCATGTGAGTATCTGTGTGTGTGTTTGTACGTGTGTGTGTGAGAAAGTAGCATTGTGTTTGTATGTGTGTGTGTGTGTGTATGGAAGTATCTGTGTTTGTACATGTGTGTATATGTAAATATGTGTGTGTATACGTGAGCATCTGTGGTTGTACGTGTGTGTGTGTGTGTGTGTGTGTGTTTGAGTATCTGTGTATATGTGAGTATCTGTGTATACGTGTGTGCGTGTGTGTAAGTATCTGTGTTTGTACATGTGAATATCTGTGTGTGTGTGCATGCTTGTTTATGTGAGTATCTTTGTTTGTAAGTGTGTGTGTGTGTGTGTGTGTATGTGAGTATCTGTGTTTGTACGTGTGTGTGAATATGTGAATATCTGTGTTTGTACGTGTGTATCTATGTGAGTGTGTGTATATGGGAGTATCTGTATTTGTACGTGTGTGTGTGTGTGTGTATTTGACAGTATCAAAGTGTGCACTTTGTACGTGTGTGTCTGTGTGTGTATGTGTATATGTGAGTATTTGTGTATATGGATGTGTGGGTGTGTGTGTGCATGTTTGTACATGAGTGTGTGGTTGTATGTATCTGTGTTTGTACATGTATCTGTGTGTGTGTGCATGTTTGTTTATGTGAGTATCTGTGTTTGTAAGTGTGTGTGTGTGTACATGTGAGTATGTGTTTTATGTGTGTGTGTGTGTGTGAATATGTGAGTATCTGTGTTTGTACATGTGTGTATATGTGAGTATCTGTGCTTGCACATGTGTGTGTGTGTGTGTGTGTGTATATGTATCTGTGTGTGTGTGTGTGTGTGCGTGGGCATGTTTGCTTATGTGAGTATCTGTGTTTGTACGTGTTTGTGTGTGTCTATGTGAGTATCTGTGTTTGTACATGTGTGTGTGTATATGTCAATATCTGTGTTTGTACGTATGTGTGTATTTGTAAGTATCTGTGTGTGTGTGTGCGCATGTTTGTACGTGTGTGTGTGTATATCTGAGTATCTGTGTATACGGGTGTGTGTGTGTGAGTGCATGTTTGTACATGAGTGTGTGTGTGTGTGTGTGTGTATGTAAGTAACTGTGTTTGTACATGTATCTGTGTGTGTCCATGTTTGTACGTGTGTGTGTGTGTGCACATGTTTATATATCTGAGTATCTGTGTTTGTAAGTGTGTGTGTATTAAAATATATATATAAGTATCTGCGTTTGTACATTTGTGTGTGTATATATGTGAGTATCTGTGTGTGTGTGTGTATATATATATATATATGTGTGTGAGTAACGGTGTTTGTACATATGTGTGTAAATGGGAGTATCTGTTTTTGTACATGTGAGTATCTGTACGTGAGTGTGTGTGTGTGTAAATATATGAGTACATATGTGTGTGTGTGCATGTGAGTTTCTGTGTGTGTATATGGGAGTATCTGTGTTTGTATGTGTGTATATGTAAATATCTGTTTGTGTGTATACGTTAGCATCTGTGTTTGTACATGTGTGTATGTGAGTATCTGTGGTTCTACTTGTGAGTGTGTGTGTGCATGTTTATGTATCTGTGTTTGTACGTATGTGTGTGTGTCTGTGAGTATCTGTGTTTGTGTGTGTGTGTGTGTGTAAATGAGTTTCTGTGCTTGTACCGTGTGTGTGTGTGTGTGTGTATGGGAGTATCTGTGGTTGTACGTGTGTGTGTGTGTGTGTGTGTTTGTATTTGTGAGTATCTGTGTTTGTACGTGTGTGTGTTTATCTGTGTTTGTACATGTGTGTGTATATGTTAGTATCTGTGTATATGAGTACCTTTGTGTGTACATTTGTGAATATATGGGAGTATCTGTGTTTGTACATGTGAGTATCTGTGTGTGTGTGTGTGCATGTTTGTTTATGTGAGTATCTGTGTCTGTGTGTATATGTGAGTATCTGTGTTTGTACGTGCGTGTGTGTGTATATGTAAGTGTGTGTGTATATGTAAGTATCTGTGTTTGTACGTGTGTGTGTATATTTGAGTATCTGTGTTTGTACGTGTGTGTATGGGAGTATCTGTGTTTTTACGTGTGTGTATATGTAAGCATCTGTGTTTGTACGTGTGTGTGTATTTGTAAGTATCTTTGTGTGTGCGCATGTTTGCGTGTGTGTGTGTGTGCATGTTTGTATATGTCAGTATCTGTGATTGTACGTGTGTGTGTGTGTGTGTGCATGTTTGTGTATGTGAGTATTTGTGTTTGCACGTGTGTGTGTGTATATGTGGGTATCTGTGTTTGTACATGTGTATAGGTTAGTACCTGTGTGTGTGTGTGAGTATTTCTGTTTGTACATTTGTTAATATATGTGTGTGTGTAAATGTGAGTATCTGTGTTTGTACCGTGTGTGTGTGTGTATGGGAATATCTGTGTGTGTGTGTGTGTATCTGTGTTTGTAT
>BLSH010323784.1:20000-21188 GCA_018402905.1 Glandirana rugosa | reverse complement strand
CGTGTGTGTGTGTGTGTCTATGTGAGTATCTATGAGTGTCTATGTGAGTGTGTGTGCGTGTGTGTGTGTGTATATGGGAGTATCTGTGTTTGTACGTGTGTGTGTGTATTTGTGAGTATCTAAGTGTGTGTGCGCACATTTGTAAGTGTGTGTATGTGTATATGTGAGTATCTGTGTATAAGGATGGGTGGGTGTGTGTGTGCATGTTTGTACATGAATGTGTGTATGTAAGTATCTGTGTTTGTACATGTATCTGTGTGTGTGTGTGCATGTTTGTTTATGTGAGTATCTGTGTTTGTACATGTATCTGTGTGTGTGTGCATGTTTGTTTATGTGACTATCTGTGTTTGTACAAGTGTGTGAATATGTGAGCATCTGTGTTTGTACATGTACGTATATGCAAATATCTGTGTGTGTGTTTATTTGTGTGTGTGTGAGTATCTGTTTGTGTGTGTATATGTGAATATCTGTGTTTGTACATGTGTGTGTGTGTGTGTATATGTGAGTGTGTGTATATGGGAGTATCTGTGTTTGTACGTGCGTGTGTATTTGTGTGTGTGTGTGTGCGCATGTTTGTACGTATATGTGTGTGTGTATATGTGAGTATCTGTGTATATGGGTGTGTGTGTGTGTGCATGTTTATTCGTGTGTGTGTGTGTGCATGTTTATTTGTGTGTGTGTGTGTGTGTGCATGTTTGTTAATCTGAGTATCTGTGTTTGTAAGTGTGTGTGTTTTTGTGAGTATCTGTGTTTGTACATGTGTATATGTTAGAATCTGTGTGAGTGTGACTGTGTGTGTATATGAGTATCTATCTGTGTTTGTGTGTGTAAATGTGATTATCTCTGTTTGTACCGTGTGTGTGTGTGTGTGAGTGTGTATGGGAGTATCTGTGGTTGTACGTGTGTGTGTGTGTGTGTATGGGAGTATCTGTGTTTGTACGTGTGTGTGTGTGTGTGTGTGTGTATATGTTAGTATCTGTGTATAGGAGTATCTTTGTGTGTACATTTGTGAATATATGGGAGTATCTGTGTTTGTAAATGTGAGTTTCTGTGTGTGTGTGTGCATGTTTGTTTATGTGAGTATCTGTTTTTGTAAGTGTGTGTGTGTGTGTGTGTGTGTGTGTGTGTGTGTATGTGTGTGTGCGTGTGTATCTGTGCTTGTACGTGTGTTATTGTGTCTATGTGAGT
>BLSH010323784.1:0-15000 GCA_018402905.1 Glandirana rugosa | reverse complement strand
TGTGAGTGTATGTGTGTCTGTGTGTATATATATGTGTGAGTGTATATGTGAGTATCTGTGTTTGTAGGTTTGTGTGTGTGTGTGTGTGTGTATATGTGAGTATCTATGTTTGTACATGTGAGTATCTGTGTTTGTACATATGTGTGTATATGTGAGTATGTGTTTGTACGTGTGTGTATATGTGAGTATCTGTGTTTGTACGTGTGTGTATATGAGTATCTGTGTTTGTACGTGTGTGTGTGTGTGTATATGTGAGTAGATGTGTATACATGTGTGTGTATATGAATATCTGTGATTGTACATTTGTGTATATATGTGAGTATCTGTGTTTGTGTGTGTATGTGTGTAAATTAGAGTATCTGTGTATGTACGTGTGTGTGTGTGTGTATGTATGTGAGTATCTGTGTTTGTATGTGTGTGTGTATCTGTGAGTGTACGTGTGTGTGTGTATGAGTGTTTGTGTTTGTACATTTGTGTGTATCTGTGTTTGTACATGTGAGCATCTGTGCATGTGTCTGTGTTTATATGAATATGTGTGTATATATGTGAGTAGCTGTGCTTGTATCTTTGTGTATACGTGTGTGTGTATATGTGAGTGTGTGCATGTTTGTACATGAGTGTGTATATGTAAGTATCTGTGTTTGTGCATGTTTGTTCATGTGTGTTTTATACGTGAGTATCTGTGTGTGTGTGTGTATATGTGAGTACCTGTGTGTATGTGTGTGTGTGTATATGTGAGTATCTGTTTTTGTACATGTGTGTGTGTATATGGGAGTATCTGTGTGTGTGTATATGTGAGTATCTTTGTGTGTGTGTGTGTGTGTGCGCGCGCGCATGTTTGTACGTGTGTTTGTGAGTATATGTGTGTGTGTATATGTGAGTATCTGAGTTTGTACGTGTGTGTGTGTGTTTGTGCATGAGTGAGAGTGTGTGTGTATGTATGTATGTATTTGTACGTGTGTATATTAGTATCTGTGTGTGTATATGAGTATCTGTGTTTTTACATTTGTATATGTATGAGTGTTTGTGTGTGTGTATGTGTGTATGTGAGTATCTGTGTTTTTACATGTGTGTGTGTGTGTGAGTGTGTGTGTGTGTGTGCGCATGTTTTTAAGTGTGTGTGTGTGTATGTATCTGTGTGTGTATGTGTATATGTGAGTATCTGTGTATACGTGTGTGTATGTGAGTATCTGAGTTTGTACGTTTGTGTCCAAGTTTGTACATGAGTGTGTGTGTGTGTATGTAAGTATCTGTTTTTGTACATGTGAGTATCTGTGTGTGTGTATGTTTGTATATGTGAGTATCTGTGTTTGTACGCGTGTGTGTGTGTATATGTGAGTATCTGTGTTTGTACATGTGTGTGTATGTAAGTATCTGTGTTTGTACATTTGTGTTTATGTGAGTATCTGTGTTTGTACGTGTGTGTGTATGTGAGTATCTCTGTGTGTGTGTGTGCGCATGTTTGTACGTGTGTGTGTTTGTATCTGTGTGTGTATGTGAGTATCTGAGTTTGTACGTGTGTGTGTGTGTGTGTATGTTTGTACATGAGTGTGTGTGTATGTAAGTATCTGTGTGTGTGTGTGTGTATGTTTGTATATGTGAGTATCTGTGTTTGTACGTGTGTGTGTGTGTGTATGTGAGTATCTGTGTTTGTACGTGTGTGTGTGTTTGTAAGTATCTGTGTTTGTACGTGTGTGTATGTATATGTTAGTATCTGTGTGTGTATATATGAGTATCTGTGTTTGTACATTTGTGTATATATGAGTATCTGCTTTTGTGTGTGTGTGTGTGTATATGTGAGTATGTTTGTACGTGTGTGTGTATTTTAGTATCTGTGAGTGTACGTTTGTGTGTGTGTGTGTGTGTGTATATGTAAGTCATTTTCTTCTGTGTTAATTTGGAGTTTTCACCCGAGAGCTAGAGGCTGCATCAGGGTGAAGGGACTCATTTTCTTCGGTGTTAGTCTGCAGTGTTCACCCGAGAGCTAGAGGCTGCATCAGGGTGAAGGGACTCATTTTCTTCGGTGTTAGTCTGGAATGTTCACCCGAGAGCTAGAGGCTGCATCAGGGGGAAACAAGTAATTTTCTTCGGTGTTAATTTGGACTGTTCACCCGAGAGCTAGAGGCTGCATCAGGGTGAAGGGACTCATTTTCTTCGGTGTTAGTCTGGAATGTTCACCCGAGAGCTAGAGGCTGCATCAGGGGGAAACAAGTAATTTTCTTCGGTGTTAATTTGGACTGTTCACCCGAGAGCTAGAGGCTGCATCAGGGTGAAGGGACTCATTTTCTTCGGTGTTAGTCTGGAATGTTCACCCGAGAGCTAGAGGCTGCATCAGGGGGAAACAAGTAATTTTCTTCGGTGTTAATTTGGACTGTTCACCCGAGAGCTAGAGGCTGCATCAGGGTGAAACAAGTCATTTTCTTTGGTGTTAGTCTGGAATGTTCACCTGAGAGTTAGAGGCTGCATCAGGGTGAAACAAGTAATTTTCTTCTGTGTTAATTTGGACTGTTCACCCGAGAGCTAGAGGCTGCATCAGGTTGAAACAAGTCATTTTCTTTGGTGTTAGTCTGGAATGTTCACCCGAGAGCTAGAGGCTGCATCAGGGTGAAACAAGTCATTTTCTTCGGTGTTAATATGGACTGTTCACCTGAGAGCTAGAGGCTGCATCAGGGTGAAACAAGTCATTTTCTTTGGTGTTAGTCTGGAATGTTCACCCGAGAGCTAGAGGCTGCATCAGGGTGAAGCAAGTCATTTTCTTTGGTGATAGTCTGGAGTGTTCACCCGAGAGCTAGAGGCTGCATCAGGATGAAGAGACTCCTTTTCTGTGATATTGGTCTTGGTGACTCTTGATGTCTCAATAAAGAGAACCTGTCACCAAAAATGGATTACAAAGGGAACAAAAAGTGGAGCACTTCTGTCGGATCACTGAGCAGAAGGAAGGGAGATATTTGCTATTTTCCGCTTTCTATATATTTCTATATATACGTATACCTGTGCCATCTCAGCTGATGTTGTCTCTCAGGCATCTAAAGATAAAAGATCCGTTATATATAGAAAACAAGATGGGAAATACCAAGGTCATCAATTGCATAGAAAGCCCAGAGCTCCGTAATTTCTGCGATGCTGAGGTCGAGAACGTCTTGAGCACTGAGTCTCCGGTGTTCTCTCCCGTCATAATCTATAATGGGATGAGAAATAAATGCTCGGCACACAGGACATGTGGTGTTGTCTGCCAACCACGTTCCAATGCAAATGGTGTGAAATCTGTGGGAGCAATGAAGAGTTGTAACTCCCTCTCCCACTTCATACACATCCAAGCAAATGGAACAATGTGGTTGTTGTTCGCCCTGCCGCTCCCTCACTGGTGGCCTCTGCAATGCAGGGTTGTCCTCAGCAGCCACTATACGGGCCATCTGAGCACGGCTTCTTTGGGATTCTCTTCTCTGTTGAAGCTGTAATCTTGCTCTTGTCCGATGGGCGATAGCGGAATCGTGGCCTGCAATAATAATGACTGAGATTTCAGTATTTTTGTTCACATAACCCTTCCATCATATTTTTAAACATTAAATGGCTGGGACATGTCTTATACACATTTCAACTGTGACAGTTGTCTATTTCATAGGTAAACCTTAAAATTTGAGTTATATTAAAAACAAAATAAAACAAAAAATGTATTATTGCAGTTGGTTGGCACCTTAGGAATCACAAGAAATCTTTATTTCTTTTCCATTTTCAGTTGAGGATGTGGTGCTTCTGGCTCCCTCTCTTGCCAAAAACCTCTCTAGTACCCTCCTACCAGTGTGTGTGTGTGTGTGTGTGTGTGTGTGTGTGTGTGTGTGTGTGTGTGTGTATATATATATATATATATATATATATATATATATATATATATATATATATAAATAATACCAAAAGTATTGGTTTGCCTGCCTTTACATGTACATGAATTTTAATGGCATCCCAGTCTTAGTCCCTAGGGTTCAATATTGAGTTGGCCCACCCTTTGCAGCTATAACAGCTTCAACTCTTCTAGGAAGGCTGTCCACAAGGTTTAGGAGTGTCTATGGGAATGTTTAACCATTCTTCCGGAAGAGCATTTGTGAGGTCAGGCACTGATGTTGGACGTATGATCAAGAAAGCAGTGCTAAAAATTATCAAAGTAAAATTTTAGAGAGATATCTAAAAAGATAGTCCATATCACATAGTCCAAAAGAGAGGGTGCCAAAAGACACTAATCCATAATCCTATGGTGAACAGGTAGCCCATCAAATCCGTATGAGGAGAAAGAGAATCCCATACCATAGTGAGCCGCCACCAGAAACACCCATACTCACTGACTCTTACCAGAAACCACCGACCCCCTGTTACGGAGGGTCAGTGTGCACTCTGCAAACTAAACCAGGAGAGTGTCCAATGCCTCCTTCATATAACGCCACTCTTCACGGATAGGTGCACTAGATCCATCCTCCTCCCATATGTTGCCAAAGTAATATGCAAGGGGAAGTGACCCACAATATTGTAGATTGCAGTTCCCTGCACAGCATAATACTGATGTTGGACGAGAAGGTCTCCCTCGCAGTCTCCAGTCAAATTCATCCCAAAGGTGTTCTATCAGGTTGAGGTCAAGACTCTGTGTAGGCCAGTCGGCCAGTCAAATTCATCCATCCCAAACTCGCTCATCCATGTCTTTATGGACCTTGCGTTGTGCAGTGGTGCGCAGTCATGTTGGAACAGGAAGAGGCCATCCCCAAAATGTTCCCACAAAGTTTGGAGCATGAAATTCCCTTCACTGAAACTAAGCCCAACCCCTGAAATACAACCCCACACCATAATCTCCCCTCCACCAAATGATTTAGACCATTGCACAAAGCAAGGTCCATAAAGACATGGATGAGCGAGTTTGGGGGGGAGGGACTTGACTGGCCTGCACAGAGTCCTGACCAGTGGCAGCCCGTCCACAGAGGGGCCCCCATCCTTGCATCCGGCCCCTGATCTACATACAGGGACGCCAGACCATGGATTCCAATTGGAGGGGAGTGGGTTTTGGAAGCACGTGCTTAGAGCTAGAGGCTCTAATAGGCTCCAAAAAAAGGGTGGGCCTCGGGGTGCAGAGCACTGCGCTCTGAGCCCACCCAGTTGTGTGATAACAGTGAATGAATATTCGCTATTCTCACACTAATCCTCCTCCCGGCCAAACGTTTCCCAATTGGCCAAAATCCTATTGGACGCCTAGGAGGAGGGAGGAGGAGGAGAGCAGCCGGAGGAGAAGACCCGCCGACCAACCAGCCGCCACTGTATGTCACCGTGATCTACCCTGGACTCCCACCCATCCCAAGACCTGCATTCACCACTGGCTGCCTGATCTATAGCAATGGCACAGACATTCCTGGGATTCTAGTGACAGATCCCGGCTGCACTGTGTTCCTACACATCCTATTTATATCGCAGTCGGATGTAAACTTAGATGCAGGAGGCTGGAGACCCTCCACTTCCAGGGAGGCAGTAACCTCCTGTTCTATAGAAGGACTACACAGATAGGAGAACCTCATCCAACATTCACAGGAGGAGTGAACATCCCACTCATCCTAGCAAAGCTTGAGGTAAGACCTTCCACCCACACACACTGAAGTAAGTAAAAGATTATATTTTCTGCGGCATGATTGTATTTCTTTTGCAATTGCTCTAAAGCTATACATCTTTATTAACTGGCCATCTGCAAAGAAAATGTAACCATTACTTAGTACTGTGTTCCAAAATTGATCATCCAGGGTTACTTTAGCTAAGTATACATAAGCTTTGTTCAGTGTGCTCATTTTCTTCCTTTTAGATCTGTTTGCTGCAAGGTAAATGGAAATTGCTTGACACCATATATAGGGTTCAATTAATTATGTAGTTAATTAATAATTATTTATGTGGGGGGTTTGAATAATCGACCGACCGAGGGGGGGGGCTGTCAAGTGGTTTGTTTGTCTCCCCCCCCCAAAAAAAATGGAGCACCAGCCATCACTAGTCCTGACCTCCACCCGATAGAACACCTTTGGAATGAATTAGAGCGGAGACTGGGAGCCCCGGTCCTCTCATCCAACATCAGTGCCTGGCCTTACAAATGCACTTCTGGAAGAATGATTAAACATTCCCATAGACACCCTCCTAAAACTTGTGGACAGCCTTCCCTGTCCTGACCTCAACCCGATAAAACACTTTTGGGATAAATTAGAGCAGAGAAGAGTTCAAGCTGTTATAGCTACAAAGGGTGGACCAACTCAATATTAAACTCTACGGATTAAGACTGGGATGCCATTAAAGTGGTTGTATGCCCTATATGAAAAAGAAAAAAAAAAACCCTGTAAGGCAAAGGCATAATGAGCTAGTATGCACCTCATACTAGCTCATTATGAAATACTTACCTTAGACCGAAGCGCCCGCGCCGTATCCCAGTAACCGCCGAGGGAGCTGACATGTCCCCTCTGCGTTTCTTCCGGGTTTGGGGCTCCAGTGCTGTGAGTGGCCAGAGCCGCAATGACGTCACTCCTGCATGAGTGGGAGTCCTCCGTTCCGGCAAGGAGCTCTGATTTTCCGGCAGCATCCACTGGACCTTCAGAGCGCATGTGCCGCTGACGTCAGTGGCTGCATGCAAGGTGAATATCTCCTAAACCATACAGGTTTAGCAGATATTAATTTTTACCTACAGGTAAGCCTTATTATAGGCTTACCTGTAGGTAAAAATGAGAAAGCGACTAGAGGAGGAGGAAGCTCAGGACTTAAGCCGGTGCGACGGTCGTATGAAAACGGTCGTACGGCCACTTGTTGTACAATCATCCGACCGTTGGTATGCGCGATTAGAACAGCCGATGTGCGACGGTCGTACAACAGAAGTTGCATGAGCAGACTAGAAAACTTTGGTTGTACAACAAGCGGTCGTACGACTAGGGTTGCCACCTCACTCATCCCTTTAAAACCGAACACATATTAATTACACAGTTTCTGTGGCTGATTAAGGTGGTAATTAAATGAACTTGGTGCCTTATCTGCATTCAATTAGCCTCAGAACATGTGTAATCCATATGTGTTCGGGTTTAAAGGGATGAGGTGGTAACTCTACGTACGGCCGTTGTACTGTGTGTACAGAGAAGTTGGTCCAACAAGCTGTACGTGCAAACCACGCATGCTCAGAAGTCAGGAACGCTTGGAAGTGTCCGTTCATATAAACCTACGTTACTAATTCACAAATCATTCACCTGAACATCCTCTTACTCCTATACGCTCGTAACACGTCACTATGTTCGGCTTGGTCGTACGATCACTTAGTGCATGTCAGTATGGGAGAAACAACAGCCAACATACGATTTGGACCGTTTGGTCGTACGACCGTCGCACCATGTGTACGAGGCTTTAGAAGCACCCATCACTGAAACAGAACTAATTTCAGCAATTAAAACTCTCAAAATTGGGAAGAGCCCCGGCCCAGATGGCTTCACCACCCACTATTATAAAACGTTCACTAAACTACTCACCCCACACCTTCTAAAAACACTCAATCATTTGCAGAAACCCTAAGATCCCAGAATACTTTCTAATGCAGTGGTTCTCAACTCCGGTCCTCGGGACCCCCCAACAGGCCAGGTTTGCAGTATAACTGAAATACATCACAGGTGATATCATTTGCTGCTCAGTCATTGCAGTGTTCTAGTCTGCATCTCTCCAAGATAATACTTAAAATCTGGCCTGTTGGTGGGTCCTGAGGACTGGAGTTGAGAACCACTGTTCTAATGGCACACGTCACATTGATCCCTAAGCCCAACAAAGATGTGCTAGAATGCTCTAATTATAGGCCAATCTCCCTGCTCAACTTGTACCTGAAGCTATTTTACATTTTCTAGCAAATAGACTGCGCCCACTTCTGCACTTCTCTATTGGCCCAGAGCAAGTGGGATTCATGCCAGGCAGAGAAGCTAGGGACAATGTGACGAAAGCCTTGAACTGAATATATAAAGCTCAATCAACTGACATGGAAGGCATGCTTCTTTCTAAAGATGCCGAAAAGGTCTTCGATAGGGTCTCCTGGGACTTTCTACTCGCTACATGCTCTCACATAGGCCTACAATTCAACATGCTCACATGGATATCTATGCTATACCAATCTCCGAGGGCAAAATTAAAAATAAATGGCACTCTATCCGATCCTGTACTTATTCACAATGGTAACCGACAAGGTTGCCCACTTTCATCACTCTTAAGCCTCGTACACACGGGACGACGACTGTATACAACAGGTCGTATGAACGACCGTTATATGCGAAATCGATCGTTCGTATGCACGATTAGAACAGCCGACATACGACGGTCGTACAAGGGGAGTTGTATGAGCAGACTAGAAAACTTGGTCGTACCAACAAGCGGTCATACGACTGTTGTATAGTGTGTACAGAGCAGTTGGCACAATTGTATTGTGCAAAACACGCATGCTTCGAAGTCAGGAACGGCCGGATGCTAATTACATGCACCTGAACGTCCTTTCTTTGGTCATACGATTGTGTAGTGCAGTCAGTATGTAAGTTATATTATCCAACATACGATTTGAGACGATCGTAAGTACGATCGTCGTCCCATGTGTACGAGGCTTAATTTATACTTACACTAGAGCCATTGATCAGGATAATTAATACTACACCCTCCATCTATGGATTTATAGTAGATAACGTATATATAAAACCGCAGCGTATGCAGATGACCTGCCCTTTTTCATAACGCAACCACACATATCCATGCCAAACTTATGTAAGGCATTCACACATTTCGGCTATGTATCTAATTTTAAAATCAACTATAAAAAATCAGAAGCATTGAACATTTCATTTGGGCCACCCGTCCTAAGTCAAACACGTGCCAATTGTGCATTTAAATGGGAGGAGAAAGCACTTAAATACCTGGGAGTCGCTATATCACCTAAAATTGATGAACTTTATAAGGCTAACCTCAAACCATTATTACAAACTATTAAAAAAAACCTAGCGAAATGGACTTTGAAATTCTTCTCATGGTTTGGTAGAGCCGCCATTATAAAGATGACCATCCTACCTAGGGTGCTATACTTTTTTCAAACTCTCCCAATTCTAATCCCATCAAGCTTTTTCCAAACTCTACAGGCCATGACGTGGTATTTGATGCTCTAATGTAGAATTTATATTGCTGTCTGTGGCAAGTGACAGAGCAGCATCAAGAACAAGCATTGGCAAATATGACATCCATTTTCTCTCTCTCTCTCTCTCTCGCTCTCTCAACTCCAGTCCTCAAGGCGCACCAACGGGTCATGTTTTCAGGATTTCCATTATTTTGCACAGGTGATTTGATCAGTTTCACTGCCTTATTAATTACCACAGCCGTTTCATCTGAGAGGGAAATCCTAAAAACATGACCTGTTGGTGCGCCTTGAAGACTGGAGTTAGGAAACACTGTGCTATGTGACGTTATGCGCGGTACGATAGTGGACGGGCGATATTTGTTGCCTCGGATGCGCTCACTTCGAGTTGACTGGTGAGAGTCCGACCCAGGTTTTGCCAGCCACCGTGGCAGAGCTGGTTCCGGCCCGGAGTTTCTGGTCCACCCAAATCCCTCTTCAGCTGCTTCAAATTACCAGGAAGAGATCTCAGTGGAGCTCACCCTGGGACTCAATATACTGACACTGAGAGAGCTAATACCTTGAGTTGTTGGTTGCTCTAAGGACTGCAAAAGGAAAAAGGTTTGCATTTGTTTGTAGGTGTCAGGGACAAGCCCAACATCGTATAGAGTGGTGTCCTGTCTGTATTACCTTAGCGCCAGACGGCAAGGTTTTGTTTTTGCTATTTTTGTTTGTTTTATGACCTGCAACCTTTCCCAAATAAAATTGGCAACCAGCCAGATTTTAAGAAAGTTTTCCTGCAAGCTTCCTTCTTCCCAGGAAACGTGATCTACACAAGCTAATCTCCCACACATGGGGGAATTCAGCGAGCAACTTTCCAAGATGGAGGAAATGTTGAAGGCCCTGCTGCAAGCCAATGCAGCTCAGCAGAAAACCAACCGCCAGGTCACAGAGGCCGCTGCAGCACAACAGGTGGCTCTGCAGGAAACCAACCTCTGGGTCGCACAGGCCGCTGCAGCTCAGCGAGAGGAAAGTCGCCAGGCTATCGCAGCACAACAGGCGGCTCAACGGGAAACCAACCACCAGATCGCAAGGGCCACTGCAGCACAAGAGGATGCTCAGCAGGAGATGAACCGACAGTTTGTGGAGGCCCTGCTCGAGTTAAAGAAGGTGCCCATGACAGTGGAACCAAAGTTGGTACATGCCTTTTACCACCTGCAGAAGATGATACCTGCAGATGAAGTGGAGGCATATCTCACAACTTTTTGAAAGAGACGCTCTTCACAAAGGATGGCCAAAAGAACAGTGGGCGGGACTGTTAGCACCATTCTTGACCGGTGAACCCCAAAAAGCCTATTTTGATCTGGAACCAGATAAGGCCCAGGACTATGAGACTATAAAGGCAGAGATAATCGCATGCCTAAAGGGTCACCATGGCAGTCTGGGCCCAACGGGTACATCAGTGGACCTACCGCACCGACAAGCCACCCGCTCACAGATGTTCAACCTGGTCCACCTCACCAGGAAGTGGCTACAACCGGAGACTTTGCCAGGCCCCAAGACTGTGGAGCTCTTGGTCATGGACCGCTATCTACATGTGCTCCCTGCTGCTTTGAGGAAATGGGTCAGTCATGGGTTCCCCAAAACCGCCAACCAACTTGTGGACCTTGTGGAGAGATACACAGCGGCTGAGGACTTGTTGAACCCATCTGCGCCCCAGTTCCGTGTGTTTAGGGGTGAAAGGGCCTCCAGCAGATCCGATAAAACTGTCCCAACGCTCAAGGGCGTTGGGAAGAGTAATACAACTGCTGTAATGACTAACGAGACTATGGGCTCTAGACCTGGAGACTGGCCAAAGAAGCCAGGAAGGTCTTGGGGACCCTTGAGAGGACTGGGTATAGAGCCCATACAGTGCTACCGATGCCATGCATTGGGCCATATTGCCGCCAATTGTCCCCTGAATGATGAACCCATGCAATGTGATTATACTTATGTGAATAGACGCCTTCTCTTTTAGCACAGAACGCATATACAGCATCATGTTCAGGTCACATGGAGAAGCAGATGTGTGTGATTTCAATTGATGGGAAACCAGTCACTGCACTGCTTGACTCGGGTAGTGTGGTAACGTTGGTCAAAAGCAATTATATAAATCCTACAAGGTTACACCCTAGCACTGTCGGGGTCATTTGCATCCATGAGGACACTCAGGACTACGAGACGGTGGTGGTCGAGATTGACACCCCTTGGGACAGTGTGACACATTCAGTGGGGGTGGTACCTTCGCTGCTTCATGAAGCCCCAGTAGGGAGGGATTTTTTGGAGGTTATGGGAAGGCACAGAGAGTCTGGAGGAAGGAGCTCCCCCTGCTGAGGAAGCACGGGAAATCTTGCCAGACCCTTTTTGCCAAATGAAAGGGGAGATTGGTGGCAGGGCCGAGGAAGAAGGAGACCCTCCTCCTTTTCCTGTAATGGCTGGGGAGCCGAAAGATAGCTCCCAGCTGGTGGCTAATGACCCAGGAAATGTCTTTTCCACTCCTGACCGTGAGAGTGAACAGAATGTAGTACCTGACTTAGAGGTCCGGAGAGAGGACTTCTGTACAGAGCAACTACGGGATGTCA
The DNA here is from genome assembly GCA_018402905.1 of Glandirana rugosa. Lineage (NCBI taxonomy): Eukaryota > Metazoa > Chordata > Amphibia > Anura > Ranidae > Glandirana > Glandirana rugosa. Next base: position 3,261 of record BLSH010323784.1, on the reverse strand, counting down.
CTCTCCTTGGAGCCAGACGAAACGTGAAGGTGATGGATGGGGAACCTGTGGACCCTAATTGGGGGGTGTCTTTTCCCTACATGGCTCTTACAACAAATTATTTTTATCGGGTAGTAAAACGCAGGGAGGACGAAGTAGAACAGCTAGTGGTTCCCAAATCCTTTCGCAGGATGGTGCTAGATCTGGCCCATGGGCATATAATAGGGGGACATCTGGGTATGGAGAAGACCAGAGAGAGAATAACCCAGAAATTCTTCTGGCACGGGTTGCAGGCAGATGTCAGAGTATTGTGAATCCTGCCCTGAGTGTCAACTCTCTGGCTCTCGCCCCATTTTCGTAGTCCACTTGTTCCACTGCCCATAACTGAACTGCCATTCGAAAGAATTGGCATGGATCTTGTGGGACCCGTAGAAAAGTCTGCGGGACCACAGCACATCCTTGTAATACTAGATTATGCGACCCTCTATCCAGAAGCCATACCCTTGCAGAACACCTCCGCTGAGACTATTGCCAAGCAGTTGGTCCAGGTATTTAGTCGGGTGGGCATCCCTAAAGAAGTCTTAACGGATAAGGGCACCCCATTTTATTTCTTGTGTAACCAAGGAATTGTGCAAGTTGTATAAAATCTCCCATCTCCATACCTCGGTCTACCACCCCCAAACGGATGGACTCGTGGAGAGGTTTAATAAAACACTCAAAAGCATGTTCAAAAAGGTAGTGGAAAAAGATGGGAGAGAGTGGGATATGTTGCTGCCATATCTCACGTTTGCCATATGAGAGGTTCCGCAGGCATCTATGGGGTACTCCCCATTTGAACTTTTGTATGGTAGACATCCCCGGGGATTGTTGGATGTCACCAAAGAGACATGGGAAGGAGAGGTCAGCCCTCACAGGAGCGTCATCGAGCATTTTTCCTAGATGCAGGAGCGAATCGCAGCGGTCCTGCCCCTGGTACGAGAGCATATAGAGCAAGCCCAGGAGGCTCAGAGAAAGGTTTATAATCGGGTGCTAAGACCCAAACTTTTAACCCCGGAGTACTGGTCCCCACTGTTGAAAGTAAATTCCTCGCAAAGTGGCAGGGTCCCTTTGAGATTAAGGAAAGAGTAGGGGAAGTAAACTAAAAAGTTTACCAGCTGGGGAAAAGGAAGCCCGAGCAAATCTATCATGCTAATCTCTTAAAACCATGGAAGGACAGAGAGGCTTTGTTGGCCGTACCACCTCCTCAAAAAGATAGGGTACCCATGACACCGGCCATCCCCCTGACGGAATCCTTGTCAGTAGCCCAACAACAGGACGTTAAAGAGTTTGTGAACAATAATAGATACTTTTTCTCCCCTTTGCCCAGACTGACCACAGTGATTCAACATGACATAATCACAGAGTCAGGTGTTCGCATAAATGTGAAACCTTATACAATACCTGAGGCTAGGCGTGATGCAGTAGCAAAGGAGATACAGAACATGTTGGAGTTCCACAGTGACTGGTGGAGTCCCATAGTACTGGTCCCAAAGCCCAATGGCCCTATCCAGTTCTGTAACGACTTTAGAAGACTGAATAGCTTGGCCAAGTTTGATGCGTAACCCATTGCCTCGGGTAGACAAACTTGTGGATTGTTTGGGAGGGGCCCGGTATATAACAACCCTGGACCTAACTAAGGGCTACTGGCAGATACCCCTAACAGAGTCAGCCAAGGAGAAAATGGCCTTTTCTACTCCCGAGGGCTCCTTTCAGTACAAACGAATGCCATTTGAACTGCATGGGGCTCCGGCATCATTCCAGTGGATGATGGACACATCACCCCTATGCAGCCACCTACTTGGATGATGTGGTCATCCACAGTCCTGATTGGGAATCCCATTTGCCCCAAGTGCAAGCAGTTGTGGATTCCCTCAGGAAAGCAGGGCTCACAGCCAACACCAAAAAGTGTGCCATCAGTCTCAAGGAGGCCAAATACCTTGACCACATTATTGGGCGTGGACTCCTTAAACCGCAGACCAACAAACTAGAGGCAATCCAGAAGTGGCCCCAACCCCGAACAAAAAAGCAGCTGTGTGCATTCCTGGGGATCACGGGGTACTATAGGCGCTTCATACTACCATTGCCATTCCCCTGACGGACCTGACGAGGGGCAGGGGGTTGGTTATGGTGAAGTGGAGCCTGGAAGCCGAGAAGGCATTTCAGAAGCTAAAGCAAGCCCTGTGTGTACAACCAGTGCTTGTGACCCCAGACTTAACCAAAGAATTTGTGGTGCAGACCGAAGCCTCTGATGTGAGTCTAGGGGCGGTACTGTCCCAGATCGGGGGAGACGGGGAGAAGCACCCGGTTGTATACCGAAGCTGAACCACCGCGAGAAAAATTATGCCATAGTCGAGAAGGAGTGCCTCGCGATTAAATGGGCCTTGGAGAGCCTAAAGTATTACCTATTGGGCGGGCCGTTTAGACTCGTCGCCGACCATGCCCCCCTGAAGTGGATATGCGACAACGGAGAAAAGAAATAGTCCGGTGACAAGGTGGTTTTTGGCTCTACAGACCTATAAATTCACAGTGGAACATAGGGAGGGAAAGCTGCAAAACCAATGCAGATGCCCTTTCCTGGGTCCACTGTATGGGGGTAACAGTTGCTCAGCCACAGGGGCTTGAGCGGGGGGGGGGGGGGAAGTGATGTTATGCGAGGTGAGATAGTGGACGGCGATATTTGTCGCCTCGCATGCTTTCATTTGGAGTGGACTGGTGAGAGTCCAACCCGGGTTTTGCCAGCCACCGTGGCAGAGCTGGTTCTGGCCCGAAGTTTCTGGTCCACCCAAGTCCCTCTCCGGCTGCTTGAAATAACCAGGGGGAGATCTCAGTGGAGCTCACCCTGGGACTCAGTATGCTGACACTGAGAGAGCTAAGACCTGGAGTTGTTGGTTGCTCTACGGACTGCAAAAGGAAAAAGGTATGAATTTGTTTGAAGGTGTCAGAGACAAGCCCAACATCGTATAGAGAGGAATCCTGTCTGTATTAATTTAGCGCCGGAGGGCAAGGTTTTGTTTTTGCTATTTTTGTTTGTTTTATGACCTGCAACCTTTACCAAATAAAACTGGCAACCAGCCAGATTTTAAGAAAGTTTGCCTGAAAGCTGCCTTCTTCTCAGGAAAGGTGATCCACACAAGCTAATCTCCCACAGTTAGTAATATAAGCCAGCATGCTCAGTGCCTCTGTTTCTATTCAGTTTCCAGACAGGCATTGCTGGGATGCTGGCTATTGAAGGAGGGGCTGGAG